>CM068827.1:132807370-133219870 GCA_028554795.2 Sinohyriopsis cumingii
ACGTAAAGTAGGCATGCAAAAAGCATTAGCTGAGACCTAAAAGAACAAGCATATATAGGATTATTCAGTAGCTTGCATATGTAATGCAAACATCTGCGAAATCTCAGGACTGTCTCATTTTAACGCATTTTCGTGACTTTGATCCGATTACTGCGATCTCACTGCATAGGGTATCTCAGTAAAGACAATCTTTATGTTACTATCAAGGTAGCTTATATACATAATTTCTTGCTCCAGTATGGTAGCAGCAAGAACTGACCTGAAAATGTCAAGGTCACAGTTCAGATTCAGCACAATGTCCAAGGCAAAGCTCAGTACCAAACAATTATAACGTGCATAGATAATGGAGTTTATAACTGTTATACCCAGTTTAGAGATCACTACGTCCGTGATTCTGTCCAGTTTTAATTCACGTGGCCATCTGTCCTGTTTTAATCCATCTAGTCGTATGTACAGTTTTAATCCATCCGGCCATTTATCAAGTTTCCTTGCACAGTCCTCTCTTAGTATCGCTACTGACATCAGTCTTATAGTGTCAATATATCTTGGGATGCATGGACTTTGAATACCGCAATAAGCTTGATGGATGTCATCCACATCATGCTTTGCTTCTACAACTCAGAAACCATGTCTGTGTTCTTATTGAAATATATTTTCATCCATTCACAGCAAAGTTTCACTGTATACTCTTCGCCAATTGACACCTAACTCTCAGACGGACCGTATCTTAGGAATAATACGGATTATTCAACATCACGTATCAAGATGTTCAAGTGAACCCGAGATTCTCACCGAGTCGAGTTCAATGTTTCAATGGACTCTATATTGCTCATCAAGTCGATCTTGGCCCAATGTTCCAGTGGACCAGATCTTGCTCACTTGCTTGATCTAACCCTAAACGACAAATAGAACATATATTGCTAGAACTTTGCCATTAAAGATGGCATAGATAGCTTTCTGTTCGAGTCGCATCAACAAACATTATGAAGATCTAGATGCCAGGCTTATTTCTATTAATTTGTTCTGGCTGGGTGGGGTGGGGATGGAGAGGGGTAAAGGTGAGTGTGAAATTGGTTTTACATTTCTATTTACATTACTAATGAGTGAGGATTGGTTTCATTTACACAAAGTAAAGGACTAGGAATTCCTCAATACCATAACGTCCTCTGTTACAATTGGAGGAAATCTTCGCTTTTAGTAATGGTGACAATAGTGGATGGCGTTCATCATATGTGTAACTAGGACTATCTTTATTATATAATGATATGTGTCCATTTTTTCAAGTTGAATTCATCTGCGTTCGTTTTAATATAATTTATTTGTTTCAGGATGGGTTGCCATGTTCCCGACGGATCAGTTTTATTCGTGGATAGTGGATTGCTCTTGATGCTAGTTTACTCTCCACCATATTTAGTCATTTTATGTTGTTGCTGAAGATAAAGTCCTTTAAAGCGTTCTAAATTGAATATCTGCTGCCCATTACGATACTGAAATATGATAAATAATATCGGCAAGAAAAGACCGGATTAAACTATTATAATGCAAGACGTTTTTAATATGTTAAAGAAATAAACTCAGTGAAAATAGATAGTGACGACCGAGTAATCCCAGAAACGGTGCAAGCGGCGGATGTTGTCGTTGTTGAATGACCCAATTATAGGTGAAGAAATATTAAAAATGCACTAACAAAATAAGGTTCAATTGATAATATATTAAATGAATATAAACAAAATTCAATTGCTGAAATGTTAAAATGTATATGTAAACCTTCTTTAATATAATCCGGCATATTGGCTACAAATCAGACAGTTATAATAAAGGTGTTATTGTGCCAATTTATACAAATAAAGAAGACAACACTGATATGACAAATTATAGACCTATTATTTTAGTAACCCATTTTGGTAATGTTTTTACCGCAATACTACACATAAGATTATCTAAATTCCTTGAAGACAGTTGTACTCGGTAAGCATAAGAAGAAAACGTGTTAATGTTATATTAAGTATTTATAATATCAAATCAGGTGTCTGAGTAAATACTGAATTTTCTGTTGCTTTTTTTCTCATGTGAAAACGGTGTAAGACAAGGAGGACAATTTATCTCCATTGTATTATGTCTTATTACTAAATGACCTAGAATCTCTTTTCACAAGTAAATGGGTGTAGAGGATGCAATGTAAAATATCACCATTGTAAATATGTGAAATGTTATGTTGCTTTTATACGCTGATAATGCAATAATTGCCGTAGATATACTCTTGGTATGTTTAATATATATTGCGACAGCTGAAACCTACAATCAATATATAGAAAACAGAAATTATCGTGTTTGTTTTTTTTTTTCAAAGAAGATAATATAAGCAACGCAGATCTTAATGTTGCAAAGGAATGTAAGTTCTTAGGCCTCGTATTTCACAAAAAATAAAAAGTTCTCCAATGTACTGCATATTCTAGTATCCATAGCTAATGTAGGTGTTTACTTTAAAAGCATAGTCACAATTTAGATTTGATTATTGATTGTCAGCTGAAACTGTTCGATCAAACCATTGTACCGAGTTTAACATATGCTTGTTAGATTGGTGCATTTTTAAAGATCTGATATAGTCCAAAAACATCTTTCTTTCCTCTGAAGTATATGGAATGTTAAAAACTGTACCCCTTTATATATGGTATACAGCGACCTTTACCCTTAATTATCAACATTAAAGTCACATTAAAAACTACGGGCTAGAATGGTTTTGTGTCAGTTACATGGTTAACAAATTCGGTTGAACAACGTCTAAAAGACTAATTCATACATGCTTGGGCAGCTAAAATCAATAAGCCGTCTTAAGGTCTTAATTACAGGTTATTTAAAAACAGTTTGGTTTTCAAAAAGATCATTTTCTCATTACCAAAATAAGATCTCAAAACTTCGTTAAATTTAGATCTGCAAATCATAGGTTTCCCGATGAATCTGGTAGATGGGCTTGCCGTCTCAATAACGAACGCATTTGCACACTCTCCCAGTCTCAAGAAATAGGGGATGGGTATCACTATTTTCCTTCATTTTAATATGTTCATGATGAAAGACACCCCACCCATCCCCATATACCGCAATGTTACATCCCCAGGTCTAACGTTTAAAAATATAATAAATTAATGAATACAGGTAACATAAGACTCTTAAAAAATGTTTGCAGGTTTATAGATTGTGTTTAATGAATCTTGTAAGCCCTGTTAAGCATTATGTGATAACATCACACACTATATGCATGTTCTTTAACCTATATATCTCATATATTTTAAACGTTACAACCTGAGTGTAATAAAGTCCTGTCTTGTTTTGTCTTGTCTTGGCTTATTGGCATCATATATAACACCATGAACGACCTTAAACCGATCAAACGAACGCTGAGTAAATCTAGAAGAAAGCAAATGTTGACCAACGATGGCCGGACCAGAATATTTATTGATTTTACGGGCAATTCAGCTAGACCGTGTGTTATACTGACCATTACCACAACATGAATTATCATTATCATCAACAACATCATCATCTTAACGATACCCAGGGCACTGGCTTCTGCCTGTGTGCAGTTAGTGCAGACGTCTATTAAGATTGCTTCCTCTCAAGGACGAGTACCTTGGAACCAGATTGTCGTTGCTGTTTTTGCTTCTCGAGTTAGGTCTATATCACAAAACTACCAGCTCAACTACTTACAACTGAAATTGTACCAAGTTAAATTAAACATAGTCATATTTCGACTACATAGCTTGTAGAGCACAGTCTGGTTTTAATTTTGTTACACAATCTGGTTTTAATTTTGTTACACAGTCTGGTTTTAATTTTGTTACACGTTGCAAGAAATATACGTCAGGATTGTTGATCAGATTGTCAATCAACTTAATTTAGCTCTGGGGATGCTAGTCAAGCAATTTCTGTGTTCATACTGTAAACTATTACAGTCTGTAAAGTTTGTACACCTCTAAGAGAAACGTGAATATATATTGACCAGACCTCATCCAAAGTAGAACAGTCATAGACAGCCATTTCCTTGAAATTAATGCCTGAATAGTTTTCAGTCAGAAGGATTACTTATGTTTCAGCCCCTTCTGAAGTGTTATTAAACACAGATGGCACGTAGAATACATGGAATCAATGAGAATGTAAATCAACTTGAATTTGTCATACATTCGTCAATTATATACAACATCAGACAATTAGGTAGGTATGTTTTTATCAAAGCAATTGCAACTATATTAATATTACTTCTATTTCACGCTCAGTAATCACATGATCACCATTTTGTATTATTGTTAAATATGTTATCGCAGTTAGACTATTATGTTTACTCTACGGACATCTAGCGGATTATTATTTCACAATTCAGACTTTGAAGAAGGGTATGAAAAATCGATGAACGCTTAAGCAGAGAGTGATTTCGTTTTAGTTCAAATTATGATATACGCCTAATGACTGACTTCGATAAAGCTTGATCATAGTAACTGTTGCATGTATGCTGTTAAAAGGAGGCTATCTTCTTTACCAACAAAACACATTCCTGAGACAGTACCAACAATTATAACATAGTTTGTACACTCATATACATATAGTGTTCAGTTTAATACTTTTTATATGTCAACGTGTTAACATATCAAGTTATGTGAATCTTATTAACAAAATAGGCCCATGAAATTATGGTACAGTATTGTATTCACTGATTGGCAGAGACAGTGGGAATCTTCCTTACCCGCCTGCTGCAGCTTTTTATTTTGTTTTACTATTACTATCAACATTTGTGCCGCTGTATTTCGAAACGATTGTCCAAAGAAAATTGGAATAACAAAAAAAACAACATACATCATTCGGAATATGGCCAATTGATCCCACTTGGGCTCGTTATTATTAAAACCAAGTTATCGGTCAGTGGATAACATGACCTACAGCATGGACCCCACGCCATGACAAGCGAGGTTTAAATGTTACCTTATAGGAGTAAATAAATTCACCTCTGTTTAGAAAAAAAGGGGCACATATATTGGTCTATAAATGAGAGAACGTTATACAACCAAAGCATGAATTTACGCTGTAAATTAGCTTTAACGAGCAAATGCTTCTTATTATGGGATGCAATGCTGACTCTAAACAATGTCTATTAATAATCTGAGGTTCTGTCTAATATATTTGTTATGTTAATGGAAATAGTTTAGATACAAAGAAGAAGAAATAATTCGTTCATTTAACATTGAATTTTATCCATGGATCTCCGATTTAAATTCCTGCTAAATGTCAGATATAGTTGACTCGTGTAAGACTAGACAAGCCATAGCCATAAAACATACAACGTGACTGTTTACAATGTTTCCACCGAAATGGTGTCAATTCCACTCATAGGCATTCCAGCTGTTCGATATTCATTTGTAGTAGTAATAATGGATGCATAGACTCCAGATTTAATGGATATTTACATTATTTCATTTGGAAATTTATTAAACTCGTTGAACAATATCCAGCTCGCAAAACTCGTCATCATTCAACACGTTGCATCAGGTCTATATGAAATCACTACCCATTTGGGAGCCTCTATTAATGAAAGAAGACACTTCAGTCAGTACAAATTTGTTCAAGTGTCAATTCCAAAAGATATCAAGGAGGATACGACCAATTTGTTCCGACAAATTATTGTAGCTGATTGTACTCATGTGTAGGCATTATACATTGGTCAGTGGTCCATAAGAGTTTGCAACATGCTTATCCCATTTTGATTGACATATGGGCGGAGTTTGCGCTTCGTCAATTTTAATCAGGGTACCAACAATCAGATGCAAGTATTTCTGTTGATAGCAAAATGGTTGTTCACAATGTCTGTGAAAAAGACATACAAATATTTTCAGTAACATGCCTTTCTCATGAGGCATAATTCCTTTAATTCTATTTTTTTCCATATTGGGATATATATGTTTCGAGTATTTAACCGTCACCTTAGTGTAACAGAGGCAATTTTTGACAAAACTTGTATTCAGGAATGAATGGGGAGGAGAGTAGCTTACAACCGACAAGGCAATAGCAAAATCTTGTAAATCTCAAAATCATTCATACGTGGGAAGTATCAGAAGCAACTCTATAAATTGTTCAAAATATGAATACCCTTAATACGGTACTTGTCTTTTCTTTTTTGACACATAATTACAATTTATCTGGCGTAAAGCATTCTTTAATTTTTTTCTTCTATTTAATGACAGTATTTAGACATCTTTGCAATGGTCCTGAATGTCTGTCTAGTTGATTCCACAACAACGTTTATGATTCTCATGTGGATGGACAATGGCAGATACAGATAGTTGACATGCATGATCATAATACAGCGACAGATACATAAGCTTCCAGAATACTTAAGACTGAAAGACTGAAAGAGTTAAACAGAAAAAGACCGTGAGACACATAATGCTTTTAAATAAGTATATAAAGAGAGAAATTCCGAAAGATACAGTTTAATGAGGTAACAGGTTTTCACAAGAGGAAAGCTGAAAAGGATAAACATTCAATAATTTAAAAGAAACATGCATCTGCCGTTTAAAGATTTAAGAAAATCATAAATACTAGCTGCTACATTCGGGTTCAAAGGACACACAAACACCAAGTAAGGGTCCTAAAACTTTGTGTAAAATAAAGTTAAAATCTTCACAAAAACTAAAAACCAGTGTTGTTTACAGTACTAAGCCCATAATTGCCTGCTCTACCACTCTGATCTTGTGTTAGTAAGGGTTAGAGATAAAGGATCTTAATTAAAGTAAGATGAGATATACGAAGTTTAAAATAATTTGAATACAGCGCAGAAATGGGTAAAGGGGTAAAGGTATGTTCTTCTGACATGGGAAAGATGGGTAGAATCGTTTAAGAGTTGAACCAGATGAAAACGTAACTTCACCATAATTGGAGACGACGGGTTTCTGGAATGTGACAAATAGATTTGAAAGAAATACGGCGCGCTACAATACGAAGGAAATAAAACATGCATGATATATGAATTTGCGTTGTTCGCAAAAATTGATGCAAAAATGAAACAAGATTTAAAATCAGAACAGGTAAGCAATAAATTTGTACACCTGTAAAACAGTGTTCAGCCGGGTATTTAATGCCACTTCGGTTAAAGTGACAAGAGATTACATACAGGATTATGAAACAGTGCTCAGCAGGGTATTTAATGCCACTTCGGTAAACTTGACAAGAGATTACATACAGGATTATGAAACATTGTTCAGCAGGGTATTAAATACAACTTCAGTATAAATGGTAAGAGATTACATCCAGATAAAGTTTATACTCCTTACATGTCGGAAAAGCTATCATATAATACATTATGAAAGACTACAGCTAGTCTCTGAGATTTGTAAGAACATAAATACTGATGGAAATCTCACAAAGTTTTTTGTTGTAATCATGTCTTTACCATTCAAATTAGCCATAGCATCGCTTTGCATCTCTGCATCATAAATTTTGCTTACTTTTATACACAAAATGTTCGCCGTGTACAATTTTACTGTATCCATAAAATCTACAGTCGCAACAATTACCGCAAAACTACCAAAATAAATTGATATCGGAAGGGCTGTTACAATGGTTAAGTATGATCCTGTAGATCTTTCACAATGTGTACATACACAGCTTTTGAAGATGAAATTATTCATGATGGACTTTAGCTTACCAGAAGAAGTAACAGCAGTAATAAAACGCAATAGAACACGAAATACGAAATATAAAATATCTAAAATGTCAATATTCTGTAAAGACAAACGAGATGAATAATGTATTAAACTATAGGGGACACAAATTAAAAGACCAGACAGCAATTAAAAAATAATTATATACAAACAACAAAATAACATTACAAACAGAGCATATGTATTTATATTGAAAATCTAATTCCACGTCTAATTCCACGTCTTTTCAAGACACTAAAGACCGTCAAGTTCAACACCCCAGCCAGATTCCAGCTCTTGAATTTTAGATTTTAGATTAGAGACACAAGACAACAGTGAAGATTATGCGGTGCTCATCTACTATTATCGACTATATTGTTGTGGTTATAATTGGCTTCACACTTGATAATAGAATAGACAGTTATTAATATCAATCGAAATTTTTCACATCTAAACCATTACATATTCTTGGTAACCTGATGGCTAATACCATATATATCGACAGCAAGGAGACTTTGAACAAAGTACGGTGTGACATGATATTCTGGTATCTAAGAAACAATTAAAACAAGAAAACTGCTAAATGAATGTATAAATTCCTTTGCCTGTGAAAGAAACTTAATCCTAACAATAATGGTACGGATAAGATAAAATTGAATCTGAGCTGTAACAGATTTTAATGTTACACCAAAATCACAACTGAATATTGTAACCAGTCTATGCTCTTAAAATAAGTAACAGAAAAGTCTGAAAAGCAATAAGCTTTGTAAAATTCAGCAAATAATTTATTTCCCCAGAATGCAAAGTGAAACTGAAATTATTTCGGAATTGCGGTGTAAATCCCAAAATAATCCTATAATTACAGACACATGGCCTAACAATTTGAAATTCTGAATAAACTTTAGTGGAAATCCAAATTAAGTCCAATGCTGAAGGTGTTGATGTGCCTGTGGCGGCCTGTATTATGTTGTTGTCCAACAGTCTTTTGTTGAAACAGTAATATAATTTCAGATTTGAATTCACTATAATCCCAGTGAATGTCTCTGTCCAAGAATATTTCGTACGAACACTGTATTTCTGAGATTTGTAAGAAAAATACCCTTCTGGAAGGTTAGTAATATTTATAAAATGAAATCTTAGTTATAAAAAGAAGTCTATTACAATTATTACAACATAAAATGTGTAGTAAACAACAAGTGGACCAGGCAATTCACTGCTGGTGAAAATGCAGAAACGATAATTGAGCATTGCTTACCGGACGATACAAATGGAAACTTTGAACGTCAGAAAGCAATATTGGATATGAAATAAAGAAATTCTGATCTGTATTAATATGAATGAATGCAGGAGCTGCTACAGATTCCTTTACATGTGATCCCGTTCAATGTTTTGTTTATAACAATGATCAAAAATTAAAACAACAAACCCAGATTCCAAAGCATTAAAACCATATGTTCATATAATACCGAAATTGTATCCGGTATTCTTAAAAAGCCAGTAATGACTTTATGATTGCGTCAGAAAAAATAAGCAAATAGTCAACTCGTTTTAATTTTACGGACGCATGAATAATTGCTGCCTCACGATGAAGCAATAAATGCTCTTCCCCTACGAACAGCAGCACCTCTAATAGAGTTAGCCCTAGAAGTAGCAAATAACTGTTGATTTTATTGTCATACATGTTGATATAGTTAACATCCTTTTCTTTCAACAGTTGTTTTTGGCATTTCATATAATGGCAATTTTCATACACTATTGAACAAACTTGTTCATTATTTTCTCTGACGATTGTATCCTATTCTATTACATGTTAAGCTAATTTTGCATCTATGTATTTAGCACTTTTTCTTCCACTTCAGTTTTTTTTGTTCTGATTCATCTTCTTAGTGATGTCGTTTGTTTTCGTCCTTTTTAAAATAGTTTTGATTTTAAATTAATTAATTTCGCACAATTTAGTATCCGAATTCAAATATAATAGTTTTGAATAGACATTTTGTAAAGGGTTTACATTACCCCTTGTTCTCCTTTATATTGTGCAGTGAATAGCCTTTTAACGACAGCGGAAGTTCTCCAATTTCAATTGTTTCATGGCAATACTCTGTAGTGTTTTCCGCTTCTAATACTTATAATAAATTGCTTCATTTATTTCTATTGTTTGCATTCCGATATCCTTGGGTATTTGAAATGGCTAACTGAGACGAGAGTAAATGATAGTTGTTCAACATATTTAGGTTGAGTTCCTTCTCTTCTGTTGCAGTTTCTTGTAACGTAGTAACCACATCTCCTCTTTATGCATTGTTAACAAATGCTTTGGCACTAATAATTGTGAATCAACATCTGGTTGATACCTTCGCTTCCTCCAGAGCTTTACTTCTTTTCTTTCTATATATAGTTCCAGCTTTTGTTTTGTTTGCTCTTATACAGCCTGTGCTATTCGTATTTTGTTCACAACTGTATCATAAAAATCTAACGTGTTTTTTTCTGTCTTTAAAAATCATTAACCTGTGGTGTCTTCTTTGAACCTATTGATTATTTCCGTTTGAAGGTGTCTTCAGAACTTCTGTTGATATATTAGCTTCATCCAAGTACAATTCTATATTTGTATGCATTCATACCCATCTCTTATACAATAATTCTGTACTTTCATACCCTGAAAACTTATCACCACTACTCTCAGCCATTTATCATGTATCTCGATTGCTACTATTGTATCATGGATTAATTGACAAAGTTCATGTAAGAAAAGAGTTGGGATGAGAACGAATACAACAGCCTCTTTTATCTCGAAGTCTCTAATGACAGAGTTGCTAAAATTTAAAATCTTTATCAGAAGTAAAATATGTTTGCCACATCATTAGTTAACATATTTCATTCAGTCGACTACATAAGCAGCTTACAGAAAGAATTGAAAGATTAATTCAAACTAAGTTGGATTTTTATAATATTGGTTTCTTCTATCTGCATTTAGTGCAAGTTTGATAACTTTCAAACAAACTGATTTAACGAATATAAGGTGTAGTTCGAGAACAAAAAACAATATTTTATAAATAATTTTTTTTTGCTGTTGTTGTTTATACATGTGAATTCTGACTAACATTGTTATAAAAAATCTAAACTTAGGCGTGTGTGTCTGCAATGCAATAAAGTCGATAGTAAAAACAGAACAGGTAATAATGTTGAAGTAACAAATTTATCAATCTTGAAAGGGTCAACATTTTTCTTATATTTTGTATTTTTTCCACGATGATATATTAACATTTTATTATTAGTAATTTTGGTGGAAGTGGAGATTCTCTATGTTTGTTTAAAATCTATTTTTCCTGGATCAAATACGTTATGTAGTCATCAAGAATATTTCTTCGTTGATCCTGATTAGAAATGCTGAAAGGGGCACGTGAAATAAAATGATCAACATCTGCAAGATCATCACCAACGTCTTCAGGTTCATTGAACTTTAGCAACCTCAATTAAAAATAAATAGATATAAAACATGAAGCAGTTTGAACTCTGTTAAATTTTATAAATTTGCTAATGTAAGTTAAACTCGACTTCCTTTTGTAATTTGAATTAATATGACGTTTTCATCACCGTTGTAATTTTGTTTTTGTATTAATATATATATTTGTTCCATTTTTCAGAAACTCATTTTTATATTTTCTGTTATTTTTCATCAATTCCTTTACTCTTTATTAACTTCATTCATTCCGATATGGTTTGCAGTTAGTACCAGTTTTGAAGACCGTAGTGTTTCTATTGTTTACTTCTTCACACAACATCTGGTAGAATCCATTATTTTATTCACTCCAAGACATTTTTAATTAGATGTTGGAAGATGACCTAAAATAAAACATCTGACATCATGTTTAGTTAAGGCTACAATTTGCTTGTAAAGTAGATGGAGTATAATAAAAAGAAAGAAGAAAAGGTTAGCAAATAAACCAAAAAGGTGACTTCACAAAAGCATGACGATCCTCGTAGAGGTCAACTTGGAAACAACTTGAAAACGTTTGAAACATTTAAATAAAAAGAAAGCTGGAAATAATAAACAGTAAGAGTCTAAAACAATCACGGAATATGTTAAGCAAACTACATGAAAGATGGTATATTAAAGTTGAATATATTATTCAGTTGGTGGTGTAGCTGTTTGGGCATCTTGTTTATTTCATCAAAAAGCATAGCCGTTTCTTTGGAATGTCTTAAACAGTCAATTGTCGCAGAAGTTGAAGTTAGTATAAATAAAATAACCAAATCAAATGAAGAAAATACAATTTCGAAGACTATATAAAATCCAACCACGGTATCATCCTACAACCATATACCAAAATTATTTGACCATTCAGGTAGTTAATAGCAAAGATTTTACCTTAAAAATTTGAAGTGAAGCAAACGATCTTATTTATTTTGCTTGTTATGCATCGCTTAAATCAACTTTCTCAGTTGCATGCAAGATATCGGAAGGCTAATTATCTTACAGACATGAAACCAGTCTACTGGTTGGGGGATAAGAAATATAGTACTTCATAGTTTGACATGCAACCATTGGCTAGTAAATTTGATATTTTGTCCATTTTTAAGTTCTCAGACTTAACTCCGCGTACAATAGCTGATAAAATATTTGCTTTATTTCATCCTACATTTAGTTTCCTACTGACAAAGTATCAGATGAACTGTTGGTGCGAATCTATGTCATCAAGGCAGATAAGGTGGACCGATGTTTAACCATGTTTAAGTGCATAGCTCCTTTAAAAATGCTGCGGAAAACCTATTTGGCAAAACTGAGGAAGATTTCGAAAAGTTTAATGAAAGGAAGTTGAAACTGGACTGAAGCAGGTGAAACTGGATCTAGCGGAAACGTTGATCACGTTTATGTGAATGAAATGTGGTTTTTTAATAATTATACATATGGAGCATGAATGAATCTGACACCTTACTCATGAGCAAGACCAACAATGAATATAACAAAATGAAGGCCAGAAAGTTCAAAAAAGAATGCAAGAAAATTATATTGTTCCGAAACAGATTTGATTAAAGCATGGATTTTCAACAAATAAACACAAATGACCCCGTGTATCAACAAATGTCAGCAATGTATGGAACTGTCATCAAATATGATTAATATATGGAATTATAAACCAGTACTGTTGACATGTGGATTTGTCAACCTCAGCTACAGGCACTGTATGACCTGCACTATACAGACATGCATTTTCACAAAAATATCTAAAGGGGGAAATGCAGCTGGGGAGTGAGAGTTCATTTTGCCAGAGGAAATAAAGCTTCTCCGACGTCTTGGCTTACTGGCTCTGAGGCTATTGCTTTTTCTATCAAAACACGCTTTCTTTAATTGCAATTTTTGTTTTTGAATTTTGTGTTTGGGCTAACTTGTAAAATGGTACGTCTACGAGAGAGACGAGACAACTCTTGGCCTTAGTGCGCCTTCTGTGCAATTTGTATAAACTCGGGAGAGTATGGCTCATAGTTTGAACTATTGGTATTATTCACGTTCAGTCGTTTGATTGGTTGAATGTTTATTTTGTGACTAAGTGAATTCATCAACATTGTCAACGTTATCATCTCTTCTTTCATATAGATCAAACAACTTACTTAGTTCATCTAATAAATTAAAAGCTTCGGCCTCTACTATATGATCGTACATTGATTGGATACGATACAAAGTGTTACCTAATATGTGATACTATTTTTAGATGCACGCGTTGTGCAGTATGAAGCAGTGCAGAGTAATACTGCACGATTCGGAAAATGTTGTTGTTGTTGTTTGGGGTTAACGTCATTTTTCACTTTGATGGATATTGCACAACCCTTAATATTTACAGTCAAGCCTCTCAAGTCTCTAACAACAATCCAGTATCATTCTAAGTTTGTCAAAAAACATTAAAGTCGCTTTTTGTATTTCCCAGTTATTTCTCACATTCTTTACTGCATCCCGTGTTATATACAACATATGCAATGGATATGTCTCGCTGACTTGTACTACCTAAACAATAACACAATTTCCATTGTAAAATTAATAACAATTTCAATAGTTTATTTTTTAATCAATATTTATTATATGTTGCACACAGTGCTAGACTGGAATGAAAGAAAAATAGCTTCATGCTATATGAAGGTCTTGCATTTTGTGAATAACTCTGTACCGATGATATCCAAACATCACTGGCCCAGATTCCCAAATACCATTTGTTCATATTTCATCCCCATTACCAGAATACCATATATCATTGCAAGATGTAACCATAGGTGATTCTTGATACTTTTCTGTACACAACGTTGTGCTTCATTGCCGTTGGATGAGCCTTAAGATTAAAAACAACATTCACCATCAAAACTTTGGTATCCACTGACAGCTGATGTAAATTGGGCTTCTCTCGTCTTTATGTATATGTTGTGTGAAGGCTCATAACATTTCATTTACACAAGAAATATGACATAAATGCAGAAGAATTCGATGGTGGCTGTCATTGTGGCATGATGACATAAACTATAAGTGATATAGCACCCAAATTATATGTGCAAGGTGATAAAATTCCACTTTCCGTTGCGCGACTGACCCCGTCTGAATGACTTTTAAGCGAACTTCAGTTTATTCGTATATAAAAATTAATATTATCAAGGCTGATTGAACCCATAAAAGTTAGTAAAGGTCGAGCTGACATTAATTAACCTTCTGTGGGAAATTTGTAGGGAAAGTTGTCAACATTTATTATTTTAAAGGCACGACCATGAGGAATTTAAGATAAAACAAAATGTTACCATTTTTTTTAAGCGAAACTGTCAACAATAAAGTTTAATATTAGGAGCGCTTATACAAGGGCAAACAAATTGAAATGTTAAAAACATGTTATTTTTCAACAAAATAAGATCGGAAACTCAAACAAAAATTATTTTAGAGCACCATTCTCCCTTTTTTAATTGCCAATGCGTAACGTATATTACAATGACAACATTCGTTAAGTCATGTGGAAAGTTTTAATGTAAACGCAATAACGTAAGTTCTACTCCAAAAACCGTCACAACGAAAAACCCAACAAGCATCCAAGTTTTCAAAATATAATTTTTTATCGAAAATTTAAAATCAAGATATTTAAAATAACGTACAGTATGGTATGAATTCCTATAATATTTCCTCTAGGTGCTATCAAATTCACAGTTATCAGGAAATGATCCAAAAGTATTCCGAATGAAGGTTCTGGTGTATTTATATGCTATCAGCACTGAAGACACACTATTATCCAAAGGTTTCACTTCAAATTAAATCCACTGAAAGTGATTGTCACAAAAGTCCTGAATGTTTCACGTAATCCGATGAATTATTAAATATCCAACAAGGCAATGTATGTTTGGAAGAAATAGTTTCAAGCCCTGAAATTTCAATGTTCACCGTGTAAATAAATATATTAAATTCAATGACTCACACAGGACTGAAATATAATTGAAGAATAATAACACCGCGCTTAAATTCCTTGACATAATCACTATACGCGCATCATGTCAACAGGTCTGAATCAATAGAAAAATACTCCAGATATTTAAATTACTCCGTATTACGAAATTTTTACAGTCAGTATTTTATTTTTTAATTATTGTATCACTCAGCATCGAGGGCGTGCATATTATCTTTAGAGTACAGATGCTCTTCCAGGATCACGTGATACTGACATGACCTCCTTTCAACTATTTTATTGTCTACTTAGTGACCGAATTAGCTGTTGACGTGAACTTGGCAATAGCCTTGATGTATGAATGGAGAAAGTAGATACATGTACTCTTCTTTTAGTACAGGCCAGTCACAAAAATTAAAGAAAAAAATATTTCATTAACGCTAATGACTTAAATAAAAACTATATTATAAATAATATAATATATCGGTATCCGTAACACATTATTTACAAGTTAGTGAAGTTTTCCAGATAATATTATTGTGTCATAGTTCAACTGAAAGTATATAAGAATGAGGTAAACAAAGTATTCATTTTTGGTTTTATATCAGCCTTTGAGAAACTATAATCAGAGTTTTAGTTTTGAGAGAAATCGTTTATTTAAAAAGTATTCAGTAGAATGTAGAAAGTGCTCAGTGACAATTTAGACAAAAACAGTACTTCGGGATTATTGTGAATTCATTCTAAGATATTCTGGATTATATCATTGTGATACACCAAGACTAGTGTTACATCGGCACTTTAAAGACTACTGGTAGATCAAGATATTCAATATATGAATTCAATCGCAGCCTTATAAACGTTTGGTCTTGTCATAGAACATTTAGGATTATTTGTGATTTGATTCAAAATACTGTACGTTCCTCTTAAATTTTCACTTTGTATTTGAGAAATTTATTTGTTGATTTTATTAAACCTATTTGGTTTAGCATTTCTTTTTTTCAATTTAATACAATATCCAGTTTAAATATTATGTGATTGCTGTCTTGCTTTTAGTATACCTTCGAATAAATTTAATATAGGTGTAGTTCAGTTATCATTACATCTACGTAGCATATATGGAGTATGATTCATATCAAAATATGGCTAGAAGCCACTTGTTCCCCATCGTCACCTTCTCCAAGTTAAGTTTAGATAGGATTAAAATAGTTCATACGCTGAACTACATTCCATATCTTTGTACCTTACCAGTTTCAGCATGAGCAGCGTTAACTGCACATTAACCGCAGTAACGACATCACAAAGTAAGGGAATGGAGACAAATACATTATTTTAAACATTGCATCTTCTAATTGCTAATAACAGTCATTGGGGTATAGATTCTTTGGATTGGAAATATTATCATGCCATCACACAATGGTCACAAAATATTACTGACCAAGTGTTTTGAATTTATGAAGAGGGAACAGCAAAAGTTGCATTTAGTTTGCTGTCTACGGTATATATTCCAAGAACTAGCTTGAAGAATGTTGACTTATATGAGAATTTAGTGGCTACCAAAATAGCTCTAAGGTATTCAGTATACAATAGGTTGTATGGTGTATTTTAACATGGTACAAAGCAAATCGACAATTAATTTCCCGTTGCCAACAAATCTGTTGGAGCTTTCCAAACGGGAAACAATTACAACCTAAAGAACTTATTAAATGTCAGGATTCTTAGGCACAATTGGGACTAAAGGCGAGGTAAGCGTCGAAACGTTTGTACCGCAGGGACGATACACAGTGTTGGATAGTGCGTAAAAGCAAAATACGAAGAAGTTAGATACTTATACAAGCCTACAGCCGACGTCAGTGATGGCATGGAACGTTTTTAGTCTTGTGTCTGCTTCATTTCATGTTCTTCGCATGTGTTAAACACTTTAACCGTTGAACATATCTTCTCGTGATGATGTAAATACTACATAGTCCGCTGAGTAAACAAAACAATTTAAAATAGTCAGGTCAAAATAAATACAGTGTATTTTCTTTGTCAGCATGCACACAAAATGAATACTTGTTAGGAAACGTTTCCTACTTCGGTAAATGCATCTATGACGCGGGCAGCTTATGTGGCTTTCCTCTTGTCAATACCTTTGTCATAATATATGTGGAACACTTTCTAGTTATACCAGGCAAATGAGGATCTGCCCATGGAAACTTATAAACTGATTTCTTTTTTCGCATGTCATAAGAATCAATCATAACTGAGGTCAAGGGTAGGCCATTGTTTTTGGCTCACAGGTTGTGATGTTTTCACTGTTTTTCATGTTAGCTGAGCCTTTCTGCAACCGTTTTTTATTAGCCTATTAATTGGAGATTAGAAAGCCATGCTACTATAGATGATCCATAGCAAAAGATTCGTAATTATTCAAATTCTATCTGTCTTTACACCGAGCATAACAACAGTCTCACCCATCAGTTTTTTGCAATAATATTTACATATGAACAGGTTTGTCAATATAGTTTTCAATATCGTAGCAAGTGGTAATATCTTGTCTGTAAAGTCTGTGATATCTCACTATGCATTACGTTTAGCAGATTATTTATGGGCATGTTGAAAATGGACTTAGAGCCAAGACCCAAGGTATTTGGGGATCACGAAATATAAAAAGATTCTACATAGGCCACCAAGAACGTCTGTGTACCATTTCAAGCTTTATATACCTTGACGTTTTCTTATTACACAGAGTGCAACACTCCAGCTATTAATACCAAATTGTGCAATCTCTAAACTGTTAAATGATGTGTCTTCTTCTTACGGTGTAACCATTAGGAATACTATTTTAACACCCCATAAAGACTTGGAAGATGTTTCAGTTCACAATTTCTGGTGATTCTTGCAAATGCAGGTTGCATGCAATCATATTATTCAGTTATATTAGAATTATATTCATTTCCATGTCACTCTTTTAAGTTGCAGCTTCGTTCTATGACGCCAATTAACTACAAGAGTCATTTCATTTAATATAGATAATTGTACCAACTAAATTGTTCTTTAAAGCTGTTACATTTTCAGCTCTGGTTTCATTTAATACATGCCTGCAGCATTATTTTATAAATACTAAAACCCCTTCTGTGCGCCTACCGTCAAATTTCTTTTCTCGAGGTTGTGGGACAGTTATACGATATTAGGCTTAATTTCGGCATACTCAATAATAGTAAATTCTATTTAATACTTATTAGTACTTATAGGTTATTGCATTTGCATTGGAAAATATGAATGAGTTTTCGGATGGAATACTGCACGGCGCACTTAGCTCCGCCCAGATAAATTTGAACTTAGTCGCGCGCTAGACATAAGTTTCGAAAGAAAATGGCATATCTAGTTAAAGTTTAAATTTGGAGTTATATTTTGAATGAATGTGCATTGCATCAACTTTCCCAACTGATCTGGAATGAATAGAGTTTGGTATTTGTTGTTTGTTTTTGTTTTTTTCGATTCCACGACATTTTGTGATTATGGACTGGATTTATATGTGACAATTCCACATGAAATACATGGGATTGAAGAAGCGAGGGACGAGCGTGTTGACATCTGCAAATGTGTTTCTGTTTCTGTCATTGAATGTTTGAAATCATAATGTGGGCAAAATATGAAGTCTTTCAATTGCAATTATCAAAAAGACGCCATGGAATTTAATGCTTATTTCATTTTGAGTGCAGTAAGGAGGATGTAATTGCACTTGGAATATATTCGAAATTGCAGTACAATTTCGAAATGTGTAATCCAGATTGAGAACCTATGAAATGGCTCATGTAATTCGAATTTGCAGAACTAAGAAAGTACATTTTGAGGAAATTCAGCATGTAAAACTGTAGGTATATTTTTGGCTATTCTTATTACCAGCGAAAGAAGACAAGTGTATACCTTGTTAGTTGCATGTTATTTGTAAGGACCCTGTCTGGCGTCTACTGTATAGCTAGCCTAAATCCGAAACATTGTATCAAAACAGTTAACGCGGAATGTGCCAAAGCAGCTGGCATGTGGCAGTCCACGAAACATCTGCTTTAGTTCAATCAGAAACAAATTTCATCAACCAAAACGTAAAGCGCCTACTACGCGAGTGTACATAATTTGTTTACAAATCAAAAGTGCGGGCGTCTGTGTCCATTGTTTGTTTACAAAAGAAAGTAGTTCCTTTATGCACGTGAATGCAATATGAAGGTGTGAAATATCGTAAAATACTGAACGATTTTGAGAATGTAAAGTTAACGGAGGAACAAAATGAGCATATAATAAGCATTTAAAAATAAGTAATACTATTTCGCCATGACTCTCAACTACTTTACGAACTACATGTATCCTCCTTACAAAGTCTCCTGTTTCACCTTTTCAACTGCATCTAAATTCCTATCAGAGCTTTACTAAACGGTTTCACTACGGATCCCACAGTTCGCACACAGTGCATTTATCAATGTTTCGCTTTTGTCTGTGTAGGGTTCATTTTAGAGTAGTTTCCTCGCGTATGCTTGTGTTACATATTATCATTGGTTGTACGGGACTTACGATCACATGACAGACCAAGCGGGGACTGTGTTGGTAAAAGAGACAACGAAGCATTATAAAATTAACAGATGTATGTACAAAAGAAAATAAAATAAAAACAATAAATAGAGACCTATTCTACTATGAGGAATTTCTGACACCGACCAACATAATGAGATTCAGACACATCAAAGTTTGATCTGGTATACCATTTAAAATAGATACAACATTTTCTACTAAAGGATAACTCAAGCACTATATATTGCCAATCAAATTACATGCAAGTAATTCAGCTGAAGTATTGAGAAGTTAACACTTAGCAATAAAAGACGGAATTGGCGTCTACTTGACCATTTTTGGATCATCTTGTATAATAGCTTACATACCATTTAAAGTCTTGCTTCACGATGCCGTTAGCCGCGTACAAAGCGCATCAGAGGACCACTCGAAGCGTGATAATGAGATAATGCTCTCTTTCTTTGCCTAGTTCTTTTCATAGTTTTTCAGCGAAACTGCTTGTATCTAAGCCTAAATTGATTTGTGCATTTCATATAATTTCAAGACGAGTGGAAACTCTTCCTGGTTTACGGAGATGTAGCGTAAAATGAGGGTTGGTGATGGATTTGTTTTTGGAACGGACCAAAACGCTCCATCGCTTGGATTTGTAGGCGCTGGGGAAAAAGCCGTTTATATCGCTGATGAGCAGGCATTCGCCAAAGTGGCTCAAACAGATTTGATGATTCCGACGGGAGGCCAGGAGAAGGAACTTTTCGTGGTTACTAGCCGCCCAGATGCAGCGGAAAACAAATGTAACGGTCATGGCCACGGTATGTACCCCTGTTGTGGTCCTAACTGTTATCACGCCTGGATTTACGCCTAAAACCCCGTGCAGGCTTTGAAACACTAAAATATTTGTTAGGGAGTGGAAAAAGCTACAACTGGCCGGTATTTCTTGGTACTAATCAACATACATATACTGCCTTAAAGTCAAAGTAGTGACAAAAACAAACAATATGCTTAACGCTCTTAGGAGCGATATGAAGAACAACGAGCAACCATAAGCCGTCAGGACATCGTTGCCAGTGAAACCAACACTGGAGTATTCATGATCTATTTTAACGCTTGGACGGCACAAATACCAGCAAGGTACATCCACGTGACTGCCAGTGTAAGGACGGCACAAAGAACAGCAAGGTACATCCACGTCACTGTCAGCGTAACGTTTGAAGAGTCGTTCATGTGCTAGATCACGTGGGAAGCCTTCGAGTCCAGAAACATTACGAGTCAGCCTACCAAGCTCAGCAAGATAATGAATGGCCATGTGCGCATTCATACACTCATCGTTTGGACTCCGATATTTGTGCTCATCGTCTCAAATACTCACTGAAATTTCTACATTACTATCACTCGAGTTTCTTCGCCCAAACAGTTACTTTACCAGCAAATGTTTACGAGGCTCATAGGTAACCTTTAAACAGTGACTTCTTCTTCTCCTTCTTCTCCTCCTCCTCCTCCTCTTCTTCTTCTTCTTCTTTTTCTTCAGCATGAGTAGAATACACTAAATGTCAGTAATATCTTGTGATTTCCATGTTGCTAGTTTGACTTAGTCCCAGTGGCCGCTAAGGTAACCAGACAGGATTGAAGTAAAACTATCACTCAGTTTGGTTATTATTCTTCTCTTTCAGCTTCAAATTGTACACAAACCCCGGTTCTTTGATCCTGCCTACATATATTAAAATGACATCTGTATTATTTCTTTCTTTGTTCATGTGTATACAACCTCTCACTATAATTTTCAGATTAACTGACAGTCCGTACAAAGTAGACAGAATAAAAAAGACTGGTTAGTTTCATTAGATTTAACAATTAAAATGTACATCTATTCGATCTGAGAAAATAAAGTAACCATGTAAATAAGGATACAGTTTGATACATTGGGGTATCATGATACATGAAGATGGATGTCAGGTTAGATTTTTCTCTTTTAATATGTGCACTATTTGGTTGCGGAGTATCTAATACGGCGTGTTAGTAACATGAACCCAATATGAGAGAGGTAAAGAAAATCAATAACATACATTTAAATAATTTAACACCAAATCAATTTTAATTGACTTCCCATCGTATGTCAAATCATTGTGAGGCGCCCTAATGTGGCATATGAAACGTAAACAACTCTTCCATCAAAGTGACATGATGCAACGATACAAAAATATGATAATAAATCAAAGGAAATGAAATTGGTGCGGGATATGACATTTTTAGATTTAATTATTATTCATTTTGACAACGTGTACAAACCTTTAATACATACAATGTTATAGAGTCAACCTGATGAATAGGCTCGTAAGAAAAAATGCATAGCCATCTATTAAAACCAGTGAAATGGGCCCATGTGACGTCATATGAACAAAAAGTGAGTTTAAGGATATAACCAAAATGATGCAGTCTTATGGTGTTGATCTTTATCTTAATTATCTAATGATCTATATCTTAATTATCTAATGGTCTTTATCTTAATTATCTAATGAACTTTATCTTAATTATCTAATGAAATAGACCTTTAAAAACTGTTCAAGGTTTTGCTTATCGGATAATCAGGATAAAAACCCGAAATGCTTTAACAATACATTTGTGTTTTGGCAAGGTTTAGAAATTGCTTATTTCTTATTCCTACAAAAATTACAAATGCGTCATATATAAAGCACGCATGTGTGGGTTTGAAACAGCGTTAGGTATCAATTTAAAGGGAGAAAAGGCCTTAACGTGTGTTATCACTGTTGTTTGGGTTTGAAGCAGCGTTAGGTATCAATTTAAAGGGAGAAAAGGCCTTAACGTGTGTTATCACTGTTGTTTCTTATTAAAAACTAATGATAACCATGTTTTATGTGAAAGAGTAAGAAATAAAATTCACTTTTATAATGTTTCCAGAAGAGAAGGAAATATTTAAACAAATATACGCACGATGTTTTCATCCATCTGGTTGTAGTAACAAAAGTTTCTTCCTTTTGCCTCTCTTTAATCATTCAAATATTCCAGAAAGGAACTAGCTGTTATTGTTACTTGTCAGACACAAATGAAACACATAAAGCACCATACCAGCTCGTGCTACGTCTTCTTCGTTGATAAAAAGAGGAACTCAGTTATTTGCAAGTTGAACATGGTGACCAAGCTAAAAGTGTGTATCAGAATACCCGTACCTCGGCGATTTGCTCCACCATGTCCTAAGATAACATCGCACGC
Source organism: Sinohyriopsis cumingii (assembly GCA_028554795.2). NCBI lineage: Eukaryota > Metazoa > Mollusca > Bivalvia > Unionida > Unionidae > Sinohyriopsis > Sinohyriopsis cumingii. The sequence continues at coordinate 132,830,223 of CM068827.1, forward strand.
ACTCCGCCCCACATTTAAAAAAAACAAAACAGCTCATGGAATGCATAGAGAAAATGATAATAAACGCCTCTAGGCTGTACCGTCGCAAACATATCCAGTTATTATGGTTTCAAACTTACAGCAAGTATGTTGTGCAAGGGACTGGTACCTAAGTAGTGAATGGGGATACCCTAGGGACAATGGGACTTGCCATTAAAAACATGAGAGTTGTACCCTGGGGACTATGGAAAATTTAACATTAGAGAAAAAAGTTTGTACCCTAGGGACAATGGGAATTTAACATGGGGAATAGTTCGTGGGACTGTCTAGGGACAAGGGGAATTTAACATGGGGGAATAGATCGTGGGACTGTCTAGAGAGAAGGGGAAATTTAACATGGGGAATAAATTGTGGGACTGTCTAGGGACAAGGGTAATTTAACATGGGACTTTTTTAAAATTAAAAAAATAAAAAAATGGGGTAGGCAATTGAAAGTCTATCTCTTTTCGAGAGATTGGAGTGGCCCTGAAAAGGGCCTTTGGATTTATGTTAATATGCCCTTAACATAAAAGGGCATCTGCGACATCTTCTTCTTAAACTTCGTCTAACTGTAGGCCCATAGACTAAAACTCTTTTGAGGCATCCTTGCCTCTCCACGTAAATCCTACGAATCCATAGGCTCGTGCCGGTCCTATGGACAACTGTCCACTCGGATCAGACATACATCGGTATGTCCCTCCTGAACATCATCGTTGACACAAGCGTAGAAGATTGAACGTCGGTCCACATGTTGAGGCGCCGAGAACAAGTGAAGGAATGCAGTGAACTGTACTTATTTATAGGAAGAGGAAGGATTGAAACGGATTGAGTTCTTTGACCAATCCAAACACGCGTTACATAATTCAGTCAGCCCGCATCCAATCCGAAGAGAGCAGTCTGTGACGTCACGTGGTCTATATAGATTCGCTAGCGCCTGTGCGCAGTCAATTCATGCGACAGTTTTTCAACATGACGGAAACTCAGAAAAAGATAAATTGGGGTGCACCAGCAGTGGAGACCGCCCAAGGGAACCCGGACTTACTTTCAGAAGAGGTGAATTGGGATTTTATGGATTTTCTTATCTCGCAAGAATTTGTTCCGGTACCTTCGCCATCTTCTCCTTCATTACCACACATGGAGAATTTTAGACAGAGACAGAAAGAAGAATTGGAGAAATTTATACAACAGCAAAAGGGAGCGGAACAAGCTTTTCTCCTACAGCAACAGCAGCAAGAAGAAGAGGTAAGAAAAAAACAGCAACAAGAAGAAGCAGCAGCAAAGAAACAAGGGTGTGAAAATCAAACGGTCACGGTACTGTTAGACATTTTAGCGGAGTTAAGAAGTCTGAAACAAATGTATCAGACTTCTTTATTACGACCGAAGCAAATACGACCTTCCCGAGCAAAACACTCCAACCCTGTGACTAAGCCTACCGTACCACCCTTAGTGATTTCAACCAAATCATCATCATCATCAACAGTACGCAGTCCAGAAGTAGGCCTTGGCCGTGGCAAAGGCTTAAGAGAGTTAAAGTTGATTGCTTAACCTCACCCCTGCACCAAAAAAGGCCCTTGTCAGGGCCACCCACGTCCATCTAATTTATTCTCTTATAAATATTTACAATCCAATTCACAATTCACAACAGAGCACTTTAAAAAGTTCATAAACTTCTTCTGTCTCATTTTTTCACTCTGTTTTTTCAATTTCTTCACCGTTACAGTATTTTCCTCCTCTTCCTCCTCACTTTCTTCCCTTCTTCTTTTCTTCTCCTGTTTCTTTTTCTTCACCTCTCTGTTTTCTTCCTCTTCTTCATCTTCTTCCTTTGAAGAATCCCTCTCTTCTTCTGACTCCTCTTGTTTCTTTTTTGGGCAATCTGGAGACTAATGTTCTTTTTCTTGACAATAATAACAGGTATCTTGACTTTTGTCTTTTCTAGCCCCTTTTATTCTTTTTTGACGGTCTGGACACTTTGAAGACCAATGCCCTTTCTTTTGACAGATATAGCAAGTATCTTGACTTTTATCTCGCAAGGAAGGAGAGTAGTCCGACGATTGGTGTGAAGAGAATTTTCGGATGACCCCTCACAAAGCTCTGATGAAACGTTCGATTTGGGTAGTCTCTTCCATCGTTGTGCTCGGTTTGAGAGTGAAATGAATAGTGAAAGGACAAAACACATACTCTTTATATACGCTAGTCTGCTATGGCTATAAATTAGTCCATGGTGTTTAAAGTTTAGTCATTTGACTTTTTGCTATCAAGATGAAACGATCCAATTCATTTGAGAAGAAAGAAGAAGAAAGTAAGAGGCAGAAACGTGATCTATCGCCTCGTACCAGGGCTGAAGTCTTGGCACAAATTCATGCCAGTGATTTTGAAGAGAACATGAGTGAACCAGAATCCGAACCCTCTCAACAAAGTTCACCACCCTTAGTCAACCCTGAAAAGTACTATGACACTCGAGAGACGGAAAAGCGTCCCTCTAGAAAATTTAGAACTACGGCTTACAAATACACGGTGAAGTTTAAAGATTTCAAGTCCGAAGTACCGTTAGAGAAAGCAGAAGGGTTCATCACCGAGATGTGGGATTCTTTGCTCGCCACACTCAAGCGACAATGTCAACCCAAAGAAGACGATCGCTTGAGACTTTCCATACAACACGACGGTTTGAAATCCCCTGTTTGGATCGAGTTTAGCAGCAATGTTGAATTGACCGCTTCCAAAGTCATGGACAAAATTCAACACGTACAACAATCCAATGACCAGTTTGACATCACCGATGGAAAAGCCACACTGGACATGACCCACGTCTCTCCTCCTCAAGGGACTGGACGCAAAAAGATGTTATTGGTGGACGAGCTTCGCAGCACCAAAACAAGTCTCGTCCGAATTCACAACCCTCAAGACCAGATGTGTTTAGCCAGGGCTATCGTAGTGGGACGAATCTATGCCAACAAAAACGACACGGTAGAATGGAAAAGAGCCTGGGAGAACATTCGAAAATCGGACCGAGCCAAACAACGAAACGAAGCAGAACTCCTGTTGCAACAAGCTGACTTGCCCAAAGACAAACGCTGTGGCAATCCTGAGATGCAAAAATTGCAAGATGTCCTAGCTCCATGCTACACCTTGAAAGTGTACCCTCAAGAAGTACGCGGGCCTCTGTTGTTTCGAGGCCAAGACTTTAAGGGTGGAAAATACATTCAACTCTATCATCACGATGACCATTTCGATACCATTACCAGTATCACCTCATTCCTGGGATACGGTTATTACTGTGAGAAATGTGAATATGGTTATAATAATCGAGAACAACACAAACATTGCGGATCGAAATGATCAGGATGTTTGGCCTCTCCACCCTGTCTGAGCGAAGGGCAAGAACCAGTGCATTGTCCAGCTTGTCTGCGCACGTTTGTCAGCTATGCCTGTTACCAACAACATCTGAAGACGCAAGGTTCACAGAAGAAATGCGCTTGTCAACTGCTGAGATTGTGCCCTACGTGTGGACTAGGCATACGTACCAATAGTACCAAGGCACACGTATGTTAAGGAAATGAAAAAATATCACATTTCTCACCACATCGTGAACTTGGAACACAAATCCTACGTTCAAAAATACCAATCCCAACCAGAGAAAGAAGACGGTCACAAGAAGAAAGGCAATTTCATCTTTTTCGATTTCGAATGCATGCAAGAGACCGGCATTCACATTCCTAATTTCTGCGTGGCTCATCGAGCGTGCGAGAAGTGCATTCAAGAACCTATCGTGAGTCATTGCCCTCACTACAGCAAGATTCCTGGAGGACGTGAAAAAATCTTTCGGGGACCGAACACGTTAGCCGATTTTGCCCAATGGGTCTTAGACCCCATCGACAAGACGTGGAGCCAAGAGGACATCGAACGTTACGGAGATTGTCATCGTCATGCCACGGTGATGGCTCACAATTTCTCCGGATACGATGGACAGTTTCTTTTGAGATACTATACGGAACATGGCACCGAGCGTCCTAAAGTCATCAAAATTATTTTCATGCAAGTGGGACAAGTGCAGTTTAAAGATTCGATGAGTTACTTAGCCATGCCTTTGAGTCGAATGCCTAAAACGTTTGGAATGACAGAAATGGCTAAAGGGTACTTTCCACACTTTTTCAATACGGAAGCCAATCAACACGCCGTTCTACCCCATTTGCCTGAGGCTCACTATTACGACCCCGACAACATACGTTCCGAACAACGAGAAGCTTTCTACGCTTGGTACCAGGCTCACGCCTCGAACCCTTTCGACTTTCAGGAAGAAATGATAAAGTATTGTCGTTCCGACGTGGACATTTTACGGCGATGCTGTGGAAAATTTCGAGAACTGTTCATGGAACACGGAGGGATCGATCCTTTGAAAGAAGCTTGCACCATTGCCAAAACGTTTTCCTTAGTGTATCAGCAACGATTCATGCCTGAAAACACCATGGCTGTCATCAGTCTTCAAACGACCAACTATGTCAAACGTCAATACTCGGTCAAAGCCCTTCGCTGGTTACATTACTTGTGCGACAAGGAAGACAAATGGATTCAGCATGCCCGCAACGGAGGAGGCGAAAAGATCATCGGAACGCATTCGGTCGATGGCTGGGACTTAGAAAACCCCAAGATTGTGTACGACTTTCATGGCTGCTTATTTCACGGATGTCCCGTTTGTTACCCTGACCGTGGCACTAAAAACCAGGACACTTGTCAGCGGCGCCTAAAGTTAGAACAGCAAGGATACCAAGTGGTGGAAATGTGGGAACACGAGTACGATCACCGTTTGAAAACCGATCCCGAATTTAAGCGCCTCGTGGAAAGTTACCAGTTTATGGACCCCCTGCACCCAGGGGATAGTTTGTACGGAGGAAGGACCAATGCCACATGTTTGCTGTACCAAGCCGACGAAGAGAAAGGAGAAGAAATCAAATACTTGGACGTGTGTTCGCTGTATACCTACGTGTGCAAATATTGTCGCTTTCCTGCAGGACACCCGCAATTGCTAACGGAACACATCGACCTGAAAAACATTCGACAATACGAAGGTTTGATCAAGTGCAAAGTTTTGCCTCCCACGAACCTATACCATCCCGTCTTACCTCACCATTGTCAAGGCAAACTGATGTTTCCTTTGTGCCGTACTTGTGCCGAAACGTGCAACCAAGATCAACCTTACCAGCACACCCAGGAAGAACGGGCCTTGACGGGGACGTGGGTCAGCGTAGAATTGTTTAAAGCTCTGGACATGGGATGCCAACTGTTAGAAGTGTACGAAATTTGCCACTTTCCCAAGACACAACAATACCACAAGGGTGACCCCACTCAGAAAGGCATTTTTGCAGACTACGTGGATGCCTTTTCGAAACTGAAGCAAGAAGCCAGCGGCTATCCGTCCTGGTGTCACACTCCCGAAGACCAAAAGACATTCAAAGAGAAATACTGGGCACAAGAAGGCATTCCTTTAGATCACATCGAGAAAAACGAAGGCAGGCGATCGTTTGCCAAAGTGATGTTATATTGCTTGTGGGGAAAAATGGCACAAGGACCGTGTTTACCCAAGACGGAATATTTGACAGAACCTTCCCGCTATTTCCAGATGATTCACGACAAAACCAAATTCATGAAACACGTGGACGTCGTTCGCGAGAATTTCATCTTGGTCAATTACGAAGAAGATCTGGACTTTGTAGAAGACGACCCCTTTGGAAATGTCATCATTGCGGATTACGTGACAGCTCATGCTCGCTTAAAATTGTACGAAGCTTTAGAACTGTTAGGGGAACGTGTCCTGTGCTTTGACACGGACAGTTGCATTTACATCCATCACCCGAGTCAACATCACCCTGACATCGAAGGAGACCGTTTAGGAGCCTGGACAGACGAGCACCCCGACGACAAGATTTTAAGTTTCGTCAGTGGTGGTCCTAAAAATTACGGCTACGAATACCGGGACAAACAAGGAGAAGTCCACACGAAGTGTAAAGTGAAAGGACTGACTCTGAATTATCGTACCAGTCGAGTGGTGAACTTTGGGGTATTGAAAGAAGCCTTGCAGTCTAGAGAGGATGAACACTTTAAAGTGACCACCTATCAACCCAACGAGATTGTACATTTACCCACTCACCACATCGTCAGTGGACCCTTGGAAAATGTCTATCAAATCGTGTACCAGAATCGAGTGCGACTTCCCAATCATTTCACTTTACCGTATGGACACGTTGGTATTGGTCTGTATATAAAAAGGAACCCTAGGCAAGATCGATAGTTCATTGTGACTACCAAGACCAAGCGAACAAGATGAATACTTTCAGAGAAACACAAAACAAGTTCAGAAAGGCACAATTCAAGTTTGAGGCTTCTGAAGTGGAATGCGATTGTGAGCCTTGCGATGGGAACGATGCTGTACGTTGTGACCTTAGCGATTCCGCAAAGTATCATGGGAACTTTGTTCTCACTACCCCTATCATGGAAAGTTATGCTGTGTGTGTCAAACCTGAATGATGCGAAAGTGATGCCGCTCGTCCTCTTGGACATTTTAGTGGGTTTCGTTTTAAAGGTGAATGTTCACCTTCACGTCTACGTCCCTACGGATGTCATCCAGCCCTGAGAAAACTCCTGTCCATGTCACCCAACCCTCATCGAAATGAACCTGTGAAAGACGAATATTCGTTTCCTGTGCGTTTGTCGGAATACTGCGACTTTGAAAATCGTCTTCAATCGTTCAAAGGAAAATGGCCTAAGTATCTGGGAGGACCGAACCCAGAAGAATTAGCCAGAGCCGGATTTTTCTATTTGTGCGAAGGGGATAAAGTCAAGTGCTTCAGTTGCGGTGTGTCACTTCACCACTGGGAACCACAAGATTCGGCCTACCTAGAACATGCTCGTTTGTCACCGAATTGTTATTACTTACCCTTAGTGGGACCGAGACATTGAAGTAACTTACCAAACTGGTTAGGAGTCAAATGTTGGACATCACCAAGACCACTATTTAAACTTCATTTCAAAAGCGATATTGAATCATTACCTAAAGAACTGCAAGAGAAGACTTACAAAGAAGTTTGGCAGGGGCTTGCCAGACTGAAATCTCAATGGGTGACTGAAGAACTTTTATGCCGAGAAATTCACAAGAGGAAAGTGAAAAAAGTCAACCAGTGTGTTAGATTTCTCTGGGTCAAGGGTGCATTCATCCTATTATATTACTCTAAACCGTTTACATCAAAAGAGTTCAATGAGATTCTTGAACGTTACCCTGAGTGGCAGTGGTCAGAAAGTACTCACTATGTGGATTACTTTTGCTCTAGGAGAAGATTGTGAATTGTACGGACTGACCTCTTCATGGATACTTTACAAGAAAACATTCGTGCTTTGCCTGTGGAGTTGAGAAAACGCATTTACCGAGAACTGGTCAAAATACAAGTGAAACGTAAAGAACACTTGCATCCGTTACGTCACCGGTGTTTGAACCACTGGTACCTGAATGCTATACAAGGACTGATTCAGTTGAAAGTGTTCCATTGGACAGACATTGATCAACGACCCCCTGGTCTTAAAAAGGATTGGTTTGCTATTGATGATTCTATCTACTACATTGTAAACTTACTGCATCGAATTCCAGAGGAAGAGTTAACGAATTACCAACATCTTTTACACAATGTCAACTTAGTGAAAGAGGAAACTTCTGAACGAATTGTAATGTGTAAATTAGTGATGAAACGATTTAGATTCGACAATGAATTAAAACCATGTCTGTGCAAACGGTACATTTCTTGTGTCAGAAAGAGGATTTAGTATGACCTATTCATGGATACTTTACAAGAGAACTTTCTTGGTTTGCCTGTGGAGTTGAGAGAACGCATTTACCGAGAGCTGGTCAAAATACAAGTGGACTGATTCGTCAGAAATTGTTTCAGTGGTCAGACCTTGTTGAACAATTTGAGTTAGTGAATGAACGAAATGTTCATCATTTTGGTTACTTCGTGATTCACCTAGAGCAACGCATTGAGGAAGACGAGTTAAAGGATTACAAAGGTCTATTACGTGGAATCTGCTCAGCGGAAGAGGAAACTTCTAATCGAACTCTGAAGTGTAGGTTACAGTATGCAAGATTTAGATTCCCTACTGGAGAACGAAGATCTCTAGTTAGAAAGTACCTTTATTGCTTCCGAAATAAAGAGACTATAAAATCAGGAATCCATGCCACGGCTTATGTCACAAGTGATTGAACAGATTCCGTGGAAGGAACTCAATGACCATATTCAAACCGCGGATCATTACCATCAATTATTACAAGAACTGTATCCGTTCAATTTGGGACGACGCATAATGTGTGTCTTAGTGACTTTTTTGTGGGATTTCGTTTACCAGCCAATTCCTTGTGGACTCTTTATGAACAGTACTTACCTCCCACATGGCCTTAAATGGTCACGAAAGACTCCTTTTTCTCAAAGCCTTACGTTTTCATCTGGATACTTCTCGACCTCAACAGGAAAAAAAGATTCGTCAACTTTTAGCTACCGAAGACGTGTATGACGATGTGTGTGTAGCTTGTGACTTACACCCCCATTGGACAGATGTCCGTGATTGGAAAAAAGGGGGGTTTTGAGGCTTGGACCCAAGAAGTGCCCCAGTATGCACGAGAGTTGTTTAAGGAAAAAAGTTACTTTTCAACCAGTGTTAGTGACCGTACCAGAAGAAGAAGAACCCGTCACCCAGGACAGGACTGTCCTGGACAGACCTGAAAGACCCTTTCGGGGGGACACTTGTGTGACCTTACCCCCTACATAACTGGTCAGAACATTACCCAAAACATGTTGTACAGACACTTGTTTTTATTCCACGTTGATGGTTTTCATGTGCCTTTTATCGTTGTACTTAAGCCTTTGGCTTCTATGTATTTTTGTCTTTCGTATTCATATTCAAAAACCTCAATAAACGTGTCCTGAAAAAAGTATATAAACTCTTGTCTTGTCTGTTTTCGTGTCACAAGTGACATTCCTGACACTATGGCTACCTCTGCTGTCTCTGCACCCTCTTCTTCCACTGTCAAAATCATCGACGAACACTTAGATCGTGCCAGTTGGGAGGCTTTATATCTTCGCCATCCCTTTAACATGCTCATTGCTGGACCTAGCGGTTCAGGCAAAACCGAATTCGTCAAACGTTTGATCGAACATAAACATCATTTGATCGATCGACCACCTCAACGCATCGTGTGGTGTTACAAAGAGTGGCAATCGGCGTACAACCTCTTGCGAGAAAGTCAAGGCGATACCATCGTGTTTGTGGAAGGCATTCCTAAAGAAGTCGACGGAATCATCTCTGACTCCCGTCAAACCCATTTGGTCATTTTTGACGACATAATAGGAGAAGACGAAGAAGAAATTAAACTGTGGTTCACGCGCAAAGGGCATCACCGTAATGCCAGTGTCGTTTACATCACCCAAAATTTGTTTCAACAAAGTAAAGCCCATCGCACCATCAGTCTCAATGCGCATTACGTGGTCTTGTTTAAAAGCCCTCGAGATAAATCGCAAGTGCAAGTCTTAGCCAAACAGTTAGGAACGCCTTGGCTGACTCAGGCGTACGACGATGCCACTCAAACTCCACACGCCTATTTACTCGTCCATTTGAAACCTACAACCCCCGAGGATTTGCGATTTCGTACCCACTTGTTTCACCACTGGTGCCAAGACGGAGGGCCTGTCCTGTACACGTCTCCATCCTCGACTTAATTTCACTCAACAAAAAAATCTATAAAAACCTCAGACACTTTTCGTCTGTCTCACACAGTTTTGAACATGACGTCCCTTCAGTCGCATCTTCCCGTCAAATTGATTCGTACCTTGTATGGCATCACTCAAGAAAAAAATCCACAAATACGGGCTCGCGTCTTAGAAGCTAGTCTCAAAGAAGTCTTACGATGGTTCACGGTGACGGCACGTCAATTACTGCAAGGGATCATTCAGATTCCTCATCAAACCAAACGCTTTTTTGATCGAAACAAAGTCGCTTTGACCCAACTGGCCGATCCTCGCATCGACACTCAAACCAAAAAACAAATCATTTTGAAACCTGGAGGGCGCGGTACTCTAGGAGGGGTCATCATTCGCTCTCTCTTAAGATGGGATCCTAATGCTCCCAAACTTCTCCCCAAGAAAAAAGTCAAACGAAGTTCCAAGAAGAAGAAAAAGAGCCACGGTGTCAACGCCAAGTCCGCAAGCAGACCCGTGTCTCCAAGAACTTCTCCAGTGGCGGGACCCTCCTCTTACCAGTCAGCACCCCGGAAAAAGAAAAGCCCCCAGAAAAAGAAACAGAGAAAACGTCCACAGAAAAATAAAAGTACACAGAAGAAAACTAGTCGCAAGAGAGGCACTTCAGCCAGGACGCAACCTTACACTCGCAAACCACGACCTGCAACGTCGGTGACTGCGTCTCCGGTAGCCTCAGGTTCATTCACTTCTCCGTTGATGACACCAAGAACTGAAAATTACTTGGAGACGTTGATAACACCAAGAACTTCTTCGTTGATGACCCCAAGAACCTCTCCAGTAACAGGACCCTCCAATTTAGTGGCAGTGGCCGCTGCTCACAAAGTACCTTCTCCCAAAATCAAAGTCCAAGAGAGATCGGGCATGTTACAAAGTTTACTGGATTTGTCCAAGCAAGAAATGGCTCGATTTAATCCGTTGCGTACCCCTGCACGACGTGTCATGCTTGTCCTGAAGTTAATACGACGTAAAGACAATCAGTGGCGACGCGTTCCAGTATAAAAAGCTCTGTGACCAAGTAGGGGTATCAGTGTTTTTGGTGCTCCTGAAGACTCAAAGATGTCATACTCCAGAAAACATCCCTCTTCTAAACAACTCAAGGAAAGAAAAGGAAAGGACTGCCTCCTCGTTTAATCAAACATGGGGACATGTTATCTGTCCTGTCCAAAGCTTCTCCACCCCTACGAAAAAAACTCATTCAATCAGCTTCCAAAGAGGTCATCGATACCGTGTGCGAATGTTGTTTGAACGTGTTGAAAGGCACGATCCCTTTGTCCAAACACCAGAAACAATGCTTAGGCAAACATCGTCACGTTCTTCGCCAAATGGTTCAAAAGAAAATTCCCATTCGTCAAAAGAAGAAGATGTTGGTCCAACGTGGAGGCATTTTACCCCTCTTGTTAGGCCCCTTACTGAAAGGAGTCTTGGGAACCATGTTGGGAGGACTTGTGGGAGCAAGATAAAAAGGCCCTCGGAAGTCCCAAGATCTCAGAATCGACCCTTGACATCCCATGGAAGGACGAAAACTGGCTTTAGTGCCTTACAAACGATGGATGGAATACCATCGTTGGCAAGAACAACACACCCCACATTTACCTCCCAATCCCAATTTGAGCGAGATGTCCCAGTTACAACACGAATTGCAGTCCTTGATGGATCGCCAAGATTTGTCCGAAACAGAAAAATCGCAAAAGTACGGTCAACTCTTGCAACGACTGCAACTTTTTCACCAGAAAGCCTCAGACGAAACAGCTCTTCCCACTCTGAAAGATTTTAAGACCTTGATGAAAAGTCCAGCACCATCAACAGTACCACCAACATTGTTAGTGACCAAGACAGAAAAAGGAGAAGAAGAAGAAGGGTTTCAAACTCCACCAGAAAAAGTATGCAAGTTAACAACACCACCTACCTCCAGAATTGGATGGATTAAAAAGATGATGACCACCCCTTCTTCATCACAAGAGAAAAAGAAGGTGAAGACAGAAGTGAAACAAGAACCGATATCCCCTGTTCAGACATCCTCCTCTTCGACACCTATTGCCGGTCGCACAAGCAAAGCATTGCAATCCAAAATAATACCACAAGAAAAAAAAGTAGCATCCTCCAAGAGTGGGTGTCTTATTAACAAACAAACAAAAAAAATGGAAAAAGTGTTAGCCAGCATTTACTACGATCCCTCCCATCCTGCAGGTTACGCAGGAGTTCAAAAATTGTATCGTGCTGCCAAAACGCGACTGAAAAGTCTCCGTTTACCTCAAGTGCAACGATGGTTACAAGAACAAGCTACCTACACTTTACACAAACCCATTCGACGCAAGTTTTTCAGAAGTCTCACCCGAGTGGAAGGCATCGATCATCAATGACAAGCCGATTTAGCCGATGTCTCTCATTTAGCCAGCTACAATCGTGGCTACAAATATTTGTTTTGTGTCATCGACGTCTTTTCCAAATTTGCCTGGGTCGTACCCTTGACTTCCAAATCGAGCAGCGAGTTAGTGCGAGCCCTGCAACGAGTGTTGAAACAAAGCGGCCGTCACCCTCTTCGATGGCAAACGGACAAAGGCACCGAATTTCGGAACCAAGCTTTCCAAAAAGAATTAAAGAAACGTGACATTCATTTTTTTACCACCGAGAATCCCGAAACCAAAGCCAGCATCGTGGAACGTTTTCAACGCACTTTGAAAGAACGCATGTGGAAATATTTTACGCATCACCACATTCTGAAGTACATCGACATCTTACCTCACCTGGTGCAAGCGTACAACCAATCTTACCATCGAAGCATTGGACGTGCTCCGCAAGAAGTGACTCCCGACAACGAAGTACTGGTGTTTGAGCGCCTGTTTGGTACGTCCCCGACGAGGGCTGTCCCCAAGAAAAGTATAGTGTTGGCCGTAGGAGATTGGGTACGCATTGGCAAAACCAAACGCACTTTCGACAAAGGTTACTTACCTAACTGGACGACCGAATTGTTTCGTGTCACTGGACGAGTGCATGGCCGTCATCCTACCGTCTATAAATTGGAAGACGTGAACGGAAAAGTGCTCAAAGGAACGTTTTACTTACCCGAGTTACAACGTGTCGCCAAAAAAGAAGACGATGTGTACGACATCGAAAGCATTCTTGAACACAGAACCCGTAAAGTGGGCAAACGACGTGTCAAAGAAGTCAAAGTACGTTGGAAAGGATATCCACCCAGTTTGATTCTTGGATCGACGCTTCGCAAGTCATCGACTATAAAAAGAAGTGACCATCATGCCCTTTCACACAGAGGCAGCTACTACTGCTACCACTCCTTCACCCAGTTCGTCTCTGCAAGATTTACAAAAACAACCCTTATGTGTGTGGTGTGGAGAACGTGTGCCTAAAACGCAAATCGTCTTTTTCTGCCAAATCTTCGTGGTGTATTGTGTCATCGGGGCAGCCATTGCCAATTTGAGTTTGCAACAAGGAGACAAACAATTGTGACCATTTTATTGAGCAGTTGCATCGGTTACCTGCTTCCCAATCCCTCCCTGAAATTCTCTTCGAACGGGAACAACGGAAACCTTGTGCCAGTGTCAGTCAGCACTCCAACAACAACAATAACAACCGCATTTTTGGCGGAGACACTCCTCTCAGTTCCAGTAACCCCTCGGACAGCCACAGAACTCTGGAATTATGAACAATAACAACCAATTTTACTTAACCTTACCCAGTGTTAGTTCCATAGAGGTGTTTCCCCACAACACGTTGTGCTGTTACACGGCCAAATTACCTCAGGCCATCCAATTAGATCACGAAGCACATTGGGAAGTGGCTTTAGTAGAAATCATTCACCCAACCCAAGTCCTCAATGTCCTTCCCAATCAAAATTCTTTTACGGTGGAAGTTCATGACGAACAATTGCAACAGTACTTGGATACCCATGTCAAATATTACAAGAAAACCCCTGTCACAAAAAATCAAAAGTGGACCACCTATCACTTGTTCATTCCCCCAGGCTATTATTTTAGTGGTCAACATTTGGTGAGCACCATAGCCTCCAGGTTTAATGTCGTGTTTGAGAAAGCTTTGGGGAGTGTGAAAAAATGTGTCACCCTGGAGTACCATAAAGTAGCTCGTCGCTTCCTGTTGAAATTTCCTGAGGGGGGTAAAATCATGTCTTTTTTATTTTGTACTGAATTGTTTGCCATGTTGGGACATGGAAATGAGGAAGATAGTAGAACAAAACCCCGAATTACACTGGACAACAAATTTTTACAAAAGTCATGTTACTGAAATAAAATTAGTCAATTCTTATCAATTTTTATGTGCTGAACACGAATATGACAGTCAAATTGCAAAATTGGCTCTAGTTTTTTTGTAATCAAGGAAATTAATGTTTACATAACGAAATGCATTCCAATAGTAAAAGGTCAACTGTAATAGCCTACCTATAAAAAATCAAGTTATTGACTACATCTTAGATTTCTTCGCCTGTCTCTTGTACAGCTGTTCGGGAGCATCTCTGAGGAGTGTCCAGCAGTAGTCAGCCAGCATTGTAGTGGACCATTTTCCCTGGTATCTTTGTTCCATTATTGCGATATCTTGATGAAAACGTTCGCCGTGTTCATCACTAACAATACCACAGTTGCTAGGAAAGAAATCCAAATGGGAATGAAGTAAGTGAATCTTTAGAGACATATTGCAGCCAAGTTTCTTATACTTCATCAACATGTCTTCTACTAGTTCCTTATAGTTTTCTGCCCTAACATTTCCGAGGAAGTTTGTAGAAACTAGGCGAAAAGCATTCCATGCTTGTTTCGCGTCACCTTCCAGCAAGTTGTTGAACCGGTCATCTTTGAAAAGCTCTCGAATCTGAGGACCCACAAAAACTCCCTCTTTAATCTTTGCTTCGCTGAGTCGAGGGAATTTTTCATGCAGGTATCGGAATGCTGGCAAAGTCCGGTCAATGGCTTTCACGAAGTTCTTCATCAAACCTAGTTTGATGTGAAGGGGTGGTAGCAAGATTTTCTGAGCCTCAACCAGAGCTGGGTGTTGGATATTCTTCTCTCCAATGGCTACATTCTGCCTGTGAGTCCATTCCTTCCTCATGTAGTGCATTTCCCTTGCTCGGCTATCCCACTCGCATAAGAAACACATGTATTTTGTATATCCTTGCTGCAGTCCCATTAAAAGGGCAACTACCTTCAAATCACCACAGAGGTGCCAGCTGTACTTGTTATACTCAATGGAATTCAGTAGCTGCCTTAAGTTATCGTATGTCTCTTTCATGTGGACAGCATACGCTACTGGAATAGATGGAAGAATGTTTCCATTGTGCAAAAGCACAGCCTTGAGACTCAGTTTCGAAGAGTCCACAAATAGTCTCCATTCTTGTGGGTCATGAGTGATTTTTAAAGCATTCACGAGGCCCTCAATATCGGAACAGAATATCAGATTACTTTCCTTTCTGAAGAAAGGCTCCAATTGCTGGTGGCGCTTTCGATATGCAGTAATTGTGACATCTTCTTCTAGAAGATTCCATTGTTGGAGTCTTGATCCTAGCAATTCTGCCTTGTTCTTTGATAAGTCCAAATCACGAATCAGGTCATTTAGTTCTTCCTGTGTTATTCTGTGTGGGGTTGATGATGCACCACAGTGAAAATCTGGATCACTGCATGCTGATGGACCAGGAGAAGAACAGGTCGACTCACCTTTGTCTTCGTCAGATGAATCAAGAGAATATTCTGCTGGAGGTTCTGGAATAGGAAGTCCCTCACCATGTGGAACTGGTCTCAATGCAGACGGAATGTTTGGGTAGACTATTCTCGACTTCTTTCGCTTCGTTATTCCGCCGGAAAGAGGAGGAACCAAGCAGAAGTAACAGTCATTTAGGTGGTTGCTTGGCTGTCTCCACACCATTGGGACTGCAAACGGCATTGATGACCTTTTGCAATTCAACCACTGTGAAAGCTGTGTTGTACATGTAGCACAGCATATATGCGGAGCCCAAGGCTTGTCTTGGTCACCAACCTTGCATCCGAAGTAAAGATGATATGCCTTCTTCACTTGAGAATTGATACTTTTCTTCTGGTTGGCAAATGTCACTTCCCCACAAATATAGCAAAAATTGTCCGCGGTATTAACACACTTTCGAGGCATTACTGTTCTTTATTGTACGTAAATGGATAAAATAATAAGTTTTATGTAACAGTAGCTTGAACTGTCTCGCACAACGTCTAAAATATTTTAAATGCTGAACCTATCTGATTGGGCTTTATATAGTACACTGCTTACGTCAACTTCAGCAGCCGCCTGGCATTAGTATAATAGGCCTACACATGTATAGTACACTGCTGACGTCAACTTACTTCAGCAGCCGCATGGCATTAGTATTGCATTGCATCAGAAAATGATGCAATCAACTGTGGATGATGTGAGCATGATGGTATTATGCAATGTTACATCATTATTCCGGATGTTGCTGCAGTCCTACTGGAGAAATTTACACAGTGAAACATAGAAAATGAGGTATATGAATATCTTCAAAACGAGAGCCAATACAAATTTTTCACGGTTATATTCGTGTTCGGCACACCAAAATACTACAGATTAGGGCCTTTTCAAGTCAGTAATGATTTCACTGTTGACCAGTGTTACCAGTCATTTCCGACAAGGATACTTTTGCCAAGTTTTTTCGTACCCCGGCAGAATTGAACCAAGGACTGAATTTGATCTTTGTGTACTCCGATGTGGTGGAGTATAACGTGGTGGGACACACCTCTGTGCCATTACTGCGTGTCATTCCTTTCAAAGTGGATTCTGCCACGAACGCTGACGAGGAATGTGGAAACACTTATCACGTTCACCGCGAATTTGTACATCCTCACTATTTACCTGTCAGCAAGTCGTATTTGGACACGGTCAACATTGCTATAAAAGGAGATCTGGGACAAAATATTTCATTCACCAAAGGGAAAGTCACGGTGAAACTCCATTTTCGAAAACGGTTCTCTCACGACTTGTAAGTCATGTATCCAGTGTACCGAGGGGTTGCTCGACAGCGATGACACGGTTTAGGAGATATGTTAAAATCGGCTTTTCGTTCGGTGGCCCCAGTCTTGAAACCGATGGTGACACGCGGATTGCACGCCTTGAAAGATGCGGCATTGACACAAGGCAAAGAATTTCTCCAAAATGTCATCATCGACAAACAAAACCCCAAAGAAGCTTTCTTGAGGGCAGGCAAAAATGTCTTGCTGCAAACGGGAAAGACATTTTGGGCCGACGAGAAACACCTATAAATGCCCTGCACGCTACCGAGTCAGGCATTTCTACTTCCTTGAAGCCACAGCAAGGACAAGGTAGAAAAGACGACGAAGAAAGCACCCTTTCACCAGACTTCACACTTCCAAAGCTAGAAAGGCAAAGAAAAGAAGAACCGTTCGAGACTTAGACGTTTTCGATTATTGAGACACAGAAAAAATGATGCACCGGGAGTCTTGCGCTTGTTCCAAGTCGGAACTGGATCTGTTTGCCATGCCGCCCACTATGATGACCATGCAAGAATCCCAATGGGTGGAATTTCATCGCGTCTCCTCTTTGACGGATTCAGCTCCCATCGAGTTTGAAATCAAAGGACAACCCGAAGATTACATCGATCTGAATATCAGTTACTTGTACTTGAAAGTCAAAGTAACCGAATCGGACGGTGACCCTCTCATTGATACGTCCAGAGTAGCTCCCATCAACAATTTCATGCATTCCTTGTTCAGTGGAGTGGACTTTCATTTGAATAACAAACTGGTCAGCAGCAGCATGGATACTTACCCTTACCGAGCGTACATGGAAAATTTCTTGACGTACGGAAAAGAAGCCAAAAACACTCATCTGGATGCTTGCGTGGTATGGAAGCCTGACGCATTAGGTGCGAGTTCGACAGCACTACAATTGATGGGGATGCTCAAAATTTATCGGGATTTATAGAACGAAGAAAGAAAATTGCACTAAGTCGTAGTTTAGAACTAATGGATCGTTTGCATTTGGACATGTGGTTACAAGAAAAGTATTTGCTTAACGGAGTGAATGTCCGCCTGAGACTGAATCGCAGCAGTGCCGCTTTCCATTTGTTGTCTAATGCTAACGATTACAAAACTGTCATCCAAGAAGCCAGACTCTACGTGCGACGTGTGGAAGTGTTACCTAAAGTGGGTAACGACATCAGTCATACGTTGAGCAGAACGACCGCCAACTATCCGATCCGACGAGTGGAAGTGAAAACCTTCACCATTCCCAGGGGGCAGCGATCCATGATCGAAGATCATCTGTTCCAAGGACAGCTACCCAAACGTTTGATCCTTGGTATCGTCGAGAATACAGCCTTCAACAGAGCTGTCGATAAAAATCCTTTCAACTTTCTACACTTTGGTGTGTCCAAGATTGAAGTCAGTCGCTATGGCAAGACCTTGTGTACCCGACCTTTCGAGCCTAACTTTACCCAGAACAATTACTTGAGATCGTACTTGTCCCTGTACGAAGCCACCAGACAGTTAGGAACCAACACCAGTCACGGCATTACGTACGAGGATTATGCAGGAGGCTATGCTTTGTGGACTTTTGATGTCACTCCAGACCAAGGCAGCGACGAGGGACATTTCCACCCTATAAAATCAGGCCAGATTCGAGTGCAAATTCAGTTTGCAAACCCAGCCCCTGATGTAACGGTGAACGTCATCTTGTATGCAGAATTCGATAATACCATAGATATCAATAGTTTGAGAGAAGTCATTCTAGACTATTAGAAGCCATAGAAGACTGTTATCCCTCTTTACCTAGTGGATAAACTTTGGACATGGAATGTGAGGAGAATGTGGAAGAAGAAGAATCCCAAGACGAAGAAGCCATCATGATGAAGTCGAGATGGCCAGAACAAGAAGCCCATTTAGTCTCCTCTTTTGCTACATTCCTGGCAGATATAATGAAAGAATTGATCAAGGAAAAGTGCTATGAATGTCACAACGATCATCCCAGTCAAATTCAACACGACAAATGTCTGATGTTGAGTCAAGAAGAAAAATTGGACGAATATCTGGACAAAGCTTGGGGTCACATCGAGATAGAATTCGTGTTGAACGAGTGGTATAAAGGCTTGGATAAACATTCTTCTCCTCCATTAACGTCTCTGGAGTGCCGTCGCATCGAATCTCTCTTTGACCAGAGTAAGAAGTCGGAGCTAAACGCCTTTTACTTGTCAGACATTTTCAAGCAAAATGTCAGGATCGAATTGATCACTTATCATTACCTGTGAAGCAAAAAACCACACAAATCAATGGATACCTGGGAACTTTATTATCTTTTGAACCACAGTTCGTACACTGCTTCTTGGAATCCTGTCGTCTGTGCTAAAGATGAACTCCCTCATCGCAGACCTCAAGACCATCAAGCTTATGTGATCAACACGGACGACAGTCATCTCCCAGGAACCCACTGGGTAGCCGTCTACTTTCCTCAAGAAGGATGTGTGGAATATTTCGATTTGTATGGATTGCCTCCTTTGGAAGACGATATCATTGACTTTATGAGAAGAAATGCTCAGACCACCCGATTGAATAATGTGAAATTACAAGGCACAGATTCCTTGGTGTGTGGACAATATTGTGTGTATTTTCTGCATCATCGCAGCTTGGGCTATTCCTTAGAACATTTAGTAACTCATTTTGATCCTCGTTCTTCTTCTAGAAACGATGTGAAAGTAGATCGATGGTTTTGTGATCATTATGCTTATCTTTTATCTCAAGCTAGGAAACGTAGTGTCCATCAATGGCCTAATGACTTCCAACAGTGGAAATCACAATTTCATTCACAACGTTGTCAACCCTGTCCAAAATAATGTGTTAGTTGAGAAAAAATGTTTGTCATTTGAAAAAAATATTTGATGTTATATTGTTGGATTATTGTTAAAAATGTTATAGTTGTTTGTTAGTGTTAAGTGATTTTGAATAAAAAATGTTGTTTTGAAGAAAAAATGCCTTTGTGGTTTGTTTTGCTATAGGAATCTTGATTCATGCTCTTTGACTTCTTACTATCCCTCTCATGACACTCATTGAACGTTACGGCTCGAAAACCGTGGAGGGATGTTTTCCTTCACGTCCGCGCTTAGACTTTAAAGCCGGGGTAGCCTCCAGTCTAACCATCCATTGTCGACTCATCCTCCTACGAAGATGTGCTCCAAACTAGCTAAGCTCAACGAAGCCTACGTGAATTTGCATAGGGTCAGACACAGTCTGATACCGAAGCCAGAAGAGATAGAGAATGTGAGAATGTTAAAAGTCACTGAAGACCTGATAGAAGAGCTCTTCAGAGAAGAAGTGAACAGGGAGAAAGAAGAATGGACAGAGAAGTACAGACTTCAGAAACAGCAGAGAGAGCAGCAACAGCAACAACAACAACAACAGCAGCAGCAGCAACCTGAACCTGACAGAGGCTTTGTCGATTGTCGTATCGACACCAAAGAGTTCTTCTTCTCTTTCCGAAGAAGCAGACCTATCGTCAGAAAGTCTATCGTCAGAGGACGTCGCATTCTTAGAAACTAAAAGATCGCCCTAGCTTCAACTTCGCACACAAAAAACAGCCCTTTTCAGGGCTACCCCAATCTCTAGAAAAGAAATAACAATCAATTGCCTATAATAAGTTAAAAAAGAAAAGAAGTGCGTGTATAAGCACATGAATTATATTTTGTTAGTTAAAAAATGTGTGTGTGTGTGTGTGTGTGTGTGTGTGTGTGTGTGTGTGTGTGTGTGTGATTGTAAGCGCTCACGTACGTTTGTCTGGAAAGTAGATTATGATAATGTTTTTTGTTGTTTGAAGTGTGGGGATAGTAGATTATGGTTTGATTTGACTGATTTACGTATGTGGATAGTAAATTATTGGCTGAATGAAAATTGTTTAGAATAGTGATGGGTAGTATAAAAAAGTGAGTGAGTGTTTCTTTTAGGTCTGCGCGTTGTTTGGTCATGATCTAGGTAATATAAGTTTTAGGTCTTGGGGGATGTTTTCCTTCACGTCCGCGCTTTAACTATAAATTGAAAATCGCTTGGCAGTCTACCTACCCTTGTTGATTGATCAACACTAGAGAATGAGCAGAAGGCTAGCGAAACTGTTGGAACTTCATGTGCACCTGGAATATGCCAGGCTCATACTAAATGAACTGGCCGCGGAGGCCATCGTCGAAGAGGGAAGGATGAAAGAGGAGGAGAGAAGAAAAAAAGAAGAGGAGGAAAAGGAGAGAAGAATGGCTGTACCACAGACACAAGAAGGAAATTTCAGAATCCCAGAGACAGAAGATTGGGATTCTGAAGACACTCATTCCGCCTCTGCACTTCCAACAAAAAAAGTAAAAGGAGACTGGAGTAGAAGATGTGTGTGTGGTGCCAGGCCTGGAAGGTGCCATCATTAACCGGGTGCCCTGGAGTTCAAAACAAACAGCCCTTTTCAGGGCTACCCAAACCTTTAGAAAAGAAATAGTAATCCATTTGCCATTGTGTGTATGTAGTGTGAATATAAACACTGACTCTTTTTTCCTAGTGTGAGTGTATGAGTTTATGTATATGATTGTGTGTTTATAAGCGCTAGCATAGGTTAGTGTGGATAGTAGATTATTGGGATTTGATTTTAATGCTTTGCGTGTGTGGAAGGTAGATTTTGGGTTAGTTTATTGCTGGTTCGCGTATGTAGATAGTAGATAATATGAAATGAGAAAAGTAGGGGATGTTTTCCTTCACGTCAGCGCGTTTTAAGTGATAATCTAGGTAATATAAGTTTTGGGTCTTAGGGGGATGTTTTCCTTCACGTCCGCGCTTTTCGTATAAGAACCCACAGTGTTCGTCGTTCGCACCATTCTACGGAATAACTAAGACAAAATGACTCAAGTATCAGTTTTATTTAATCTATTGAGAGACATCTATTTTTGGATAATGGATGGGGAATATGTGGTGGAAAGAATAGAAAAGGAATGGAGGCATGGAGATATGAAAGACTTGGTAACCAGTCAAGTTTAATGTCTAAAGGCAGCCAGAGATATCATAGCAGGGATGATAGAAGAAGAAGTAAATAAGTCAAGAGGCTTCATTGACCCACCTTATGTCAGAGTGGGAAGTTTGAAGGAAGAACTGGATCATGTCATCCAAGTCCGGTGCTTCCTAGAAAAGATATTGTACTGGACAGAGTGGAGGAATGTAAAATGGGGGTTGGACAAGATGAAGAAAGGGGAAGATCTGATGAGAAAAGTGATGGAGGAAGAAGTGGAGAAGATTAAAGAGACATGAAGTAAAGAAAGAAAAGATCAGGAAAACAAAAAGAAACAGGCAGAGTTTGAGAGGCTCAATCAGAATTGGATCAAAGTTCAGGAAAAGTTCAGAGCATTGGGCCATCCTGACTGGATGCCAGAAAAAGAGAAAAAGAAGACAGGAATAGTGGCAAAAGTGAGAAGATGGTTAAAGAAGTGGAGGAGTTAGAAGACGAAGAAGAAGAAGAAGAAATCCAAAGGCCCTTTACAGGGCCACTCATAGGTCTCGAAAAGATCTTAACTTTCAATTGCCTAGCCCTTTTTTATTTTTATTATTTTTTTTTTAAATAAAAAAAATAGAGACCCTCCCTGTTTCAATTTCCCATGTTAATTTCCCTTGTCCCTAGACAGTCCCACAATTTATTCCCCATGTTAAATTCCCCTTGTCCCTAGACAGTCCCACGATCTATTCCCCCATGTTAAATTCCCCTTGTCCCTAGACAGTCCCACGAACTATTCCCCATGTTAAATTTCCATTGTCCCTAGGGTACAAACTTTTTTCTCTAATGTTAAATTTTCCATAGTCCCCAGGGTACAACTCTCGTGTTTTTAATGGTAAGTCCCATTGTCCCTAGGGTATCCCCATTCACTACTTACCTGTTATAATAAATTCGCATTTTGCTCGTGCAGAGCTCGTTCCTAACACTGGAAACCAGAAGAAAGATTTTGGACTCTTCCCATGTCATAAACGATTCCTGAATCAAAGAGCAATCAAAATACTGACACACAAACATTAAGAATAACCACACGATAAAACCAAATTGAAATCTTCATAAACGCTGCTTTTGTAACAGATCATCGGTGTAAGGAATCTGTAAAGGTCTAGTGTATTGAGCTAGACGTAGAAAGGTTTATAAAAGCTGCAACATCATATCTGGAGGATGCTGGGACTGACACACCATTCATATATGAGCAAATGATGCCATGTAGACCAATGGGCATATATTTTTGAATCAATGATTGAACGACCGACCAGGTAAGGAAACACCCGTGTGATGCGTCAAGATTAAACGTCTAGGCATGTCATCTTGAAGGTATAGGTTGTAAATGTAAATTCGAGTAAACAGACGAGAAAGCTCAAAAAACTGGAGAGTAAAAAGAGCAGTTGGAGTGTTGAAGAGAGACGTGGGTTCAATATTTCATGACCAAAACGGGTACAGGAAGAAGTGTATGACGTTTCAGATGACAATGAACGATGCTACAACACAACCAATACCACAAGAAAATGAAAATAAATGGACAGGGAAAAAGCCTCGGGTTCTGCAGCGAGATAGTAGGGAAACCAACTAGAGAAATGCACAATTCAGAATGACTAAGTAAAGTCGATTTTTTAGCAAGAGAGTATGAAACGGATAAGATCAAATCAACGAAATTAGTAAGGAAACATATAAAAAAAAATAATGGCCATTTGAAGGTCACAAGGAGATTAAGTCATGAATTCTGGCTAAAAATCGTTATTAACATCCAAAGTACGTTTGCAGCACAAATTACAAGACTGAGTTACCAGGCAATTCATTAACATCGATGACAACCGGTCAGATAGTTTTGAATTGAAATTCCAGGCATTTTGTAGTCGCAATTAAAGTATACGTCCTCAGGACCGAGAGGGTCACCGAGGAAAGTTAACACAAACGGAGGCCCAGATGCTGATGCACAGTAGCTGTGAAGTAGATAGATTGAGAGAGAGAGAGAGAGAGAGAGAGAGAGAGAGAGATGGATGGATGGATGGATGGGCGGGCCGGCGGGAGGGCCGGCGGATGGATGATAGATAGATAGATAGATAGATAGATAGATGGGTGGGTGGATGGAGGGATGCATGGATAGATAGATAGATAGATAGATAGATAGATGGATGGATGGATGGATGGATGGATAGATGGATAGACAGGTAGATAGGCAAGTAAGTAGATAGATGGGTGGACGAATGGTTGCATGGATGTATAGATAGAAAGATACAGATAGATAGATAGATAGATAGATAGATAGATAGATAGATAGATAGATAGATGGATGGATGGATGGATGGATGGATAGATGGATAGACAGATAGATAGGCAAGTAAGTAGATAGATAGATGGGTGGACGAATGGTTGCATGGATGTATAGATAGAAAGATACAGATAGATAGATAGATAGACAGATGGTTGGATGGATGGATAGACAGATGGTTGGATGGATGTATAAATACTCATACGTGCATATATAAAAGTGCGCATGTTTCATCCAGGCCTACAATCTGAATCATGTCATGAAAGGTTTTAATATCTGTTTATTGATTAAAATCAGCCATTAAGTTGCTTTCCTTTCAATCGCATGAATGATACTCTTCCGAGAGGAGTCCCTGCATCACACGTACCAAGATACAATTGTCAGATCAATTACAACTTGAACGCGAGGAACCGCTGTAAGCTAGCCTTAAGAGGAGTAAATTAAACTGGTGACTGGATACACAGCATGAATTCCATTTCCCAAGAGATTCAGATTGTCTCCAGCTGTTATTTTATGTCATAACAACGCAAATACAATAGCCTGTTTCTAACAGATCACATTTAAAATTGCTTTGGAAGTTATTCTTTCAGTAAACTTGATCAAAGAAAATCGCTATCGATCGCATGAACGATACGCGTGCCTTCGAATGAAAAAGTCGTCTCGTAATTGCAAAGAATGTTATGACAGTGGTCAAATTGAATTACTAGGGTAGGAAAATGATAAAAGTTGATTGAGAAAGAAAACAAAAACGATATATAATGTTGACTGAAGCTTCAGATTGTGGAAAATAAATAGCTTATATTTTCAAAGAGCACTGCAGTTTTCGGATAATAAAAATCCTTAAATGTAAAGAACTTCCACACATCGACATAATCCACGATTTGTAAAATTATGGTTTAAACTTTCCGTATTGAGTGCACTTTCAGATTATCTGTTTGAAGCGAGGTGATTATACTATTGGATGATATAAAGAAATATCTCTACCTAATAAGGAACCGTAATCGAATATATTTATTTACGTGCCACATCATACAAAATGGAACAATAATAGTGGTGATTCGACGGGAAATCGTATTAGGCATACAAGACTTCTGGATGATTTTAACATGTCTGCCATTACAGTCATAAACTTATTTTATCATATATCTATCAATTTTCTATACTACAAGGAACTAAAATTCTTATCTCCTCATTTTCTAATGCTGACTGCCGTAACTATGTTTATAGTTACGACATTCGGTAATAGTGCTCCTTAATATAACATAGATGGTCATAGTCATAACAGTGTGTGAAAATCAGTTTTCCGGTGATAACCAAAAACCATGACGTAATGAATTAATATATCCTACAAAGAATGTCTTGCTCTAAGTATGAACCTTGGCAATAGTTTGGAGTAAGGTAACAGTAAAGATCCTAGTACAGTGTAATACTGCAAGCCTTTGGCAATAGTTTGGAGTAAGGTGACAGTAAAGTTTCTAGTCCAGTGTAATATTACAAGCCTTTGGCAATGGCTTGGAGTAAAATGACAGTAAAGGTCCTAGTACAGTGTAATATTATAAGCCTTTGGCAATGGCTTGGAGTCAAATGACAGTAAAGGTCCTAGAACAGTGTAATATTACAAGCCTTTGGCAATGGCTTGGAATAAAATGAAGCCTTTGGCAATAGTTTGGAGTAAGGTGACAGTAATGATCCTAGTACAGTGTAATGTTACAATTCTTTGGCAATGGTTTGGAGTAAAGGTCCTCGTCCAGTGTAATATTACAATCGTTTGGCAATGGTTTGAAGTAAAATGACAGTAAAGGTCCTGGTACGGTGTAATATTACAAGCCTTTGGCAATAGTTTGGAGTAAGGTGACAGTAATGATCCTAGTACAGTGTAATATTACAAACCTTTGGCAATGGTTTGGAGTAAGGTGACATTAAAGGTCCTAGTACAATGTCATATTATAAGCCTTTGAGACGCCTATGAAAAGAGGACAGTCAAATTCCACCACATAACGATGGAGATCATAACAATACTATTACTACTACTA
This sequence comes from Sinohyriopsis cumingii, assembly GCA_028554795.2. Classification (NCBI taxonomy): domain Eukaryota; kingdom Metazoa; phylum Mollusca; class Bivalvia; order Unionida; family Unionidae; genus Sinohyriopsis; species Sinohyriopsis cumingii. The sequence continues at coordinate 132,856,355 of CM068827.1, forward strand.
CTACTACTACTACTAATGATAATAATAATAATGAAGGCTAAGAATTCTGGAACTGATTCAGTACAAACTCTCAGTGAATTCCCTCATGATCACTAAAGGGAAAATAGGAAACCTTTCACAAAGTTTGCATGAAAAACATTTTCCTTTGTGATCCGAAAGGATATGTCCCTTTGTGTACCGAAAAGGCATGTCGACTTGATATTACACTGATCACTAGGGGAAAGTCGATGGTTCTGAATAATATAAATGCCCCGCGTGCACATTCTTTCGCACCATTGTCCTCATTATTGATACTGATGTTGGTAAAGGCCAATAATTGATTTTTCTGCCATGGCACGTCTGATGAATAACAGTTTATACTACAAATGCTTCTGATTTAAACCTTGCACATTTGCGTACTGTGCGTGAACAAGTATACATTATAGTGAGTGGACAAATTTAGCGCTGGCATACGTTAAATATAATGCACAAGAAAAGAACGTTTATACAAAGTTTAGCTGAGGCCGAGCCATATGTGCTACCTTGATATTAATAAGAAGCTGATCGTTGACTTCCAAAGCAATTAAATAGAAAAGACGGAAAGCTGATGATTGACTTCCAAAGCAGTTAAATAGAAAAGACAGAAATATAACCGGTACGTCAGCATTGACTCAAACGCGGTGATAGAGTGAATTGATAGTTCCATTTCTTACACAAGGTCTTGCCCTCCCTACTTCCCTCGTCTGTTACAAATCCCTCTAAGATTATAAACTTTTGTAGGCTTATAGCTTTTAACTAAACGAGAAAGCTTCAAAGTTAGAAATAATTTCAATCAATATTTTAGGATTAAGGTAAGCTCGAGGTTACTTTAGATTTTCTACATTATAGTCTACAGGTTTTGCTCGTAAATGTTTGCCTGTAATATATAATAACGAACGATCATGTTCACTAAACAAGGTTGATTGACATAGTGGAACTATTACTTCTTTAAGAGCATTACAGCGGCTATGCAACTTTTCTATCAAATGATACAATATTCACAGTAGTAATGTATTAGCAAGTCGTTTAAAAAAATTATTCACATCCTGTGAAAATAGTAAGGGTTTGTTTTCAAAGAGAAAAACGATATATCAGAAAATAGTAAAACGAAATTGTAAACGGTTGATTGCGATCTTCGTTGACACACATCCCCTAAATGACACACACCCTTAAATGAACAATAAAGATTATGTTCAGGTGTTGAGGAGAATTTAAACGTTTACAAATACAATTTTGAATGATAAAATTAACAAAAATACAGTTGAATAACGAAGACTCTCTGAAAGTTTATTTTGTTTTCAAATATCTATTTTATGTCCCTTGTTGTTTTCATACTTATTTACCTAATACCGCCCTTTTGTCTAGCTCAGTGGTACGAACGACGAAATCTGATGAAAAATCATATCACACAGTGAATGAATTGCCTACCAGTGCAAGACAATATTTATCCGAGCGTCGTGTCTCCGTAGGGAAATCGGCAGTAAAGCCTATTGAAGCAATATGAAGATAAAATTCGGGAAAATGCCACGCAAAAGACGATAATTACTTCGGAAAAATAGGATTACTGGCTTGCTTCCGAATCCAATCGTAATAAAAAAAAAATCTGCATTATGCTAGCTAAGAAGGCATGATGAGCACGTGATCAAGCAAAAAGGGAATTAATCTACAGCCAATCAAATTAGATTTAGCTGCGACTGAATCAATTCTTGTAATCGGGCACGGAAGAGGCATTCTTGTAATCGGGCCCTGAAGAAGCATTCTTACAGACCCATAGAACCGTTGTGCTATAAATAAAGTATAACACTGGTATTTATGCTTGAATTTGATAAAGAATCTGACTGAAGGAATGGCCTGGATGTGGGCCTAAATTTAAAGTATTACCACATTTGGAATAGAATTGGTTGGTGTATATCGACTATGTTGTTCTGTAGGTTTCAACTCCATATTAAAGTACATATTTCACACTTTTGTCAATCGTCTGAGTTCGATGCTTTCGTATATTTCAGTGGAGATGCGTGCTGCTTTTGTATGCTATTCTTGCACTCCCAATTTTAGTTTGTATTTACTTTATGTGCCTCTGTCATTACCACTGACACTTCCAAGGTAGGTAAAGGTTTCAACATCATCAGTGCATTCACAGTATAACAATATTCGGTCATCCATACTGTTTTTTGTGCACATAAAGCGATACTAGTCTGCTTGAAGTTGCTGGTGGTGGTGGGAGAAGAAAAACAATGTCCTCTGCAAAGTCCAAATCATTTAGATGTGACCGCATAATCTACTGTATGCACACATTTGGTCCTCGAGTGGTTTTTCACATGATCTAGTCTAATTTGAGAGTAAGCAAGTGAAACTATAGCAAACTTACACCACGATGAGTCCAAGAGTGATCATATTGTCTGTGAATGTTTTATCTTCTAGGCAATCGCATTGTTCGTCTCGTAGTTTCTTACCCAAATCAATCCTTATCTGGTATAAAGATTAATATATACAGGACTTTTCTAGGTACTGTTTATACCACTATTCTGTGTTCTTGTCTTTGCCTGATGTCTCTTATCCTATGAAGTTTAATGAGGTCTCCCTCCTTCAAATCAGGTCGTACTTTTCCTCGTCCTAAATCTTTCCAAAATGACGGAAAGGCAAGCTAGTTGGTGTTTTCAGGCCTATTGTAATAACTTCTACGATTCTGCTATCAGCACCTGTTGATTTTCTATTAATTAGTGTCTTTATAGCTTTTGTGATTTATTACCATCTAAGCCGGATGGCATTCACATCTAGGTGTTTATCCGTAGGGTAGATACCTATAACTGTGTATTGTTATGAGACTGTTTATCAATGATGTAAACTGTCACGTTTACCCCGACCCAGAGTAGCCCCAGTTTGAAACATGTATAATCAAAGTAATTCTGACAAGCCATTGTTTGATGTTAAACATTGCCGCAGGCTAGCACTAATCCCTTACGTAAGATTGCCGTGGCTTGAAGTGGAGAGCCAGACCTAGGAGCTGCGAGGCCGCCAGATAGTCAATTATTACCTAGATGTGGAAACGTTTGTCCAGATCAAAAGAAGTTGCCCGAAGAAGTGGGAGTGTCTTAACTTCTTTTCCCTGCAGACAGACAGCCATGTTGAACTGGCCGCTAAGACGACTGGACAGAGTCACAGCGTCACTCAATCAGAATCGAGATAGGGGAGAGACCCTGATTTGGCTAGAATGATATCTCCGCGTCTTCCGGCAAGAATTAGTTCGCTAGAGAGATTGCCCAGAGGAGGATAGAGTAACTCCGAACAGCCATTCGTTATCTTAGAACAGGAAATTCTAAGTACAGACAGCTTCAAATAAGGTCAGTGAGCTAGTTGTTCGGTCTTTGCGGAATGCGACTGCATTTTTAATTGTAGGTCGTATGTATACTTTATTATTACTGAATTGTAGTACGAAGAACTACTTTGTGGTGCTAATATGTTTGCATATTTTGAAGAAATGACTTGATATTTGTAAAGAATTATATAGCTTGCTAGCCGTCGTAAGAGTTAATATTGTAATTCGCTATGTGGGTATTTTATAGTAGACTAGCACAAGTGTTCATGTGATTATAGATTTTGCCATTGTTGAGTATTTGTGTACGCTTGTGGGAGTGTAATGTACAGGCATGCGTCTGACTGTTGTCATATTGTAGTACAATGAGATTATATATATATATATATATATATATATATATATATATATATATATATATATATATATATATATATATATATATATATATATATATATATATATGTGTGTGTGTGTGTGTGTGTGTGTGTGTGTGTGTGTGTGTGTGTGTGTGTGTGTATATACTGATGTGACACAATGTATTGATGTCTGTATGACAATTCGCTGATACCGTGTTATTACGCCATTGTTTACCCTGCAAGAAGTGTGTGTGAATTGCGATGTGTACGCATGCGTGGCAGAAACCGTAATAGCCTTATCTGATGATTAATTGTTGATCTAGTGTGAGGTGAGATTCGATAAAACATATGTTAACGCCTTGTGGTTTTTCACAGGAAGCTTTGAGGGACAGACCAGTTACAGTTTGGTCGCGTAGTCTCCGATAGAGAGACGGAGGAAAGGAGAAGGAAGGAGAGAAGCCAGGAGAAGTTGAAGTCTAGGAGGAAAAGGAGAGAAAAGGGAGGAAGAGGAACTTGGGAGCGAAATTGGAGGAGGAGATAGTCAAGAGGGAAACGGAGTCGAAGGAGGTGTTGGAGGAACTGAAGGAAGAAATTAGCGGGAAAGAAAGAGATGAGTAGACACAAGGACAGGGGGAAAATCGAACTCACACTGTAAATCACGGGATGAATTAGGCTGTCACTTGCTCGAGGAAAGACGGGTGATTGAGAGTTTATCGTTTTAAATTATCGAATTTATTAAATTGTTATTAATTGAATTTCATCTTCGTGTTCTCTATAATTTAACCGTCGGCATTGCTGACTGGGGGCTCAGAGCTGTAAATCTACCTCGTCACTAATTTAACTTTCTAACCCCACGAGCCCGGGTGGAACTTTCATCATAATTTAATTAATATATATTGGAAGAACCCCACCCCAATGCGTGCAACCGTCACATAAACGTTATGCCCATTGTATGAGGCGATCATCACATTTTGTTAGCGTATTTGTACTTTGGTCTTTCAGTGGATTTTCCACACCGATCTGCTTCCCTAAAAGTTTCCTTTTTTGACGTCATACACTTCTTTCGTGTTTATCTATCCATTTGGCTAGGTTTTCTAGATGCATCTTCTTGTCCTTCTTGATGCTTATGTTCACTTTTTAGTGAGCATCTATTTACTGCTGATTAAACGTGTTTATTGTGCATTTTTTTAAAACTGCATGTTGTATACTTCTCTTGTAATCCACTCAATGTGTTCCTTCTTTTTCTTTTTGGATAGACTTTGTCTAACATTTTTCATCTATTGATAGATGTATCTTGTTGTCAATTCATTGATATCTATCCAGCTTGATATTAATTAGACGTGTTAGAATGGGTTACCTGAAACCCATGTCGTTTGTATAGATACTGAAATTCCTACGCGTCAGATCCATTCCTGGTCCTCATTGTACAGTCGCTGAAGTTCTTGAAATTAAATTTTAATTCACCCAGCAATAGTTGATGATGTGTAGCAGCGCCTGTGCCTCTTTTCATCCTTTACTCATTTCATCCTTACTCTTTTCATCCTTTACTCATTTCATCCTTACTCTTTTCATCCTTGCTCTTTTCATCCTTTACTCTTTTCATTCTTTACTCATTTCATCCTTACTCTTTTCATCCTTGCTCTTTTCATCCTTTACTCTTTTCATCCTTACTCTTTTCATCCCTGCTCTTTTCATCCTTGCTCTTTTCATCCTTACTCTTTTCATCCTTGCTCTTTTCATCCTTACTCTTTTCATCCTAACTCTTTTCATCCTTTACTCTTTTCATCCTTTACTCATTTCATCCTTCATTCTTTTTATCCTTTACACTTTTCATCCTTACTCTTTTCATCCTTTACTCTTTTCATCCTTACTCTTTTCATCCTAGCTTCAAGTTAGGATCTTCTACGTTTATGGCTAACACAAATTTATGTATGTGTTTTGAATTGTCAAAACCAGTGTAGACTTCTGCAATTGTTGGCTAGGGGAGATACTTGCTCCAATAACCCGGTTTTTGATATCACATAATTTAAAAAAGAAATCTCAATTATCATTTCTTTCAGCCACTCCTTCTTGCCAAATAACCCACATTTTCCATCTCAAATGTTTGCATTAAAATCCCCTAGTAAAAGAAAACAGTTTTGATGTGTTTCATTATCTATGGTATGTTGCAATGTATTGTAAAATTGGGGAGAGTGTATCTCCTGTTCAGCATCATTCGTTGGTGCATATCTACTGTATTACATATCTGGGTATAATACCTGAAGTTGATAATTCATCAGTCGATTGCCTCCCATTCTAGAAGTGATATTGTTGCATCTTTAGAAAGCATACGTCTTGCTCCATCTGTAAGGACACACCTCCCACTCACCGTATTATATTTATCTTTCCTCCACTCGAAAGACCTGTCCTACCAGATTGTTCTTCTCTTATATTGCTTAACGCTTGACACAAAGACTGTCTATTTTTTACTTTTACATCTCTGTTACAACTTGACTAGAGTTGCCAGATTCATAAATTATCGTAATGTTCAATTTTGACATTACTATGGTAGCTTTGGGAATAAGGCGTTTCGGCCAGGCAGTTTGTTTTGGGCTTTCACTACAGAGCGTCATTCTTTTTCTCATAGTAGCATCTTCTTTCCTTCCTTGGCCAAGTGGTTGAATGGTTGTGGTTGTTTCCTGAATCGCTGTAATACACTGAACTGATTCCTAAACAGCAAACATCAACCTTGTCCCAGTCTTTTCTTTATCAAACTAATGTGACTGATTCATATTCTTCAAAGTTTGATTAAATTTTTATAACGTCTTTGACTTTCATGGTGATAAGCAGAACATATAAACTGCTGGATGCATAATTCCTGCAACATTGTTCGAAAATTCCAGATCTAAAATTTGAAATGTGTTCAGACTGAATAGTGTTAGGAAGACCAAGAAGTGTAAAACATTTTATTAACATTTACTATGGTTTTAGTTTTAATATTCCTCAAGCCTACTGCCTCTGTAAATGTTGTGGACGCACACATTATGGTCACCGAGGTTGCCTAACTTGGTCTTAGGTAAAATACCGACTCGGTCTGCCATTATCCTACTAAATGGTTCGTCAAATGCAGAAATAGGTTGCAAATTAACCTTTTGTATCTTCGAACTGGTTTTCCTAACCAACTGACAAGTGCGAGGAGATCTACAGCATTTAGAAACATCACTTTTAATTTTCGGCTAATAAAAATAATTCAGAATCTTGTTATATGTCTTATTGACCCATAAATGATCAGCCAAAGGAGTTTCGTGGAATAAGCTAAGATTTTCCTGTTGATATGTCTTAGGAACAACAACTTGATAGCTTATTGATCGCTCGTCACCAGCAGGTACGTAAGAGGGTCTCCATTTTCTCATAAGGACTCATTTAAAAAACAAAACAAACCGGTTATTGTGTGGCTTCGGCTTCGTATAGCCCTCTGAAAGAAATAGCATGGATCTTTGTTCTGACACCTAATCTGCAAATGCTGCTTAGGTCTGAATAAGGAGTTCATAAACACTTCGAACTCCTTGTCGGCCTACAGCTTTGTTTGGACGTAGCTAAGAGCTCTGCTAGTGGCGAAACTCTTTTCTCTGCTTGATGCTATCGAGGTATGGCTTATGTCGGAGGTCAGAATGGACCATCAATCTCGCTACGTCTTTGGCCTTTTGGGACTCTACACGGTCTACTTGAAAAAATGGAGTACATCTTGGGGTATAGCCCCACCAATCCAGCCATAGTGACTCCGTTATATTCATCTTTAAACTTTCCTACCACTTTCTTGTTAGCTTCCCTGTATAGGGGTGTGGGGAACGTGCGAAACGTTATTCCTATCGTATTGGTTAGCTTCTTCGGACATGTTACTATATATGTCTTCCGTCTGCACCTGCAGCAGCAGACGTTCTGTATCGGTATCGAGGAGCTGGGCCTTAGCACCATAACGCGCCTTTATGTGTTTGAAGTAAGTCATACTACAAATATTTCGATACATCGAGAACGGTCTGGTTTGTGTAGATAGGCTGGTTAAGACTGGATCTGGCTTTAGTAGAGCGGACACCCATGAGGTTATCCTCCAACATTCTGTGGGTGCAGAAAGTCGAGTCAGCGATCTGGCGTCGCAGCTAGTCGCTTGACCCACGTGCCGGACAAGGTCTACACGAATACATTTCCATAGATTTTTCATGGTATTGCAAAGAGTGAATTATTGAGCATCTTAAAGAAGTCCATGTTAAAAGCAATCGTAGCATTAATTCACAGGTCCGTATTGCACTGGATGTAAGAAACCATCCACAGACTCTGGTCAAATTCTAGCGATTGGTGTATTTTGTTGATGCACATCGCAAGTCTGGTAAAGAGATGTAGCATATGTAGCGAACGAATATCGCTTCTTCTACAGCAGATTGGGTATCAGCGTCGAACTTCCGGTGTAACTACCTCCCAGCTGGTTCACCAGACCGGAACATTCATAGACTCAGGGGCTTGAGGATAGACGCAACTCGTGCAATTCTTTAGGATATTCGAAGTCGACCTCTAGAATGTAACCGTTGGGAGTATTTGAGGCTACGCCACTTAAATCAATATCATCGTGGCAGCGGCCGCATCCAGGCAGACAATCCACGTGGCAGGCTTATAGGGGTCTTAGTCCAGGCCCTTAGGTTGCTAATCTTCGAGTATCTCTTACTGCCTGTTGAGGTGTTGCCTTGCGTCCCTCTCTCAACAAAGAGGTACATGTCGATGTATGTCAGAAGCTCGAGCTCTACTCTCGTCGTTTTAAGTGGGTATCCCTTCTCATTCTGGGCATGGCCGGATCAGGATGGGGATTTCTGGCTTTCTGGAAACCACCAGGCTAAAGAAAATACCCGTGCACACACAAACAGTCACTTGTTTCTTGAAATTTGATAATCGTTTAATTCTTGAGCAAGTTTATTGGATATTGTGCACACTTTGCGTAAATGGACACGTATTTTTGCTTCGGTGCTCTTTTGAGGAAAATAGGGTTTCTGAAAAACAGTCATTTTTGAAAAACAGCTGTTTACTGTTTTCAATTTTCAAAAAACAGCTGTTAACAGCTGTTTTTACTGTTTTTTCCATATTTTCACTAATTTTACAGTCAATAGCTTATTTTTGTGATGAACACCGTTTTATTATATATCTTTCGTGATAAGTTCTAAATCAATACATTTTTACTTCTTATAATAATATTTCAAGAATACAAGTGCATTAAGCGACTTGTCTGAGAGACGCGATCTTAATTTTGTACAGAAATTCGTACAGACCGAAAAAACTCTTTCAACGTCCGTTGATGTCGGTTTAATGGATAGAATTGCGTTGTACAATTTCTGGAGATTTTCAGTGCGCTGGCCAGAGTTCCTGAAGAGCGTGAATTCGGACTTGAGCCATTTGAAACTGTCTTGCCCTCCGACTGCAATTGATGATCCATCTTTCTGAAGCAACAAATTCAATTCATCTTGAAGAGACAAGTTCACAATTTCAGCATCATTTGACGACTGTTCGACGACATCTACATCGTTGACTTCAAATAGACGAGACGCTAGATTTCCTGCGAAATTTAGCGTAGTTTTTGACGGGGCGACAGATGGATCTTTGAGACTGCGCAGGAGGTTCATGACATCATTGTTCAATCGCTCTTCAACGCGACACTTCAAATTTTCCATGAGCTTGGTACTAATGTCATTATTCAGGTTAGAGAGCTTGTTGAACACGAATTCTAAAATTGTGTCAGCACTCATCAACGTCGCGTCTTCTCGACTTAGATTCTCAGCAGCAAGTTTCACAGGTTCCATTGCCTTCAGAAGAGTTTTGAGAGCGACAAAATCCAATGTCTCAATGTCCGTTAGAAACAGTAAAACAGTTAGAAAAAAAAACAGCTGTTTACTTTTTTTTTATTTTGGACGAAAAACAGCTGTTTTACTGTTACTGTTAAACAGTTACCAGAAACCTAGAGGAAAATCATGGACCTTTTTGAAATTGTGGACCCCCCTTGAAATTATCCGGCCTTACTGGGAGAACTAAAGTGGGGGGGGGGGGTCAATGGAATATATCGTCAAGGAGGGGATATTAAAGAATTCAAAAATATCTGCCAGAAGGAACATGTCCATCTTGATGTAAAAGTCATGATAATCTCCAATCATATTGCAGGGCTCAATGGGGGTGGGAGTAACTGCATCTCGTCAAAACTAGTCCCATCCATCCATGTGCCCGTATGGATATATACCTTTGATAGAAGGTTGACATCATGTTCAGTATAGCGATGGGTAATGCGGATTTAGAACGATCCATCTCCACTCTCACCTATGGAACTGATGACAAAGAGCTCTACTACTACGGTGTCTGGAGAGTCGTGACAACATAATTTCTTCATCCTCATACCCATGTTAACACGTGCCAATTGGCGGCTTGAACAGACGGAAAATAGAATAGGCAGCGAGAAACACTGAGGATTGGTACTAAGTGAAAGAGAGTGAGGAAACGAGTTGTTTGACTGAGATGTAAGGATGGCTTGAAGTTAAACAAAGCTCTGTTACAGTCCTAAAGTCTGTAAAGTTGTGTTTAAATTGTAAAACTATGAACACAGAGATTGAATTGTGTGCTTTGTTCGATGGGCAAGAGGTGGTTTTGGAATCCAAATTGTCTCGTGATTTCAGTATGCTCCAATATTGGGTGATTGGGTCGAACGAGTCGTGCGTATGCTTTCCTTCCTCTTATGTTTATTTTTGTAGAGAAAACACAATAAATGTATTTGCCTGATAGGTAGTCAGGGTCAAAGTTTAATTGTTACATCTGTAAATGTTTTTTTATTTCTTCAAAATATAGCTTGTTCTAAGAAATAGCTTAGCTATGAATCTTCCATCTTCGATAGCCAAGGTTCCGATGTCATAACACTATCTACGCCTTGGCGTATCGAGTAGATATTTCTGTGCTTCAGGTCTTAGAATTTTATTCGACGCGGCAGCAAGCCACCGCATCCAATCAAAATTAAGTTATTCAAATTTGAACACTGTTCCTATATGACTGAGGCAAGGGGAGCACACAACTTCAATGGACTGATAAAAAAGCAATTTTCCAGTGTTGATCCGTGTTTGCACAAATACCTTTCACCCAAATAAAACTGTAATGGCTTCCCTCTGGTACATAGTCATAATTTTGTTGTTAAACTTAAAGGTCAATTGCCCCAAACCTTTTCGACCGATGTATAATGCAGAACGCTTTTGGTTAGCTGGCGTTACATACTAAGGGAGGCAACTCATGAAATCCAATAGATGTCGCTAGGACAAAGCACCAATATATCTGTTCGATCCACCAAGGTGTAGACATGATTATTATATCGGCACCTTGGCTAGCGAAGATGCAAATCCTCGTAAAATTTGCAATATTCAATACAAACACATTGATTTAGATCTCAATTAAGTAAGTATATCTTGTAGTCAAAGGTTGTGTGATCGCTTTTTACCAGAAGGATTAATGCCTATTAAAAAAATACATGTTTGACTTACGAAAATTAATTCAAAACAACTTGAAAAGCATCTCTTGGAAAGATCCAACTGCTGAAATAGTATCATTCTAACCAAGCAAGGTCATTTTTAGTATGAAAGTGGTATTTTAATTTTCAAGTGGTAGGATTTGCATCTGTGAAAAAGTATTCACGTTCTGAATTGCTCGAAGGACATAATTTATATCTTCATTTTCAATTGAGAACTAATTGCAAGTGACATTCTACAAATGTGCTTATACACTAATGCGGCTAGAGCTGCATTTGTATTCAAAGACATCAGGCTTTCCGTGCGATAAACACAATGGAGACATTTACTGCATTTTCCCATTTGAAAACACATTATGACATGATGGCAGGGAAGGTGATAAGCTTTCGCGACAGGAAATAGTTCGTACAACATTTTGTCGCACGCTAAAGGCGACAGTGGATCGACGAGTAGTAATATAAGTTCAGTTGGTAAAATCACGCAGTGAATCCAAACTGACATCAAATCCAGCCACCTGACTTAGAAATAATAATTTTCCTTTAGCGGTAAGAGAAGCAAAGTTGAAAAGACATACCAAGTCGTTTGTACGTCCATTTTGCAATTGCTAATGATAAGTGCAAAATAGTAAGCAGGTGACAGAATATAACTTTTTGATATATTAGATAATAATACAACTAAAGTCCTTATTGTTACTTACTCGCATCTAAATGTTTGACTGATGGGATCTCGTTCCTAGATTGTTATATTCTTGGGATTAACCTTCAAAGTCTCGTGTCCGCGAGTATGTACCGAAATGCACACCACCTTTTGTTAATTGTAAGAATTTAATCAGTTTTACAACGAAAGCTCTTTTACACAAGTCTTGGTTCTTGACGGCGCAAGGAAACTTTGACCACAATAAACTTGTCCTAATTATATTAACTTGATCTTCATCGTATTAGGCCTTCCACTGGGTATTTTACTTGTATTAGACCTTCAAATTGTTCCTTATAATTACACTGGATATTTTACTTGTATTAGGTCTTGCAATAGTTCCTTATAATTACACTGGGTATCTTACTTCTATTAGGACTTCCAATAGTTTCTCATACTTATTTTGGGTATATTCCTTGTATTAGGGCATCTTCCTTTTATTATGCCTTCCAATAGTTTCTATTCTTTACACTAGGCATCTTTTTTGTATAAGGCCTTCCAATAGTTTCTCATACTTACATTGGGTATCTTACTTGCATTAGGCCTTCCAATAGTTCATTATAATCACACAGGGTATCATACTTGTATTAGGCCTTCCAGTAGTTTCTCATACCTATTTGTGCATCTTCCTTGTATTAGGCCTTCCAATGGGTTCTCATGCTTACACTGGGCATCATCCTTGTATGAGGCCTTCCAATTGTTCTTTATAATTACACTGGGTATCATACTTGTATTAGACTTTCCAATAGTTTCTCATACTTCCACTGTGTTTTTTCCTTGTATTAAGCCTAAGATTAGTTTATCTTACACTACATATCTTCCTTGCAGTGGGCCTTTGGTTGTTCCTTTTACTACACTGGGTATGTTTTAGAGTCAAACAAAAGACATCAATCATGATTTAAAGCTTGAAAATTTGATTTGGGTTTGTTTTGTTTTACAGCACTTAAAGACGGAAAATCATAGTGTGCCGAGGTAAATAAAGTACCATCCCCGAGAACAGACACACATCACTGTAACCAGTCTGTCCTAATCCGATTGTGGGAATAAACAACCACACTCTTCTGGTTACGAGTCCAACGCTTTAACTAGAGATTCTGATCTGATCTGTTCTGATAGCCTGAAGAAAACGAAGTCAAGGAAGTGGAGATAAAAAGTTACAACAAGATTAGGGAAATAATAATAATAATAATAATAATAATAATAATAATAATAATAATAATAATAATAATAAAGTAATAATAATAATAATAATAATAATAATTAGTAGCAGTAGTAGTAGTATAATTAGAATAGTAATTCATCCTATAGATAGTAATTAGAATAGTACTTCATATTATATATAGTAATTAGAATAATAATTCATATTATTGATAGTAATTAGAACCGTCATTCATATTATATATATTAATTAGAATAGTAGTTCATATTATAAATAGTAATTAGAATAGTAAGTCATATTATAATATTAATTAGAATAGTAATTCATACTATAGATAGTAAATATAATAGTAATTCATACTATAGATAGCAATTAGAATAGCAATTCATATTATAGACAGTAATTAGAATAGTAATTAATATTATAGATAGTAATTAGAATAATAATTCATACTATAAATAGTAATTAGAATAGTAATTCATATTATATATATAAATTAAAACCGTCATTCATATTATATATAGTAATTAGAATAGTAATTCATATTTTATATATATAAATTAGAACCGTCATTCATGTCATAGATAGTAATGAGAATAGTAATTCATATTATATAAAGTAATTGGAATAGTAGTTCATCATATAGATAGTAATTAGAACCGTCATTCATATTATAGATAGTAATGAGAATAGTAATTCATGTTTTAGATAGTAATTAAAATAGTAATTCATAATATAAATAGCAATTAGAATAGCAATTCATATTATAGATAGTACTTAGAATAGTAATTCATATTATAGATAGTAATTAGAATAGTAATTCATATTATAGATAGTAATTAGAATAGTAATTCATATTATAGATAGTAATTAGAATAGTAATTCGTATTATAGATAGTAATTAGAATAGTAGTTCATAATAAAGATAGTAATTAGAATAGTAATTCATATTATAAATAGTAATTAGAATAGTAATTCATATTATAGATAGTAATTAGAATAGTAATTCATATTATAGATAGTAATTAGAATAGCAATTCATAATATAAATAATAATTAGAATAGTAGTTCATAATATAGATAGTAATTAGAATAGTAATTCATATTATAAATAGTAATTAGAATAGTAATTCATATTATAAATAGTAATTAGAATAGAAGTTCATCATATAGATAGTAATTAGAACCGTCATTCATATTATAGATAGTAATGAGAATAGCAATTCATATTATAGTTATTAATTATAATAGTAATTCATATTATATATAGTAATTATGATAGTAATTCATAGTATAGTTAGTAATTAGAACAGTAATTAATATTATAGATAGCAATTAGAATAGTAATTCATACTATAGATAACAATTAGAATAGTAATTCATATTATAGATAGTAATTAGAATAGTAATTCATATTATAGACAGTACTGTCAAAACCGATGTACCTGGATACCTCTAATGTATTTTTCTGTAATGAATACCAATCGATACTGTCGCCATGAATATATCCTATGCTGGTTAAAGTTATTTAAGGTACAGACTATTTCATTTTCGGAAGGGAGGAGGGGCCTCTGGTTTCTTTCGAGGCTGGATATTTGTTTTTTGTCTTTGCTTTTATCCGTCTTTTATTAGTACCTCGAGATACATTATTTTAAACTAATGTAATCAATCAAATCAAAAAATATTTTTTAAAGCTTTCTTAGGGTCGGACATTTTTATCTTTAAAAATTACCATCTCCCCCTCCCCCGAAACTGAAATGGTCAGTTATAAAATCTATTAACACTGAAGATCTGATATCTACTTAATATTTAAACGAGCTAACGAGGACTACACGCAGTGGTGACGATAATGTTACTGTTTCGTATCATTGTTGTTTTATTTTAATGCAGTTTCTGTTCTTATCATAGTCAGTTAATCTATAATACTTCCTATGTAAGAATAAGACATAATTTCTTACTTGAAAATCACGTCTGGTGAACGATATTGCATGGTGATGTTGCTAAGACCTTGTAACCCCATCCTAGAATACAATACTGGTTAGAGCTTTAAAGATGCCCCTCATTTTCCGAAATATATATATATATTGGATTTTCACACTTTAAAAAAATTGTAATCGGAATTTCGATCAAAATTCGTATTTTTTAAAATTTCTTCAAGATACTTATATGGGTTTCATCCCCGTCTATTCTGCCTAAGCGTTAGCAGTAGAGTACTAAAGGGAGTGAGGTGGGGTGCGGACGGAGCATTGTTACGTTTTTGCGATATACTGGTGAACGAAATAGGCGTGGAAAACACGTGCCTACTCCGGGTTGGTTAAAAGCCTCGCGTTGTACTCGCCATTCAAATTTACACTAAATTCTATTGGCTAGCTCCTCTGTTTGCGTTTAAGTTCTGTGCAAGTGATACATAAAGCCGTAGCTCCATATACACTCGATATCGCACAAAAGTCGATGTCATCTGCTATCGTAGCATTAACATGCATTTAAAAAGTAATTACTTCGATTCCCTACCGACTAAGCTTGCCATCAAGGAAAACCAAATGGAGGTAACACCACTCACCCTTCAAATCCAATTGTCCAAAAAGAGAAGGAAAAATAAAAGAAACCTAGAAGGGAACATGAAAGGAAATAGTAACCATAAGCTGCCGTCAAAAAAGAACCAATATGTACGTAATCCCTATCTTCTCGCATTTTCAACAGCAACAATAGAACAACGGAAAATGAAAGAAACTGAAAAAGGAAAATGAAATGAAATATTCGCCCTTGAAAACAAAGAGAAAGAGAAATATTTATTCCCACCTCAAGCCATCATGAAGGGGAACAAAATGGAAGTAACACATCACCAGCTTGAAAATCCGACGGCAGAAGAAAGAAAAAAAGAAGTAGAAAAACAGAAAGAAAATGAAAAGGATTTAGACACCTCTGAAAATAAAGAGACAAAGAAAACGATTGCAAGTAAAAGAAATAAAGCCAAACAACTGGAAAAATAAAAGGAAAAGGAATGAAAATAACACTGTGAATCAGTTTCTACAGAAAAGAGTGAACAAAACTCATCAATAACAAAAGAGAAAATCAAAACCCAAGAACAACACAAAACGAAAGAATCCGAACTTGAAGAAAAACAAAACAAAACTGAAAGGAGAGAGCAAGACACAGAAAGAAAAACGAAGATACAGAAAAAATGAAGTAGGACGATACACATACGAAAGAAGAAGAGAATGACACTAGTGGATGAAATCACACTGATGGGTCATAGTGAAGATGTATGTTATGTGTGGTTAAAATGACACTGATGACCATAGTGAAGATGCATGTTATGTGTGGATAAAATGACACTGATGGGCCATAATGAAGATGTATGTTAAGTGTGGTTAAAATGACACTGATGGGCCATAATGAAGATGCACGTTATCTGTGGTTAAAATGACACTGATGGGCCATAGTGAAGATGCATATTATGTGTGGTTAAAATGACAATGATGGGCCATAGTGAAGATGTATGTTATGTGGGGTTAAACTGATGATGATGGACCATAGTGAATATCCATGTTTTGTGTGATTAAAATGACACTGATGGACCATAGTGAAGATGCATGTTATGTGTGAATAAAATGACACTGATGGGCCATAGTGAAGATTAATGTTATGTGTGGTTAATCTGACTATGATGGGCCATAGTGAGGATTCATGTCTTGTGTGGATAAAATGACAATGATAGGCCATAATGAAGATGCATGTTATGTGTGGATAAAATGACTATGCTAGATCATAGTGAAGATGCATGTCATGTGTGGATAAAATGACACTGACAGGCCATAGTGAAAATGCATGTTAGTAGTGCATAAAATGACACTGATGGGCCATAGTGAAGATGCATCTTAGTAGTGGATAAAATGACACTGATGGGCCATAGTGAAGATGCATCTTAGTAGTGGATAAAATGACACTGATGGGCCATAGCGAAGATGTATGTTATGTGTAGATAAAATGACACTGATGGGTCATAGTGAAGATGTATGTTATGTGAGGATAAAAAGAAACTGATGGGCCATAGTGAAGATTCATGTTATGTGTGGATAAAATGACACTGATGGGCCATAGTGAAGATGCATCTTAGTAGTGGATAAAATGACACTGATGGGCCATAGTGAAGATGTATGTTATGTGTAGATAAAATGACACTGATGGGTCATAGTGAAGATGTATGTTATGTGTGGATAAAAGGAAACTGATGGGCCATAGTGAAGATTCATGTTATGTGTGGATAAAATGACACTGATGGGCCATAGTGAAGATGCATCTTAGTAGTGGATAAAATGACACTGATGGGCCATAGTGAAGATGCATCTTAGTAGTGGATAAAATGACACTGATGGGCCATAGCGAAGATGCATGTTAGTAGTGGATAAAATGACACTGATGGATCATAGTGAAGATGTATGTTATGTGTGGATAAAAAGAAATTGATGGTCCATAGTGAAGATTCATGTTATGTGTGGATAAAATGACACTGATGGGCCATAGTGAAGATGCATCTTAGTAGTGGATAAAATGACACTGATGGGCCATAGTGAAGATGTATGTTATGTGTGGATAAAAGGAAACTGATGGGCCATAGTGAAGATTCATGTTATGTGTGGATAAAATGACACTGATGGGCCATAGTGAAGATGCATCTTAGTAGTGGATAAAATGACACTGATGGGCCATAGTGAAGATGCATCTTAGTAGTGGATAAAATGACACTGATGGGCCATAGCGAAGATGCATGTTAGTAGTGGATAAAATGACACTGATGGATCATAGTGAAGATGTATGTTATGTGTGGATAAAAAGAAATTGATGGTCCATAGTGAAGATTCATGTTATGTGTGGATAAAATGACACTGATGGGCCATAGTGAAGATGCATCTTAGTAGTGGATAAAATGACACTGATGGGCCATAGTGAAGATGTATGTTATGTGTGGATAAAAGGAAACTGATGGGCCATAGTGAAGATTCATGTTATGTGTGGATAAAATGACACTGATGGGCCATAGTGAAGATGCATCTTAGTAGTGGATAAAATGACACTGATGGGCCATAGTGAAGATGCGTGGTATGTGTGGATAAAATGACACTGGTGTGCCATAGTGAAAATATATGTTATGTGTGGTTAAAATGATACTGATGGGCCATAGCGAAGATTCATGTTATGTGTGGATAAAATGACACTGATGGGCCATAGTGAAGATTCATGTTAGTAGTGGATAAAGTGTCACCAATGGACCATAGTGAGATGCATATTATGTGTGGTTAAAATGACAATGATGGGCCATAGTGAAGATGTATTTTATGTGTGATTAAAATGACACTGATGGGCCATAGTGAAGATGCATGTTAGTAGTGGATAAAATGACAATGATGGGCCATAGTGAAGATGTATCTTAGTAGTGGATAAAACGACCCTGATGAGCCATAGTGAAGATGTATGTGATGTGTGGTTAAAATGACACTGATATGCCATAGTGAAGATTAATGTTATGTGTGGATAAAATGACACTGATGGGCCATAGTGAAGATGCATCTTAGTAGTGGATAAAATGACACTGATGGGCCATAGTGAAGATGTATGTTATGTGTGGATAAAATGACTCTGCTAGGCCATGGCGAAGATGCATCTTAGTAGTGGATAAAATGACACTGATGGGCCATAGCGAAGATGCATGTTAGTAGTGGATAAAATGACACTGATGGGTCATAGTGAAGATGTATGTTATGTGTGGATAAAAAGAAATTGATGGTCCATAGTGAAGATTCATGTTATGTGTGGATAAAATGACACTGATGGGCCATAGTGAAGATGCATCTTAGTAGTGGATAAAATGACACTGATGGGCCATAGTGAAGATGTATGTTATGTGTGGATAAAAGGAAACTGATGGGCCATAGTGAAGATTCATGTTATGTGTGGATAAAATGACACTGATGGGCCATAGTGAAGATGCATCTTAGTAGTGGATAAAATGACACTGATGGGCCATAGTGAAGATGCGTGGTATGTGTGGATAAAATGACACTGGTGTGCCATAGTGAAAATATATGTTATGTGTGGTTAAAATGATACTGATGGGCCATAGCGAAGATTCATGTTATGTGTGGATAAAATGACACTGATGGGCCATAGTGAAGATTCATGTTAGTAGTGGATAAAGTGTCACCAATGGACCATAGTGAGATGCATATTATGTGTGGTTAAAATGACAATGATGGGCCATAGTGAAGATGTATTTTATGTGTGATTAAAATGACACTGATGGGCCATAGTGAAGATGCATGTTAGTAGTGGATAAAATGACAATGATGGGCCATAGTGAAGATGTATCTTAGTAGTGGATAAAACGACCCTGATGAGCCATAGTGAAGATGTATGTGATGTGTGGTTAAAATGACACTGATATGCCATAGTGAAGATTAATGTTATGTGTGGATAAAATGACACTGATGGGCCATAGTGAAGATGCATCTTAGTAGTGGATAAAATGACACTGATGGGCCATAGTGAAGATGTATGTTATGTGTGGATAAAATGACTCTGCTAGGCCATGGCGAAGATGCATCTTAGTAGTGGATAAAATGACACTGATGGGCCATAGCGAAGATGCATGTTAGTAGTGGATAAAATGACACTGATGGGTCATAGTGAAGATGTATGTTATGTGTGGATAAAAAGAAATTGATGGTCCATAGTGAAGATTCATGTTATGTGTGGATAAAATGACACTGATGGGCCATAGTGAAGATGCATCTTAGTAGTGGATAAAATGACACTGATGGGCCATAGTGAAGATGTATGTTATGTGTGGATAAAAGGAAACTGATGGGCCATAGTGAAGATTCATGTTATGTGTGGATAAAATGACACTGATGGGCCATAGTGAAGATGCATCTTAGTAGTGGATAAAATGACACTGATGGGCCATAGTGAAGATGCGTGGTATGTGTGGATAAAATGACACTGGTGTGCCATAGTGAAAATATATGTTATGTGTGGTTAAAATGATACTGATGGGCCATAGCGAAGATTCATGTTATGTGTGGATAAAATGACACTGATGGGCCATAGTGAAGATTCATGTTAGTAGTGGATAAAGTGTCACCAATGGACCATAGTGAGATGCATATTATGTGTGGTTAAAATGACACTGATATGCCATAGTGAAGATGTATTTTATGTGTGATTAAAATGACACTGATGGGCCATAGTGAAGATGCATCTTAGTAGTGGATAAAATGACACTGATGGGCCATAGTGAAGATGTATGTTATGTGTGGATAAAATGACCTGCTAGGCCATGGCGAAGATGCATGTGATGTGTGGATAAAATGACAATGATGGGCCATAGCATAGATTCATTTTAAGTGTGGATAAAATTACACTGATGGGCCATAGTGAGGATTCATGTCTTGTGTGGATAAAATGACTATGCTGTGTCATAGCGAAGATGCATGTTATGTGTGGATTAAATGACTCTGCTAGGTCATAATGAAGATGCATGTTATGTGTGGATAAAATGACACTGATGGGCCATAGTGAAGATGCATCTTAGTAGTGGATAAAATGACACTGATGGGCCATAGTGAAGATGCATGTTAGTAGTGGATAAAGTGTCACCAATGGACCATAGTGAGATGCATATTATGTGTGGTTAAAATGACAATGATGGGCCATAGTGAAGATGTATTTTATGTGTGATTAAAATGACACTGATGGGCCATAGTGAAGATGCATGTTAGTAGTGGATAAAATGACACTGATGGGCCATAGTGAAGATGCATCTTAGTAGTGGATAAAATGACACTGATGGGCCATAGTGAAGATGTATGTTATGTGTGGATAAAATGACACTGATGGGCCATAGTGAAGATTCATGTTAGTAGTGGATAAAGTGTCACCAATGGACCATAGTGAGATGCATATTATGTGTGGTTAAAATGACAATGATGGGCCATAGTGAAGATGTATTTTATGTGTGATTAAAATGACACTGATGGGCCATAGTGAAGATGCATGTTAGTAGTGGATAAAATGACACTGATGGGCCATAGTGAAGATGCATCTTAGTAGTGGATAAAATGACACTGATGGGCCATAGCGAAGATGTATGTGTGGATAAAATGACTCTGCTAGGCCATGGCGAAGATGCATGTTATGTGTGGATAAAATGACAATGATGGGCCATAGCATAGATTCATTTTACGTGTGGATAAAATTACACTGATGGGCCATAGTGAGGATTCATGTCTTGTGTGGATAAAATGACTATGCTGTGTCATAGCGAAGATGCATGTTATGTGTGGATTAAATGACTCTGCTAGGTTATAGTGAGGATTCATGTCTTGTGTGGATAAAATGACTATGATGGGTCATTGTGAAGATGCATGTTATGTGTGGATAAAATGACTCTGCCAGGCCATGGTGAAGATGCACGTTAGCAGTGGATAAAATGACACTGATGGGCCATAGTGAAGATGCATGTTATGTGTGGATAAAATGACTATGATGGGTCATTGTGAAGATGCATGTTATATGTGGATAAAATGACACTGTAGGATATTAGTATGATATTTCATCCCGTGGTATTCACCCACGTGTAAATACGGAATTTAAGCTTCTAGTTGTGTCATGATACCCAGTATTCAAAAATTACGGTACCATTCTGACTTTATGGTTTTATTTTACAAACTAAAAGACATAAAATATTAATTTGATTTCTTCACATCATAACGGCTCGTACAATAGAGCGAGCAAAATGGGCATGAGCGATAAATCTAATGCGTTTCATTTGCGAAAGTTATTTATAGCCCGAGTACAACATGCATCTCTACAACGTGAACATATTCTGTGGTACAGATAAACAGCAAGAATGAATCGTAGGAGAAGATCTAGGTGAAACTTGTGTACAGTGCGGGCTACAACAGCTATGTATTATGCAATGTTATGTCATGTGATGTGATTTGGATTTTTAACGTAACTTTAACAATTTTTCAGTCATATCGCTACGATGTCTGCAATGTGGCAGTTTATAGTGATGTCTAGCAGTGGGGCATCATGCCGCAGACATGTGGCATGATGTCCCACCCACTCACATTATCCTGACACCATTCCGACCATTGACCACAAAAACCATTTCTATGAATTTTGTAATGTCACCGATCTATATTGGAACATCATATGTGGAAAAATTCTGGAATTTTGTTCTGTAAATCTACAATTAGGCTTAAGAATCAGACGTACGAAATTATACGTTCAAGAATGTTGTGAACAAGACAAAAATAAATTACCACAGAGCAATACTTTTAAATATATTAAACATAGGTTTAATGGAGACTTATTATCCATTTATTCGAAATTTTGTGTATCTAAACTGGATACGAAATAAGCGAATGTGCAAAATGGATATTTGCTTGATGAAACTTTTGACATTCCATATATATAGGTATCATATATAGGTATCAATGCTTAGAATTATATGAACGGGTGTAAAACAGCAAAAAAAACTTGTTCGAATGTGAAACATGAATACAGTAGGTGTTTTTCGATGATGTGGAGTCTGCGTTAAACACAAATACGATCATGTATAAAAACCACAAAAATAAACTTAGATTCAGTAAGCACAGGTTTCTGCATTGGTATGGGAAATTATGAACGAGTAATTCTGATTGATACTATACTACCTTGGGAGTACAGTATTAGTCCGAAAAACAAGTTCATATTTTCCGAAACAAATGTAGTAACCTTTTTATATTATACTCCCTTTGTTTTCCACCTAAGGATTAATAATAAAAAGAATACACTACAAGAAAAAAAGGTGAATGAACTTTGCTTTATTCCAAAATAAATGCACAACCGTAGATTCAACAATACCTAGTACCAATATTAATACGCACATAACACTGCCCTGTAACCTTTGAACTTTGTCGCGCGCTCGACATTAGTTTAACGAATTCTTGTTTTGGTCTACTTAAAACTGAATTTTAAAGTCATATTATGAATGAAGCCGCTTTGAAACAACTTTTCCAGTTGGTCTGGAATGGGTGGATTTTGTTTTTCTGCTGATCCAACCTAAATTTGCTTTTTTGCTTGTGATGGACTGGATTTATTAGCCGAGTCTATTCCATACAATGTACGATTTGAGCAGTGAGTAGACTAGCATTGAATCAACCGCACCTGTGTTCCGTCAATGATTGTTTGGATTCATAATGTGCAAAAAAGATCAATTCTTTTAATTATCAAAAGACACAAGAAAATCACATTCATTTCGTTTTGAGTGCAGTAAGGAGAATTTGATTTCTGATGGAAATGTTGTCAAAATCACAGTACAATTTGGCGGTGTATATCAGGTTTTGGAATCCATGACATACGCAGAACTAACTAATAAAGTAAATTTTGAGGAAATTCAAGATGCAAAGTTTAAGTATATAGTATTGTCATTCTTATTACCAGCAAAAGAAAAACATGTTTATGCCCTGTCACTTGCATGATCTCTGTTGGAGGATCCCCAGCTAATTACATATCCTTTACTGCTTGTATCGCTAGCCTACATACAAAACATTGAATCAAAAACTTATACGGGGAAATTTGCAAACCAGCTACTGTGTAATAGCTAGTGGAATGAAGATGTCTTCGTCGTCTTGGCTTATTGGCTCTGAGGTTCTTAGTTTTCTACCAAAACCTTCATTTCCATTTTTTCTCGAATATAGTATTATGACTGACTTGTAAAATGGTACGTAATAGATATGCTATAGCTATGCTTTTCTATGCTATTGGTATAGACCCTAGAGAGCACTGGTCATAGTCTGAACATTTGTGAAAAGTTGCAAACATATCTCCTAAATAACTCGTTAAATATTCAGAACGATGTTTTCGATCCTATGTTTTTCACGTTTGTAGTATATATTGCAAAGATCACGTTCATTCGTTTGCTTGTTTGAAAGTTTCATTTGTAACTCAGTGAAATCGTCCACATCGTTAACTTTTTCATATCTATTTTCAAATGGACGAAACAGCTTGTTTAGTTCATCCACAAGCAAATTTAATAAGGCAAAATCTATAGCGTCTACTATAAAGCGTATAGGTTTTTGTTTTCAAACTAGTTCATATTACACAATGCTATTTTTAGATACACGCGTCGTGCAATATGAAGCCATGCAGTATGGAAAAATACCGTACGATTCTAACAATGTAAAGTTAACGAAGAAAAAATGAGTATAATAATTGATTTGATAGATATCCTGTAAAAGAAGGAGAGACCAATTGTAGTGATATATCAGGGATAATCATAACACCAGACACATCCAATCAGGGTTCCGTTTGTATGTTAAGTCAGTCCATAAAATATAAAAGACAATAGTCTGCAGAGAAACAGATTATATTGTAGATTAGGATAATTTGGGTACGATTGCAACACTAGTATGAAAACAATGATAACTGAAAATGCACAAACTATGATATTCACAGACGAAAATGAAAAATATTTTAATTCCGAATATTCATATTACACCTGTGAGTATGTATGTATGTATGTATGTATGTATGTATGTATGTATGTATGTATGTATGTAATGACACATCATAATTAAAGAAAACATTCGAAACCATGATCAGCTGGTAAATATAAAGGTCCAGTCCTTAAAGAATCACAAATGCACGGCATTGTTTATTCTTGCATTATTTGGTTATTAAGCAGCATTTGGTTACAACATTAGTTTACAATGATCCAGATGAAATATATATATTTCCTTAAACAAAGAATGTATGGTTTCATTACGAAGGAAAACAACAATCAGGTTTGTCTGCAGCTTTAGATTAATGGGTAAGTCTTTTGAACAGTAAGGTAAAATTGTAAATTGACGGCAGATTTACATTGGCGAATAAGCATTTTATAGACATGACACATAAATACAGTATGTTTGAAATGACATTTGCACACCTGAATACATAAATAGCTTTCGAAGGTTAATGAAATTTCTATACCACACCAAAGAAAAGTTTAATTCGAGTTTCATATTAAATGATGTATACCAGTATGTACATTATGTCAGGAGACAATTTAACCCTGAAACACTTGAACCTCATGATTGCTACATACATAACGATTCGTTGATGATGTATAACCCTCTTCTTTTAGAAATTTTCCTTGATATATTTAGTCTAGATCATGCTTAGGATTATAATTTTCCCGGATTAGCACACGCTGCATGTTTAAAGATATTACATGAACAATTTAAACTATTAGCAGACTATTTATGTTCCTGTTTAAAGGTGAAATACCTTAGGAACTGACATTATGCCACAAAGAAGCTCCAAAACCAAATCACGAATAATGATTGAACAAAGACGATAAGATAGAAAAAAAATGATAGCAAGTACAAAGTATCATGAGCCAGTACAAGGCAGTAAAAAATCGTTAAACAGGCAATTAATGAACACATTAAAGTAATAAACAAACGTTGACTCAGTTTACTTGATGACTGTATTATGAATATTTAATTTATATGTTTGTTGGCTTTTTTCTCCATTTTTTATTTGTTATGCATAATTGTATTTGTAATTGACCTTAGTCCAAAAGTCAGTTCACTGCGTACCTGACTAGGGACATTGGGTTTTTAAACAACATAATACATAGCTAATATTTATCTGTGAGTATAGATTAAATATTATGATCATTGTCAATGCAGCTAAACATGTTTATCTTAATCAGAGACATGGACATATAAAACCTGGTGACATGATGGTTGCCATGTTCTTAGATATAATTTTAGTACTAAACATTATCTTGTTGACAATTTAGAATGTTCTATAAATGAACATTTGACCCTCGTCCTGGTTCTATTTTTGTGTCGTTGCTTTTTATATAATGTTGTTCACTTGAGAAATTATCCATTAAACATTTTGAAGCACAACCAGCCTTATTGTTGTGTTAAATTTTTCATTTGGGTGAAATTATTTATTTAAATTTATATTCACTGGAAATACAAAGTGCTCAACAGTAATATTCTTGGACTGGAACATTAATTTGGAATTATAGTGAATTCAGACAAGAAAAGTTTTGGATTATTGACGATACATCAAAAGTCTATTACCACATCATCGCAATTTAGGATGTTGGCACATTACATCGTTCGAGACTACAGATGCACGCACACATTCAATATCGGAACTTATTTATAATACCCCTGGAATTCAGCTGGAACTTTATACATTTGTACTTGTTATAAAACATTTAAGATCATTCAGGATTTAATTCATAATATTGTAAGTTCTTTTTTCAAATTTTTACTTTGCATTCTAGTAAAATAAATTATGTGTTGAACTTTACAAAACTTGTTGGTTTTCTCTCTTTTCTGTAACTTAGTTTAAAACCATAGATTCGTAACAATTATGCTATCGATTGTGGATTGGAATATTCAGCTACATTTGCCGGACTATTCCAACCACTACAAATTAAATTAACTTGAATAACTTTATTCAGTAAGAAACCGATTAATCAGAGTTTCAGAAGAAGTTGATAACCACGGTAATAAACACAAACGCTACCAAAACTGTCCAAGTACATTGAAAAACTAAGAGAAATATTTCACAATCGAAATATAAAGTCCTAGATACACTTACGTTTAAAACGTAAAAGATGCAATATTTTTTTTGATTTTTTTTTTTTTTGATTTTTTTTTATTAATTTTTTTGGGGATATTTGTTTTGTTTGATCCTCAACCATGGTTAAAATCCTTCATGGAACTGGTTACAGATTTGAGACAAAACGATAACAATGGCTTGAGCAAGGCATTTTGAAATTGATGCAGAACGCTGCATTATATTTTTAAAAAATGGAAAATCTCAGAAAAAGAACCACAGTAAAAAATATGAACAGATGAAAAAAATATTCAAATGTCCGAAAGATCTATAATTCGACATTCACGATTATTAACGATCACTTAAAACTAATTAGTTTAATTCAAGGTGAGTTTAAAGTGTTAGAGTTGAACAAGTGGTTGGTAATTAAATTTTTACTAAAAATCGAAAACTAGATACGATGATACAATGACATTAGTCTTGACTGATACAAATTCATGGTGTAATTATTTTCAAAGATACAACTTTTACAATAATAATAAATATAAGATTTTAGACAGTACTGACTATGTAAAAAGGAACATATTTAGATTACCACAAATGAACGATAAAGATCATGGGTGTTTCAAAGATGAATTCAACTGTGTACCTATTATAAAGTTCTGTGTATTAAAGTAAAATTTTCAATCATTTAGGACTGATGAAACTCAATGTATGCAAAAGAATGAAGAATAAACTTCGAAATATAAACTTTTTGCTGTCTTAAAAACAGAAAACATTTGGAGGGTGGATTTATTCATCTTGCAATCATGAAATGTATATCATTAAAATAGATAAATTAGTTTTGTGTGTATATGACGCAAAGCGTTTTGTGGTTCATATCGTAAACACATTACCATATGGATACGTAAGTATGCTTAAGGCAATGCGTACCAACGGTACAAATACGTTGTACTGACGATGAAAATCTAAACGCACTAAAAGATTTTTCCTTTAATTTTGCTTCAGAACATCAATCATTTCTCCTTTCATTTCGTCTGGAATAACATGGGTTTCTTCAAAGAGAATTGTATTGTAGTCTTGTCTTTACTGGAAAACACTAAAGAACAACGTGAATTTGTCTAAATTCTTATCATACAGATTTGTACATTTTACAATTATTCAAAAATGTTGCGAAATGTATACTGAAAGATAATCTGGTTAGGTTAATTGCTTTCTTTGAAGAAAGAGTCAGAATTTTTCCATCTTTACGGCCATGATTTTAATTTATTGCTGGCAAAGGGTTGCATAAGGTTTATGAGAGTCGGCGAAAGGTGTGATGCCAACGTCATGTGTCCGGCTATGAGTTTATTCAGTAATTAGAAGGTTGAGCCGGCTAGTCGCTTCGAAAGAGGTTTAAGCTCTTTGTGTTGCTAAGAAGACCAGATTTGTGCGCTCACAGCTACGTGTGAAAAGATTCGTGCACAATCTCCGCCGAACAAAACGCTTCCATTAGGAGGAGCTAATGCCTCAATCAGCCAATAGGAAAAATCAATATCTAGAAATACATGTGTAAAATTAATCAGTGTTTTCCCGGCCTTTTGAATATAGCGGAGAATACAAGAAATTATCAAAAAGAATTCTGGGAGAAAAGACCACTCCGAGCGAGAGACTCGTAAGAAAAGTGGAAGAGGAGTTGAACTGGGAAAGGAATAGAAAGTTTATACAGGAGGCTCCCATAGTGCACGTAAGGGACGGCACAGTAGTACAGTACAGTACAGCACAGCACAGTACAATGCCGCCTAAGCAAGCTAGTGACGCAAATTCTGCTTTAGCAATGTGAACAAAGCAATAATACCAAAACCAGAATGGACTAAGGAATATGCTTCAAGTATGTAAAACTTACAACTTTGCAGAATATTACTTAATATACTAAAAAAGAGACCACGGGTATGAGTACTAAACACGCTTCTTTATCAGCAATGGATTCACGTGAAAAAATGGCGACCATCAGAGCGAACAAGCCAGTGAGAGAACTTGAAAAATACTTCCACACAAGACGGATAGAAATACAGGGAGAATCCTTTCTGGAATGCACATATAAGAAAGGCACACAGGAAATAGATATGACCGGAATACCTAGAGGAAGAATACCAGGGACAACGGCAGTAATGGTTGCAATAAAAGTTCAAAATCCGGAAATTTTGCAACGAATATATTCAATCAACCGGAAAGAGGACGAAGGTTATATCGTACGCCCAAGAGGAACCCAGCCTATATTACCGTTTGGAGATTTCAATACTGCGGGAGAAGCAGTTACAATCAAAGAGCCTACACCCATCTTACGCAAAATCAAAAAACAAACGGGAGAACTACACATTTCAGACATACCACTAGAGATACGCTTGGAAGCAACAGTTGAGAAGTTTGAGACAAAACTGAAAATCCAAGTGATATCTTCAAGACTAGAAACCATCCCTACAACGTCAATATACAGTGGAACGAGAATATTGGAAATAGAAAGGAGTAAATTATCAGACGTTAAACGAGTGTTTTTTTCTACATGGTTTTTGGCCAAAACATGGTATTAGGGGTGTATTTACCATCGAAAATGCAACAAATGCCAACAGACAGGACACACACCACATAAATGTCTGAATAACCCAGAAAACAACGCAGCAAGCAACACAGGACCGAGAGAAATACAAACACCAAACAAATTACAACAACAACTTGAAAAACAACAACCAGGACAAGAAATATTAACCACAACACAGCTGCGGAAAGAACAAACAAAGCATCCACAACAACAACCGCAGGGAAACCAAAAGCAACAACATGTTGGACAGAAGAACAAACAAGAACAAGAACAGCAGAAAAACACAATACAAAAGAAACAAATAACTGACCGGGCCCCAATAACAATAACATCAGTTTGGAGTGACAAATGTAACAACAAAAACAACAGCAGGACAAGTGACAGAGAATAAAGACATAGCCAAAAATACAAAGCAGCAACAAAACCGGCAACGAGAAGAGCAGCAAGAAAAACTGATTTTAAATCCAAGACCAATAGTACAACAACAACAACAAAATCAACAGGAAACCTCAACAACAAATAGAACGGAACAAGTAGAAGCAACAAGAAAAATGCAAAATTCTCAAGATCCCAAACAACAATGTCAACAGCACCAGCAACAACAACAAGGAAAAACCTAACAAGCCAAATCATTACCAATAATGACATCACAAGGAAATCAGATACCCAAACCCTCAAAGTCAACAGCAGCTGTAGAAACCCAAGAACGAAGAAGGGAAAAAGACAGACAAAGAAGGAAAGAATTAAGAAGACAAAAGAGGGAACAAGAAGAAGCAGAAGAATATTTTTTAACATTAGACGAATGTATGGAATAGAAAAAAAAATTCAAATGTTGAAAGAAAAAAAAAAATTCAAATGTTGAAAAAAAAAAAAAAAAAGTAAAAAAAAATACCACTTCTTTTCAGAAAACAAAACAATAGCAATCACTTAGAATTTTATCGCTAATTAATTCTAGTAAACAAAACAATACAGCAACACTTACCATTATAAAGAACCAATCCATTATACGAAACAAAAACAATACAGCAAACACTTACAGTTAGGGAAGGAGGGCCTCTCCACATGGTCTGTAAAGATCAACCGGAGAGAGCACCCTCCAAAAAAAAAAAAAAAGTAAGAGACGGCACTAAAAACTCAAGAGAGGGAAGGAGGAAGTACGAGACTAATACGGAAAGGGTGCGGACGGGAGGAGTACAAGGATTAGCACAGAAAGGGTGCCGGAGGGAAGGCGAAGGAAGAATAGAAGAAGAGAGAAAGAATACAGATGAGTACAAAGGGCTACTCACTGAAAGAAGACTCTCTCACATTAGGACGTTAACACTCATATGATGAAATAAAGAAAGTCATTTTTAAATAGGCCAATTAATTTATTAATATATGAGTTTTGTGTAATTAGAAGATTTATATCCAAAAATTGTTTGAATATTTTATTATTAATATTGATTAAATTGTTAGTTATTTTACCTTGAGTTTGTTCATATATTTAGGCTGTCGGCATTGCTGACTGGTGGCTCGTGAGTCATTCAAAATTTAAATGTACACCTTTCTGCCGTATTAGTCATAATACTGAAAAGGGATGTGACACTTTCATTTCCTATTTCATCGAAATTTTTGCGGTCATTAATTGGAAACAAGGCATTCACTCCTTGCTAAACACCATGCAGAAACTCAAAGCATTCGTTCCTTGATAAACATCAACTAGTAACGTAGGCCACTCATCTAATTTATCTTCCTGCTCTGTCACTATCACATTATAATCCTTGAGTAACGACTTTCTCTGTTGAGCCTTGTTAAAGAGAAACAGCGATGTAATTGAAACGTTTGTGTATTCGATCTCTCTCATATTCTGTATAAGCATAATCTTTCCGTATCTGTCACTATACAATTTTTCATGTTACGAGGTTATTTCAAGGATGAGGTCCTAAAGCAGTGAAACAAGGTTGCAAAGAAAACAAACATAAAACGTAATTAATTGAAGCTGATTATATTTTGTTTCCACCTGCGCGTTTTAATCGTAATAAACATACATTTTTATGGGAATGTATATTTTATTGCATGCTGATCTGCACGTTACCATACAAGTCATCTTGTGATGCACAAGTTGCATGCGCTAGGGTTAGCAAGAACACTGCATATAAAGAACAATTGCAACACTAGGCAGGATTGAAAGAGGTAGAGCAGTATAAACTCTTGAGAGCTTGGATTTTATTCTAACCAGTGATGTGTTATTGCTTGTGTGTCTGGAGCTCTACCAGATTGTACGTGTGTATCTCTCTCTCTCTCTCTCTCTCTCTCTCTCAAAATGTTGTGTATGGTGTGTTATGTTACGAGTCTATGCTCTTAAAATAAGTAACAGAAAAGAGTGAAAGACAGCAGGCTTGGTAAAATTTAACAAATAATTTATTTCCCTTGAATACAACGAGAAAAGACAAAGAAGAACTTGTTGTATTGCGACTTAAAACCCAAAATAATCCAAGAATTACAAGAATTACAGACACAAGACTTAATAATGTAAAATCCTGAATAAAATTCAGTACATGTCCTGAAGAAATCCAAACACTGAAGGGGATCACGTGTCTGTTATAGCTTATAGGGTGTTGATGTGTCAACAGTCTTTTGTTGAATCACAGTATTATAAATCCAGGTTTGAATTCAGTAAAATTCCAGTGAATGTCTCTATCCAAAAATGTTATCAGAGCACTATTGCATTTAAAGAAAAAATAATCACTTGAATTCAATAATTTAAAAAATAAAAAAATAACAAATGAATCAAAACTGGACACAACATAATACAACTTGAAAGTGCTCGATGCTAGAGCACGAATGACAAAGTCCTCACAATTTCAAGATTATATAGTTCTCTACTTGACTTCAGGTCATAATTAGCATTTTCTAAAACAAAATTACCTAATGGAAAAAAAACTTCTAGAATGATCCTGATGTTTACAAAATGAAAACCATACCTGGATTACACTCAGGAAATTCCAAAACTTAGACCCAAATAAACATATTGACTTCTTCTGTTAATAATGATCCTGATATTAAGCCCATAAACAGAGAATAATTTAGCTATGTATTTGTTGTTTACATAAAATATAATACAAAAAGGCCAACTCAGTTTTGGACAAGGTCAAGTCCAGCAAACAATGTAACGTTAAATATAGCATATAATGAAATGAATTAAAACTAACTAACAAACAAAGCAAATTAAGATACATAACAGTTATCAAAGCTGGAGAGACCATATATTGCTTTGAGTGAAGTGTGTGATTTGGATTTTTAACGGAGCTTTAACACTTTTTCAGTCATATCGCTACAATGTCTATAGTGTAGCAGTTTATAGAACTGTCTTCTAGCACTGGGGCATCATGCCACATATGTGTAGCGTCATGTCCCACATAGTCACATTCTTCTGACACCAGATCGACAGGTCCTAACATTAACCGATTAATGCTTGAAGCCAAGTGAGGCAGCTGCTAGTACCATTTTTATAAGCCTTTGGTATGACTTGGCCGGGGTTCGAATCCGCGACCTCCCGTGTCCGAACGGGAAGCTCTAACAACTTAGGCCACCGGAGTGGTATCCATCTACTAATAAACTATTGGGTTTAATTAGGTAGTAAATCATTCATAAGGATTCCGACATTAATTCATAACATAAACAAAACTTACATGTGCATTATTTATTACAGTTACATTGTGATTCATTGTTCGACCAACATAACTATCTATAATAAAAATCGGTGACATTTATTTCATAAATGAGTGACTTCAATTCACAACAAGTATTGGGCCACCGGGGCGGTCTAGAGTGAAGTTCATTTTGTTATATGTTGTTTTTGTTGTTATTAGATTTTATAACAACTCCTTCAGGCATAGCAGAGGACAACATGGGTATTTCTTTTTTTCAGAAGTAGTTCCTAGCGCGTGAACACCATGCCTGAGACAACCAGACAGTTACAAATGTATGGTTAGCAAATCATGCAGTTTACTCCGTTGCATGGGTTAGATTAGCTTAGTAAACTCACTGTGGTATATTTCCTACTTGTGAAAAGCTATGTATGTTGATATTTATTTAACATTGAAGGCTGTGCTACGCACATGCCGTTTTGTTTTTGTAATAAAACGTTTGCTCTTCTTTTACAAAAACTTGTAAGCAATAAGCACAAACACCCATCACACGTGCGTTGAATATACTCAGACCCGTTTCTTTCTGTTTTGGGTTCATCGGGATCAAACAAATTGAATATATATTTTCTTTCTGTGTGGCCCCGAGTGGTCGAGTGGTCTAAAGCGATCATTGTTCCAGATCACTGCCATCGTACCTCGGTCTACGTGGATTCGCGTCTAGGTCTCAGATAATGGGGGTACGTGAGAAAACTTACCAGTAGCTTCTCGTGGGTCGATGGTTCTTCCCGGGGTTCACCCGGGTTCTTCTTCGACCAGTTTTACTGGGACCCAGGTATAGCCTATCTTGTGCTGAAAAATGGCGTTAAACCTCATAAGAGCAACTTTCTGTAATCGTTTGGCTAGTTGTCATTGTTCTTTCAGTAATTACTCCTGTTGCTTACATTTATAGTTGGAAGCAGCATAATAAAGATTTAGTTATTATTTATTGATCAAAGTCACTATATGCTTAAGTAATCAATCTTAATAGTTATTTTCAATGTTCTCTTAGGTAATTGTCCCCTTCTTTGTGTTGCAAGATAATTACTAAAACACTGTCCTCTTCTAGGCAGTAAGTACAGGTTTGGTATACGCTGTAAGGATTTAGCTTCAAATTCTCTATAACGACCAGCGAATAAACAATGTATTAGACGTTTACCTCTCATCCAATGTAAAAATCGATTAAAAAGTTCATAAATATTGAGGGTTCAATGCGCAAGTTAAAAATAAAAACTAAAACCTGTAAACTCCTTCAATGCTATTGTGTTCAGTACCTGTTAATTTCTTGTTAACTTGTTCTCTCCGAGTCTTGATATCTTTCACATTACAGTATCTTACATATGTGATTATCAACAACTCTTTATACAAAAGGACTAGAGGGCACCGGGTAGCCGAGTGGTCTAAAGGGATCGCCTTTTACTGATCACTTAAATCTCAGTTCTTTCCGCGTGGGTTAGAGTCTCCGGCTCGGCCAGTGTGGGTATTTGAGAAAGCTGTCAGTAGCTACCCGTGGGACGGCGGTTTTTACCGTGTTTTCCCGGTTTCTTCCTTCACCAGTTGTTTTGGCCGTTTTGTATAGCCTATCTTGCGCTGAGAAACGACTTTAAACCCAAATTGGCAGCAGCAACAACAACAAACCGACCAGTGGCCACATCAACTAATTTAACAGTGTCGCGTAAAAATAATTATTTGCCCCAGTATAACACCATTATTCTTTTTTTTTTACTTTTTTTAATTTTTTTTTTTAATCTCATTGTTTAAAAGAAGATCGAGCCCACGAGGGCAACTCTTGGACATGTATCAATAATGTATAATTGTAATATCGTTTTTTTTCGTGGGTTTCAATTTTCGTGGCTTTAAAAAAATCCATTTTCGTGGCTTTTGTACTACATTAATATTACGATTGACTACTAGAATTTTGTAGTTTTGCCTGTCAAAGTTTGCAGGTATTCAATTTTATTATAATAATCTCAACAAATACCTATAATAAAGAACAGAATTAAACAAACTTATGAAGTCAGCAAAGGTTAAAACAGTACTACCACCTGTATAAGCACAAATCAAACACCTGTCAACATAAATCACTTAAACTTAACATCAAAGGGAGCTGACATAGTCAGCAACACGAAGTTACTACTCGGTTATTAAAGTACACGTTGATGATTTACCTTAAAACACTGTCCATAAAGTTGTACCGTCAATTACTTTCTGGCGACCATGGCTTTTACACAGTCGATTAAGGGTGGTAAAAATCACAAGATCATCATTCCACATGCGAACCAAGCAAGTGACCAGCTGTCCCTTGTACAATGCAATTAGCAAGCGGTGTCAACATTTGAGGTGTTCAGAGTCCATCAAAGTGCGAAGATGTCAAGTTGAAATAAAATTTAATCACTTCGTTTGAGCCTGCATCGTGTACGAACTAACTTCAACCACTAGCCGTTACTTATACATAACCGATGAAGCAAATAGGTGCTTAATATATAATTAAGGCTCACACGAAAATATGTTAAAGATCAGACCTAGTTATCCGTAGATCTGAGAATACTGGAATTATTTAATTCAACGATTTCAGGATTATTTACCAGATAACTATTTGTGAGCCGGCTGATTTGATTGATGCAATCACGACGATGTTGATTCAGTGGTTTTGTCCGAAAATCAGCGAAGTGTGAGCTTGTACTCGGTCGTAATTATTGTATAGTGTTTCATTAGTAATTGCGCCTCAAGAAATAGTTTTATTATTTTTTAATTATCTATTCATTAGGGTTAAGCATGCGTATATAAAATAAGAATGCTTTCACGAGGATTTAAGGAGGTAACGAGTTTCATCGCATGAAGACAAAACCTGAATAAGGATTAAATTAAATCTTTTCATGAATAGTATCGTTTCATTTTCAGGAACAAGTGTTTGAATATCATCTCGTTTCTCTCAATCCTTACTTATCTAACAACATGTCGATGTAAGGCAGTAAGTGGAAATTACGGATACCGGATGCCGCATAGATAGCATGCATTGAAATAATATAAAATGCATTATAATTCTTTATTTAAAAGGGTGAAAATAAAATAGACCTGCTTATTAGCTAGTTTTGTTGATGTCTGGAACTGAAAGTAAAACAAAAAAAAAAAATCAAATGGTGGTGAGGATTATTCATCATACATAGCTAATTTTCCATTGGATCTTTTTCAGGTCAGCAACGAAATCCCAAAAATTGGTACGTTACAAAAATTAGTGATTCTACACTAGGTATTCTTGACGTAGAAAACTTAATTCACTCGATTAGTTTTACATTTTTTGTTTTAGGCAGATACTCAGTCTGTTAATTGTACTTCTCTGCATTGTCTTGCAATGATTATTAAAATTGCACGAAATAGAGCTGTAACGTTGCCCTCTTAGAAAGAGGGATGGTTAATTAGATTTGGCTGGCGTTATCTAGAGGATGAACTCCCTGATTTTATAGCCTGGGGGGAGTGGATAGATAGAATATCAACAGAACTGAACAAGGATATTGGGAAGAAACAATGCAATACGAGCCCCCTGAGACAAGAAAAAATAACAAAATTTAATCAATAACAATTAATAGCGGCAACTCCAATTCAATCTAAGTTATGTCAACAGAATTTAATATCAGTGTCTAATTTGGATTTATTTCATCATAATAACGAGTGATGAAAGAGCGCAATGTCTACGACTGATTGCATGTCCTTCCTGTCTTGACCCGTGTATCACGTCTTCCTATTCTCTAGTCAACCTATTCTGAACGCTTCTTCTCTTCCTGGTCTTCCTAGTCCTTTATTCTGAATACGTCATCTATTTCCGGACTTCCGTCTTCGGACTGTCCTGTCTCTCCCAGAAAGCTGTTTCCTTAATGATGTTCTCTTTCAGAAATTGTGCATCCTAGCACTAAAACCTGACTTCTCTTACAAGACAGCCACCTGGTCCCCTTTTCTTGTTTAATGAGGAAAGCACTATTCTTTTTGGGGCTTCCTCGGAGCAAAACGTCTCTCTCAGGATTTCGAACTAAAGAATTGCGACCAAGGTCGTCACTTTAAATTCACATTGCTTCCAAAGTGTATGCCTTAATTTACTCTGACCAATCTTACGCAGCGGTTCCTAAATTTTTCCCAAGATAATCATTTCTTCAGTTAATTTCGGACTGCCTAGAATCTCTGAACTATGTTGCATATCAATTTCCCTTTGAAAATGATAATTTGACATGGGTTCCTTGCAAGCGCTTATGGCTGGTAGCTTAAATGTTTACTTTCTCAAGACAGCGTTGCAATGCCCTGGTCAAATCTCAATGAATCATAGATGCTAGCCTTTCAAGTTTAATTAACACTGACATGAAGGAGGGGAGAAAAGAAGAAAGGTCGAAGTGACCCATCACAAAGACTTTTCTGGCTTAAATGTGATACAATTTTAATGCTCAATGCATTCAACTTTACGGTTCAATACTATTCAAATTTCGACACTTCACACGCGTTCATGGAAATGTTTGAGACTCTTGTAAACAGGAATAATGTGTATTAGAGTATTTTTTGATGTTATTGATATGATCGAGAATAGATGAATTTTCAGGTTTCAAAATCCAACACACTGTTCACTAGTCACGAGTCTGCACAGGGCTATTGGGTCAAAGATCTTCAGTTGCTGTTGGTCATATATGCCGTGTAATTGCTTGAAGTAGCTTTACATTTTGAGTTGTGTTTTTAAAACATTCAAACCAATAGTTTATTAGTTGCCAATGTTTGCATTTATTCCAGTTTAAACATTTATCTTGTACACTTTAGGGTTATAAAAACAATCTGAAATTTAAAACAGGCCTTGTGTCTTTCTTGTCCTGCAGGTACACAGCTATTATGTTGTATTCGTCAGAGATAGTTTGTATACCAAACACATTCTGTTCTTTGCCATGAAATTGATAGTTTATAATTTATCTGATTATTTGAATTGTTAAAAGAGATTTCATTCTCAGGGAGAGCGTGAATTGGAATATAATTGTCCATTGTATGTGATAAATGTAAAGAGGAAAAGGTTTCTGTGAAATTTCAATATTAGCTCAAAGCGCTGAACATGCGGAAATCATCACCTGTGCTGACACGTTTACACCACTTGCTTGTAACGATTATAAACTTTCTGTTTGCAGTAAAATTCTCCATATTTCATTTTTCCTTTAATGTATTTCCCTCCTCCCAATTTTTAAAAAAAATGTAATTTTCCAATTCTTCCATGTCCAGCTTTTGTGTTGTTCAAGGAAACTTATTGGCTCCTTCGTTGGGTCTCTAATGTCATCATGGCTTGATCTATTGCTTTCTTTCTTTATTGCCCTTTGACATCTCTTTCCACTTGTGTACTAATTGGTCATCAAAATAAAATAATTTTACTGCTTTGTCACATATTTCATTGATTATCATGTCATGATTACTGTTCAAGGGACAAAATGGGAGATGCTACTATTTCATCGTGTTTCTAAAGTTTTCTGCAGTTTAACATTTCTTTGACGACTTGTGCAAGACATCCTTGAATGCTGCACCCAACCCATTAAAATCCAAAGGAAGAATTAAACCGGTAGCTACTCGTGCAGCGCATAATACAGCTGTTGTCATTCCCATACAAACAATGCCAAGCTCCACAGGTTTAACAGTCATCTTGATGGGAAATGTTGGAATACCAGATGTTGTAAAGGCATATCATTTTTTTCCTTCACATTGGCCTTTAGAGACACAATGCAGTTCTAGTCGTCAGATCCTTCCGAAGTCACCTTTGACTTGCTTTTAAGAACATAAATTTAGTCCTTTGGACCGTTAATGCTCTTTTATTGTACGGAAAAAAGATTAAAGGTCGCACCTTCAGTGCAATCATTTATGTTTAGCAAATGTATGTTTTCCCAGCATTTATTGGATAAAATAACTTTTCATCTGGTAGTAATCCATGAGCCAGTTATGAGCTAGCTTGAGAAACTGGTAGTAATCCATGAGCTGAGGTAGTCAATTATGAACTAGCTTGAGAAACTGGTAGTAATCCATGAGATAGGAGGTAGTCAATTATGAACTAGCTTGAGAAACTGGTAGTAATCCATGAGATAGTAGGTAGTCAATTATGAACTAGCTTGAGAAACTGGTAGTAATCCATGAGCTTGGAGGTAGTCAATTATGAACTAGCTTGAGAAACTGGTAGTAATCCATGAGCTAGGAAGTAGTCAATTATGAACTAACTTGAGAAACTGGTAGTATTCCATGAGCTATCAGGTAGCCAATTATGAACTAGCTTGAGAAACTGGTAGTAATCCATGAGCTAGGAGGTAGTCAATTATGAACTAGCTTGAGAAACTGGTAGTATTCCATGAGCTATCAGGTAATCAATTATGAATTATCTTGAGAAACTGTTAGTAATCCATGAGCTTGGATGTAGTCAATTATGAACTAGCTTGAGAAACTGGTAGTTATCCATGAGTTAGGAGGTAGTCAATTATGAACTAACTTGAGAAACTGGTAGTAATCCATGAGCTATCAGGTAG
Organism: Sinohyriopsis cumingii; assembly: GCA_028554795.2. Taxonomy (NCBI): domain Eukaryota; kingdom Metazoa; phylum Mollusca; class Bivalvia; order Unionida; family Unionidae; genus Sinohyriopsis; species Sinohyriopsis cumingii. The sequence goes on from CM068827.1 coordinate 132,895,789, forward strand.
CCAATTATGAACCAGCTTGAGAAACTGGTAGTAATCTGTGAGATAGGAGGTAGTCAATTATGAACTAGCTTGAGAAACTGGTAGTAATCCATGAGATAGTAGGTAGTCAATTACGAACTAGCTTGAGAAACTGGAAGTAATCCATGAGCTTGGAGGTAGTCAATTATGAACTAGCTTGAGAGACTGGTAGTAATCCATGAGCTATCAGGTAATCAATTATGAATTATCTTGAGAAACTGTTAGTATTCCATGAGCTATCAGGTAGCCAATTATGAACTAGCTTAAGAAACTGGTAGTAATCCATGAGCTTGGATGTGGTCAGTTATGAACTAGCTTGAGAAACTGGTAGTTATCCATGAGCTAGGAGGTAGTCAATTATGAACTAACTTGAGAAACTGGTAGTAATCCATGAGCTATCAGGTAGCCAATTATCAACCAGCTTGAGAAACTGGTAGTAATCCATGAGCTAGGAGGTAGTCAATTATGAACTAGCTTAAGAAACTGGTAGTATTCCATGAGCTATCAGGTAATCAATTATGAATTATCTTGAGAAACTGGTAGTAATCCATGAGCTTGGATGTAGTCAATTATGAACTAACTTGAGAAACTGGTAGTAATCCATGAGCTAGGAGGTAGTCAATTATGAACTAGCTTGAGAAACTGGTAGTAATGCATGAGCTATGAGATAATCAATTATGAACTAGCTTGAGAAACTGGAATGAATTGCTTTATAACTCATTCCACATTCATGCTTAATGGTTGATCAATGGTAAACCTCAGTTCCTTTTTCTAAAGCATGATCAGAACGACTGTAAGAGTTGTGTTTAAAACTGAATGGCAATTTGAGTTGAGAACACTTGTATTATATATCCGACATTTGTCTGCATGCTAAAGCTGTGACATTTATTAGCCAAGAATGGTTACAGAATTTTGCAACATAAGTTAGATATTACGTTTGTTTCCAAATTATTAACACTTTTGGTGGACAAGTCCATAAGCGATCAGATACCCGATTGTGAACAATGTGAAAATGGCATAGTTTTACAATTTCCTGTATATCAATGATTAATCGTAGAGATACTGACATCTTAAACAATTTCTTCAAATGAATGCTAAAGAATCTGTAAGTTCACAATTTAACCTTATATGGTAAAACAAATTTAATACAGTTTTTGTTTCCGTTGACATTTGTCTATAGTTTCAAAAGTTATGGGTGAAGCATTTCTGGGCTTTGGTTGTGTAGACAATGCCTGGCATGTTGTTTTAGTGGTGTTACTTTCTTGCTCTCGAGCATCATGTTTTGTACAATTTAGATTGTAGCCATTGTATCAGCTTAATAACAGAAACAATTTTTATTGCTGACCAAAGGATCAATTTTTCTGGTACAGCACTGCCTATCAAATATATTTTGTTATAGTTCATAAAGTTGTATCATTCCTTTCAAGTAACGGGCTTGCTGCATCTTAAGAGCTTGAGAACCTTCATGTCCTTTCAATACGCGCTCACATTTGGCTTTCTAAATTATTGTGAACATTTTCTAAGTTGTCTGCCATGCGTACCTCTATGAGGATCTTTTAGTTTCTGTGGTTCATTTATATAGAGATGGTTGTATATAATGGAGACAGTTGGAGATGGTTCTTGTATGTAATGGAGACAGTTGGAGATGGTTCTTGTATGTAATGGAGGTGGTTCTTTTATATGGAAACGGTTCTTGTGTGTGATGGAAATGGTTCTTGTATATGGAGATGATTCTTGTATGTGATGGAGGTGGTTCTTGTATATGGAGATGGTTCTTGTATATAATGGAGACAGAGATGGTTATTGTATATAATGGAGGTGGTTCGTGTATCTAGAGATGGTTCTTGTATGTGATGGAGTTTGTTCTTTTATATAGAGATGATTCTTGTATATAATGGAGATGGTTGATGGAAATGGTTCTTGTATATAATGGAGGTAGTTCTTGTATATGGAAATGGTTCTTGTATATGGAGATGGTTCTTGCATGTCAAGGAAATGGTTCTTGTATATAATGGAGGTGGTTCATGTATATAATGGAGAATGTGGTTCTTGTATATGGAGATGGTTCTTGTATGTGATGGAGGTGGTTCTTTTATATGGAGATGGTTCTTGTATATAATGGAGACATTTGGAGATGGTTCTTGTATGTGATGGAAATGGTTCTTGTATATAATGGAGGTGGTTCTTGTATATGGAAATGGTTCTTGTATATAATGGAGGTGGTTCTTGTATATAATGGAGGAGGTGGTTCTTGTATATGGAGATGGTTCTTGTATGTGATGGAGGTGGTTCTTTTATATGGAGATGGTTCTTGTATATAATGGTGACATTTGGAGATGGTTCTTGTATGTGATGGAAATGGTTCTTGTATATAGTGGAGGTTGTTCTTGTATATGGAGATGGTTCTTATATGTCATGGGAGTGGTTCCTTTATATGGAGATGGTTCTTGTATATAATACAGATGGTTGGAGGTGGTTCTTGTATGTGATAGAAATGATTTTTGTATATAATGGAGGTGGTTCTTATATGTGGAGATGGTTCTCGTATATGGAAATGTTTCTTGCATGTGATGGAAATGGTTCTGGTGTTGTATTATGGAAGTGTTTTTGTATGCATGGAGGTGGTTCTAGCATGTGATGGAAGTGCTTCTTGTATGTGATAAAGATCGTTCTTGTTTGTTTTGCTTTTGCTTGCTTTAATGGTACCTTTAACACATTATTATCTATGTCACATAAAGGAAATCAGAGGTACTTAACTTTCCTAAGGACACATTGTGGAAGCAGACCCTCACTGGCCTGGATGGGTATCGAACTTGCGACCCTTGGATTACAAGTCTGACATGCAACCAAATGAACAACCACATTCTTGTGTGTGATGAAGGTACTTGTAGCATGTGATGGCGGAGTATGTCAATATCTTATGGAGCAATCTTGTCCAGGAAAAAAAACCATATATCTACAGAAACTTCTTGTTTGTTCTTTACACAAAAAATGAATACCATAACTGCAGTAACATTTCAACAGCAGATCTGCACTTAACAGTCATTATTTTCAAGTACTTAACCATAGAGCTTTACACTATGGTAAATAAGCTGAAACTGTCAGGCTAGTCTGAAAGCTGGGACAATGTACAGTTTTGGACTTAACCACCATCTTGAAAGAAAATAATGGTAAACGTTCTTGCAATAATAGGTATTAAGTGAATGGAAAATTTATGAATTTTTCCCCATTTCTCCCCTGAAAATATACCTGATGCAGTGAGAAAGAAAAAAGTGGAGTTTTAAAAAAATGACCAGTCAACTAGAAAACATTTAATTATACAGGAATTAGAAAAACAAGAAGTTATGGGCAATATTTTATTCATTGATAAACTAAAAAATTAAAACACACTCAAAGAAACAGTTAATGGAACTCACTCATCACTCTTACCTGTTATGCAAATGGACAAGTTTACTATGGGATTTTAGAGCAGCTCTGTTTCGGGAGACTTTGTTGTTCAGGTCTCAAACTTCAATATTTTTCACTATATGTTACCATTTATTTTCCTGGGGGGGGGGAGGGGTTTAAAATAAAATATATGCACCAATAAAAAAAGTATATATACCTGTGGTTTTAGACGTATCCCCCAAGCAAATAAAATGAAGCAGACAAAACCGAATGCTAACATGGATATTAGATAAAACACTTTGAAATCAACCTTTATGAAATGCTTGCAATTGCACAGCTGAAGAAGGGCCAAACAGTATCTGAACATGAAACAAACTTACACATTAAGGAAATATGTGATCAGTCAATTCAAACTCTTTCTTTCTTTAACAATCTTGGATCTAAGAAAATATATATCCAGACTACACCAGAAATTTACACATCAATTATAGAAGTATTTCATAATAGATTTCTTGACATCCATGCTGTGAGTTCAACTCTGCAGGCACCTCTAAAAGATGTGTGAGACCTTGAGCATAACCTCTGATCTGTATGACCCATAGTACACAGGCCATTTGCCAGGTTAATGTATGGCTGAGTTCTATTGTTTCTGTTTATACTACAAAATCTAGTAGATCAAAAGCACACTGGAATTTGTCTACATGACTGCATCAGAATCATTCATACAATTTTATTTAAATGTCTGAAGTGCAAATGTTTTAAAGGTCAAGATGTACAAAGAGAACTTCACGGAACGTTAGTAATATTCTAAGACAACTTCATGTCCACTCACAGCTTGAGTCTGATATGCATTATAGTACAAAAAAAATAAAAAATTTATCCATTATATTTTTCAGTATTAAAAATTGATGACTGACAGCAAGTGGATTCTAATCTTTCCATATTTTGTCCATTATTTTTCTTTCAGCCGGTTAAGATAACAATCTTCTAAATTTTCTTCTTAAATTTAATTATTTCCAGTCAGAAACAAATCTGTAATGTCAGATATGCAAGCAAAATAACAAATGTTACTGCTATCATCTAGTCTAGTAGACCTTGTTTTATCAGAATTATCATAAACCACAATCCTAGTAGTGATGTTGGTGACACTGTCCCATATTGACAATTCATTTGTTTGACGTATCAGCCAGTAAAGCCTGTGTACATATGACAGACTAGAGGCTATAACTAATAACCAGACTTTGTAGCCAAGGTTTCCAACTTCTTGCCTCAGCCTTTGCTCTTCAAAACAGTCTTCCACTTGTTAATGAAAGTTGAGATATTCTCAACCACAACGCCTGGAAAAAAAATTGAATATCCGAATGACTGAATTGCATTATTTCCCCAGGTATCCAATTTTTGTGCTTTTGAAAAAACGACATTTTTGGTAGTACCAAAATCTGAGGAAAATCATCCCAATGTTTGCACAGGAAGTTAACCATTTGCCATGTCTCTAATTTCATGGTTTGGGACACCCGAAAAATCCCCCAAAATCAGTATGCCATTACATATCGTTGCCTCACAGTATTTCTCAATGAAATTTATTGTTTAAAATCATACAGTGGCATATATAAAAGAAGTAGAACAAGATTTTCATGATATGGCATATACTTCCTCCATCAAACTATGGTGAATCTACCATAAGTAATGTGCTATTGAAAGCTCAAGATAAATTAACCTTTTGTGCAAAAGAAATTATTACTTTAACCACACAAAGGATATCCCTTGCTTTTATTCATGTCCAAATTTATAAGAGACTGAGAAATAAAGTGGAACTTCCTGAAATAGAGCACTGCATTCTGGGATCAAACTTTTGGTCAAGGTCATTGAGGTAGCCATTATACTAAGGTTTAATTAGCACACAACAGCTTGACCCAAATATATGATCAGCCGGCCGAATATGGTATGGTCACAGAGGGGTTCGTTTAGTTAAGTTTCACTGTGCATGGAAATTGTCTCTACACATCTTTATGCCTTCTTGTCATTTTATACTAAGTAAATACCATCCAAGAATCAGTATCCAGTACATACCATCACTGAATCTAAACATCCAGTAAATGTCATCAATGAATTAGTATCCAGTAAATACCATCACTGAATCATTATCCAGTAAACACCATCACTGAATCCAAACATCCAGTAAATACCATCACTGAATCCAAACATCCAGTAAATACCATCACTGAATCAGTATCCAGTAAATACCATCACTGAATCCAAACATCCAGTAAATATCATCACTGAATCCAAACATCCAGTAAATACCATCACTGAATCCAAACATCCAGTAAATACCATCACTGAATCAGTATCCAGTAAATACCATCACTGAATCCAAACATCCAGAAAATACCATCACTGAATCCAAACATCCAGTAAATACCATCACTGAATCAGTATCCAGTAAATACCGTCACTGAATCCAAACATCCAGTAAATACCACCACTGAATCCTGACATCCAGTAAATACCATCACTGAATCAGTATCCAGTAAATACCATCACTGAATCCAAACATCCAGTAAATAATACTACTGAATCAGTATCCAGTAAACACCATCACTGAATCCAAACATCCAGTAAATACCATCACTGAATCCAAACATCCAGTAAATACCACCACTGAATCAGTATCCAGTAAATACCATCACTGCATCCAAACATCCAGTAAAAATCACCACTGAATCAGTATCCAGAGTAAATAGCATCACTGAATGAGTATCCTGTAAACACCATCACTGAATCATTATCCAGTAAACACCATCACAGAATTCAAACATCCAGTAAATACTATCACTGAATCCAAATATCCAGTAAATACCACCACTGAATCAGTATCCAGTAAACACCATCACTGAATCCAAACATCCAGTAAACACCATCACTGACTCAAAATATCCAGTAAATACCACCACTGAATCAGTATGCAGTAAATACCATAACTGAATCAGTATCCAGTTAATACCATCACTGAATCAGTATGCAAATAAACCATAACCACGTATGATATAGTAAGAATGTAGGACTACATTCACATTTAGTTTAGACATATCTGTTAATAAGTATCAGTTCATCTTACCATCCTGTTTGCTGTTGTTGAGTCCCTGTTGTACAAGTTGGTGTTGTTCTGTACTGTAGTCTGATGTGGACAAGATCGTTACCATGCTCTCTGATCCCAGGTCTCCACCTTGCTGGGCAAGGTACTGGGCACAATTCAGGATCTCTAAAATACACCTGAAACAGACAAGCATACCAACACACTGCAATATTAACAACAGATAACCTAGCTATCCAATGACCACAATGCTCTCTGATCCCAGTCTCCCACCTTGTTAAACAAGGGACACAATGCTCTCTGATCTCAGTCCCCTGCCTTGCTAAGTAAGGTACACAATGCTCTCTGATCCCAGTTCCCTGCCTTACTAAGTAAGGTACACAATGCTCTCTGATCCCAGTCCCCTGCCGTGCTAAGTAAGGTACACAATGCTCTCTGATCCCAGTCCCTTGCCTTGCTAATTAAGGTACACAATGCTCTCTGATCCCAGTCCCCTGCCTTGCTAAGTAAGGCAAACAATGCTCTCTGATCCCAGTCCCCTGCCTTGCTAAGATACACAATGCTCTAGATGCCAGTCCCCTGCCTTGCTAAGATACACAATGCTCTCTGATCCCAGTCCCCTGCCTTGCTAAGTAAGGTACATAATGCTCTCTGATGCCAGTCCCCTGCCTTGCTAAGCAAGATACACAATGCTCTCTGATGCCAGTCCCCTGCCTTGCAGAGCAAGGTAAAAGACACAATTCAGAATACTTGCAATATACCAAAATATATTTTCTGCCTTTCTTAAGGGGTCAAGGCTGCACCTGCTTGCAATGAACAACAACCATCTTAAAATAAATTTCACATAAAGATGTTCAAATGTTTCTTTGCTTTTTCCCCTAACTGTGGTGGTCTGATACCCATCAAATTTTTATGAATCAGTGAAGATGTGATATAGAGCATGGCTACCATGTACTGGAATTAAAAGCAATGCAAAAACAAGTACCACTGACTAGAATTAAAAGCAATGCAAAAACAGGTACCATTGACTAGAATTAAAAGCAATGCAAGAACAGGTACCACTGACTAGAATTAAAAGCAATGCAAAAACAGGTACCATTGACTAGAATTAAAAGCAATGCAAAAACAGGTACCACTGACTAGAATTAAAAGCAATGCAAAAACAGGTACCATTGACTAGAATTAAAAGCAATGCAAAAACAGGTACCACTGACTAGAATTAAAAGCAATGCAAAAACAGGTACCATTGACTAGAATTAAAAGCAATGCAAAAACAGGTACCATTGACTAGAATTGGAAGCAATGCAAAAACAGTATCATTGACTAGAATTAAAAGCAATGCAAAAACAGGTACCATTGACTAGAATTAAAAGCAATGCAAAAACAGGTACCATTGACTAGAATTGGAAGCAATGCAAAAACAGGTACCATTGACTAGAATTAAAAGCAATGCAAAAACAGGTATCATTGACTAGAATTAAAAGCAATGCAAAAACTGGTACCATTGACTAGAATTAAAAGCAATGCAAGAACAGGTATCATTGACAAGAATTAAAAGCAATGCAAAAACAGGTACCATTGACAAGAATTAAAAGCAATGCAAAAACAGGCACCATTGATTAGAATTGGAAGCAATGCAAAAACAGGTATCATTGACTAGAATTAAAAGCAATGCAAAAACTGGTACCATTGACTAGAATTAAAAGCAATGCAAAAACAGGTACCATTGACTAGAATTAAAAGCAATGCAAAAACTGGTACCATTGACTAGAATTGGAAGCAATGCAAAAACTGGTACCATTGACTAGAATTAAAAGCAATGCAAAAACAGGTACCACTGACTAGAATTAAAAGCAATGCAAAAACTGGTACCATTGACTAGAATTGGAAGCAATGCAAAAACTGGTACTATTTACTTGAACAGGAAGCAATTCAAAACTGTTATTAATATAATTTCTTTCTCAGGAGAACTCTGTCTCAGAACTAAAAATTGTTTAAGAAATTGACAAATTAAGACACATGCCAAATGGATGCTTAAAACAGAGCAAGGAGTTTCAGTAAGAAATCAGAGAAACTCTGCTGAAATTGGAGATGTTGGAATCTCTTATAATGGGTAAGAGCTGTATAATTAATGATGTCTAATACATGTTTGTGTGTGTGTCTACCACTTCCACTTTAAAACATGTTCCAAAGCATTACTAAGAAATATTTGCATGTACTGACAGTTAATGTTACATTATCTGCATTTCATTAGCATTTTATCTGCATTTTATTTATGTCTCATTTGAATCCCATTCTCGTTTTCATTTCATCTGCATACTACTTGCATTTTATTAATGTTTCATTTTGAATCTCATTCATGTCTTCATTTCATCTATTATTTCATTGTCATTCATTTGCATTCTCAGAAATGCATTCATATTTTGCATTTACCGCCCCCAGGTTTTCTTTTCTCAATAACGTTAAATGAAGAGGACTTTAGCTTTCTTATTTTGTATTATTAAAGGTGTGCTTTGATGAAATATTAAATGTATTAAGTGCAAATACAGCATTAAATTTATGAAAAATTTAAATACCAGTGTATAAGATACTGCTGTAATTTAAATAATGACCATTCAGATACAGCCATTATTCATGATGTCATAGCTTTTTCATATCCACCTTAAACAAAAATAATGCCATGGCTTATAAGGGTCAAAAACTGCCAATGTAAAGAATCTTATCATGTATTATCAAGTAAATGGGCCTTTGACCTTGGAAATTTAGGACATCCTGAAAATAATCTATTTTCAGAATCCTTTCACACAATGCAATCACATTTCATGCCACTGTTTATTAAGTCATTTATCTGCAATTGGTGTTTTGCATTTGTGTTCTGCATTCATAGTTATAAATGAAAAATATTTTGTTCTTTTGTCTGTAACTCCTCCTAATAAGGTCAGTCATATGCACACTGGATATATATATATATATATATATATATATATATATATATATAGAGAGAGAGAGAGAGAGAGAGAGAGAGATATTCATGTACTTGTAAGATAATGTTGATGAGGCCAAGCCATATAACCATATTGGCAAGGGTAATAGATACAAAACAAGAGTCCCTCCAAGGGAATAATGCTATATTGGCAAGGATAATATATACAAAACAAGAGTCCCTCCAAGGGACTAATGCTCTAATGGCTGAAAAGAACTTCCAGGAATTCAAAATAAGACAATTTCTTCCTTTTAACTTTGGAGTGTTGAAACCATCTTTGATATTCTTCAGCAACAACATTTTCAAATTAGCTGCTGTGGTGGATATTAACTTGGCATCATCATTACTCGAGTCCAACAAGCATCATAAGAAGTCTTCTGATGGAAATCCCATGTTGATATGACTTTCCATTTTGGAGGAGCAATGATAACAAGATTTTATAGATGGATGTCATGGTGGCCATATTCAATATCATGCCATCTCTACTCAGTACCAACTAGACTTCATAAGAAGTCTGTTAGTAAAAGTATACTACTGATATGACCAGTAAGCTAGAAGTCATGAGATTTTCAAGATGGCCACTGTGGAAATCATTTTACAAGTCAGATTAGCACCATATTCATTCATGATGGACTAGACATCATTAGATGGACTAGACATCATTAGACAGACTAGACATCATTAGAAGTCTTTCTGTGAAAACCCCATGCTGATATGAACATTCATTCAGGAGAATTAGTGAAAACAAGATTTTAAAAATGGCCACTGTAGCAGGCATATTGAATGTCTGAATGGCACCACCAGGACAAAGTAGATATCATAAAAAGTTGTTTATATGACCATATATTCAGGAGGAGAAGTGATAACCAGTATTTTCATGATATTCACTGTTTTGGCTATATTTGACATCATCTCAACATCATTTTCATTCTGGACCAACTACAAGAAGTTTTCTGGCTCAAATCCCATGGCAATAATACTTTCATTCAGTAGGATTTGCAAAAACAAAAGCTTCCTGTTGGCCACTGTGGCAGTTACTTTGGATATCAAATAGGCCCCATTTAATATGTTAAATTGAAAAACAATGAAATATACAGTCTGCCAAAATTCATTTGTATATTCATGTCACTGTGTTCATAAGCACAATGAAGTATAAAATGCAAGCTGTGACCTTTGAGTTAACCCCAAGGTAAAGTAGGTCTGGTTTTCTGACATGTTCACAAGCTGATATGTTGGTGGCCTGATCTGCGCCATTTGCAAACCTGTTTACTCTTCATTTGAAGTGGTGTAATCCTTCAGGTAAAAAAGTTCAGTTTTCCATCCTAATATGTAGTACTTCCCTAGCTTTTAATTTACCAGACAGTCATTCTATTTTAACAATTTTACTGCATGAAAAATCACATTAACAACAAAAACAAGCTAACAGGACTAAATTTCATGAATGAAGAGTACTGCTTTCCCAGTCTTACATGGCATAAACATGAGATCAAGTCCTTTGTGATTTTGAATACAAATCTGTAATATTCAAGGTTCAAAAGTATATACTGTTGGTCACCATCAAATATCTGGTAGTAATGTTCTGACAACTAACAAAGATTTTGTGTCAAGTCTGTAAGCTGTAAGCTGTAATACCATAGTGCACTCAAACCAAAACATATCTCACTGACAAACGACAAAAAAGATCTTGAACTGACAAAGTACAATACCGATGAATAGTACATGTATTATAAGACAACTAGTCTATTGGCCTAGAGGTTAGAGTGTCTGCCTCGGATGTGGGTTTGAACCCTGACTGAGTCATGCCAAAGACTTATAAAAATGATACTAACAGCTGCCTCGCTAGGTGCTCAGCATTAAGATGATAATGTTAGGACCGGCCAGCCTCGTTTCAGGATAATGTGACTGGGTGGGACATCACTATAAACTGCCATACTGCAGACAACGTAGTAATATGACTTAAAATTGTCAAAGCTATGTTAAAAGGTTCAAATCATACACACATACACACACACATTATATGAAAACATCAGTCAATAGCACCTAGACATAGCTGCCACCCTGATTTTCATTAACAAATACTGATTTTTAAAACTTGAATGCATATGTAACTATTTACAACCATCAGTAAAATAAGACAGTATCTTGCTTAATTATTTAATGTCAAAGTTTGAGGTGCATCATTCTTGCATCTTCTGAATGGGAAACCCTGTTCCATTTGGGTGCCCTTTAGAAGGTGCAAGAGTGCAACACACACTCTGACACAGGCTGTTTATAAGAGCCTTTTCCAACCTTGTTTTTTTTAAAAATAAATTATTATCAATTCAAACCATCTTTCATTGATGATCAGAATTCAAAAATCTTATGTGAGTACTGATGACCCTTGTCATTAGGTCAGCAAATTTACACCTTATCACTACAGCTCTGGTGATTTTCTTTTCTTTTATATAAATTTCGAGTGGTGGTGTCTACACTAAAAAAGTTTTATTAATTTTGTGAGGCCCTTCCATGCTTTATTTAGACTCCACACTTTGCTTACAGCAAATTCATCCACCATGAGAAGAAGAAAAAAAACAAACCATGCAGAAAACTGACTCCTCTTGTTGACGGTTCAGTGTCTTGATAAAACACGGTTTATATTTCTGCCAGGAAATTTACTCCGGTCATCATCAAGCTTCAAAAGCTTTTGTTTATGCAGTTTCTCTGCCCTACCTGACCCTACTAACTAGCATCTTGCCCATGCCATTTGTACTGAGCATGCAGGGGCTGAAATCACTTCTAGTTAAATTGTGACACAGAAAACAACAACCAATAATAAACTCCAGAATCATAATGGACAATCCTAATTTTGAAACATTTCTGATGGAATGTGTGAAATGTTAGCTCTATGCATGGGGCATATTTTGAGGCAAAATGTATACAAAGTACACTAAAATCATAGAAGTATGGTAGTATAATCTGCGCCATTTAGATAAAAATGCTTTTGGTCAGATCTGCACTATTATCATTCAGGATCAGCGAAAGCCCCATATCAACGTTAGAGTAATGATAAGATCACCTTTGAGATGGTCAGTAGGGTCACCATGTTCAAGGACAGAACAGCACCATTATCATTCAGGACCAGCTATGTATTGTTATGGTATTTTAATGCACCACAGGAAAATAGCCATTACATTTTCAAAATGACCAGCAAAAAGCCATTTGGGAGGTTAGATCGGCAATACGTTTACTACAGGACCAGCTATGTATTGTTATGGTATTTTAATGCACCACAGGAAAATAGCCATTACATTTTCAAAATGAGCAGCAAAAAGCCATTTGGGAGGTTAGATCGGCAATATGTTTAATACAGGACCGAGTGCATACTGAAACAAATAAACTTCTTTAAAAAGACATCCATTCATTCAGAAGGAGTAGCCATTTATGAGGGCGCTCACCAGTTAATATGTACTTTTGACAGAGTCACATATGTAAGGTGAAGTAGTTCGCATTTAAAACATGCACAATGGAGAGAATGTTGGCATACCTCTATGCTACATTAATGTGATGTGGATGATATTTCTTTGGATATTGTAAATTTTGCATGATTTAAGCACACTGCTAACTAAAATGACTGCTCCCTTGTGTTAAAAAATCAGCCTGAATTAGTCTAAAGTACACTATACATAGCAGCTATTAAAATAGGGAAAATGAATTTTGCCAGACTAGACAATACCAGCTTCTGAAAGTGCAATGAATGATTACCAAATATATAAAATGTCAAAAAAAATGTAAAAGTAGTTCTTGGCTCTTTTTATACAATTTACCTCTGAAGTTCAGGAAGTGAAAATAACCAAGTAGAGCTAGCACTTTTTTGAAAGGTACACATCTGAAGTAAGGCCAAGCTGTATACTCTATAACCCATAGTACACCCATCAATCATACACCAAAATAAAGGGAATTAAAGGTTCTTTGAATTATACCTAAGATATACAAGATCTTTTTTAAATAGCCAGTATAACCAGTGAGGAAAGCCAGGGAAATTCTTTTTCTTTAAAATCCTAACCCTATGCAAAATACGAAACTGTAGAGCGCCACCATAAACATTTTCATGATGGATGATGATGTGGTTGTGGTGCGTGTTGCAAATTAGCACTATTTTTTTTATTCAGGATCAATTACTTATCATATAAAGTCTTTATTTGAAAATGCCATGTAAATATGACATTCTCTCAAGAGGAGTAGCAATCATAAAAGTTTAAAGATGGCTGCCATGGTAGCCATATTGAACATCATATGATACCACTCTTGTGCACGTCATAAGCAGTCGTTTAATTGATAAAACTGTCTGTTCAGGAGAAGTAGTGAAGTAGCAATGACAAGATTTTCAAGATGGCTGCCCTTGTGGCCATGTTGAATGTCAAACTGGTACTGTTTGCATTTAGGACTATCTATATGGCATTAAAAGTCTTTAAGTGAAAGTCAGATGTCAATAAGATGAGAAGTAGCAATAACATTTTTAAGATTGCCACAATTGATGAATATATTACATTTTCATTGAGGACCTTGGAATGAATGTGTATGTATAGTGCCAAGGCAAACCTCCAAGTAGTTTAAGTGGAGTAGTGGTGACAGACTTGTGTGTTGACTGACGGACAACAGGTTATCACACAAGCTCCTCTGGTCTTCAACTAGCAAAGTTTAATTCTCCATTAATCTTACTAAACTGTTTTTCTGTCAGTACTTGCTGTATAATATTAGGATATCTGTAACTCACCAAGTTTCTCTGTTTTTCTTCTTCATGTTTCTTGGAACTCCACCCTGAAGTTTCTCGCTGCTTTTCTGGGCACGGATGCATCTGAAATGGGCACAGCAGTTTCTAAATGTGTAAACCTAAGTTACAAGAAACATAGATAAATACACTGCTCCAGATTTCTGAATAAGCGAAGTACAAAGCAAGAGAGAACTAGGATCATGTACTCCATGTTCTAGAAACAAATGTGTCTTAGAACACGTTGTTAACATTTAGGTAAATATTAGAGTGGTACATTCATTTTAATACCTAATTAAACTAACTGGTCATGGTAACCTAAATACTTAACTAAACTGGACATGCTGACAGATTATGTAAACATGTACAGATGAACAGACCATGGTAACACTCTTTATCCACTTCATATTCAAGACAGGGCAGAAAGACATATTTAAACTGCTACAAATTTTTACAGACTTTTCATCCATATTTAGTATCTACACCTGCAGTATTCGGCATAACTCCTGCTGCAAAACCAACCTGTTTCCCTTCCTGAATTCTGACTCCAGCCAACGAATGGCCTCCCGGGCCCCCATACTCTCTTTCTTCTGAAAATCTAACGTGTCTATCACTAGAAGAAGAAAAAAATGTCATAATTAAACACTAAACACAAAGACTCTTACATAAGTTCTCATTTCCAATTTTTTTTTATCAAACCAGTTGAATGATTTTTAACTTTTGCAAGCCTTGGTGAGATTTTTGCTGATGAAAGATTAAAATCAATCCACAAGTTTCATAAATTCATTAAAATTGTGCACCCGTGTAAGATTCTATTTATCACATATCAAACACATTTGTTCAATAAATCTTTAATATTACCTTGGTTTGGCAAGTATAACATTATATGTTTTATTACAAACACACCATATCTTACGAGGTTGATCAGGCATTCAATACAGATGATCAATACATATTTTTGTAATGCACACCCTGATTGGTTGTTGTTGTGGTGGGGTTTAACGCCATTTTTCAGCACTTGATTGGCTATACATGGCGGCCAGTATTAATGGTGGAGGAAGAACCTGGGAAAACCCAGGAAAGAACCACCGACCCACGAGAAGCTACTGGCAAGCTTTCTCACATACCCACATTGGCTGAATCTTAGACTCGAACCGCCGCAGACAGAGGTGAGATGGCAGTGATCCGTAACGAAGAGCGCTTTAGACCACTCGGCCACTCGGGGCCCCCACCCTGATTGGAACTATTTAAGTAAATTATTTAAGTGTTTTAATTGACGTATAAGTATCATTAACTTTGATGCACTGAACTCAACTTTTATAAAAACTAGTTAATTCTGAATTCCACTCAAACAGTATTTCTAAAAAAAATTATATCTGGAAAGCATAAAAGAGAAGTTATGCCATAAATACAAAACCAAATTCATGTTTTGTTTAGGGTCACAGGAAAGAACTTATTTGTTATGATGTATATGTCCAGGCTGACAGACTCTATGCACATGTACCTTGTACAAAAATTGTTCTTCTGTGCTGACTCTATGACCTGTACCTCATATCAAAATTATTTTTTTCTACTGACCTCTCATTTTGGCATGATAGACTCTATGACCTGTACCTCATATCAAAATTATTTTTTTCTACTGACCTCTCATTTTGGCATGATAGACTCTATGACCTGTACCTCATATCAAGCTTATTTTTTTTTACTGACCTCTCATTTTGGTATGAGAGACTCTATGACCTGTACCTCATATCAAAATCATTCTTTCTATTGACTCTTGTTCCAGCTCATGAAACTGCTTATGATGTAGAATCAGGTGCAAATCATTTATTTTCCTATAGAAATATGCAAAACAAATAAGGTTCCTGCTTGCTCAACATTAAAAATTCATGATCAAAATTGGTACCTGAATGCTTATCAGTCATTTATCTGTGTTTGAGAATTTTGGTTAATGCATGTAAATTTGGAATAAATACCAATTAACAGAAGCCTTCTTGCTTTAATTCTGTTTTTTAATCCAGTAATGATAAGAGACATCAAAGTAACAATCACAGTCAGTCTAATTTCTTGTCAAAATCACACACCAAAGGCAACTCCCAAAATCACACACCAAAGACAACTCCCAAAATCACACACCAAGGGCAACTCCCAAAATCACACACCAAAGACAACTCCCAAAATCACACACCAAAGACAACTCCCAAAATCACACACCATACAACGAAAGGCAACTCACAAAATCACACACCAAAAGACAACTCATAAAATCACACACCAAAGGCAACTCCCAAATTGGGCTAATCTGAGGACTAATCTTCAAAATCTGAAGTGATAAATTTGAAAATAACTGTCAAATTCCAATAAAAGCTACATTTTTCACCCTTTCACTCTTTCTTTTCTGGTAATTTTCTTCTTCCTTTGATCTGAATATATTTGTTCTGTGATCATTCAAATGCCATGCGTCAACTGTTTTTGTCAATACAAAATGACACACGGTTGTACTCAATCAATGTACAATCAACAATGAATTGTGTGGTGATATTTAAAATTGCCATCTTGGGAAATAGACCAGTGTAAACATGTTAATGTGTTTAACTGGTGGTTTAGGGGTGCAATTTTAGCAATGAAGTTTTAGTTTAGGAGCCTGATCTGGATGAGCCCTGGTTTCAATCATTGATTGACATCACAGGGTGTTGCTTTAAAAACCACTTATATGGCCCGCACCCTGGAGGAAGTTGCCCATGGCTACTTTAGTTTGTTAGCGTTTGTTTACGATAAACATACATATTCTGACCTTAAAAGGATTTCCATGATATGCAAAATGGTGAGTATCACATGATAATGATTTATACTAAAATTCCCGCATCAACGTAATGACTTTAACTGACTTGTTCTGAATATAAAAATGCATTCTAGGAATATTTGTTTAGGGCAATGCAGATTAAAAATTCTCATGTGTCAATGAAAGTTGCTAGCAGCTAGCACCCTGCATGTTTTCCCCAACTGCTAACCAAAAGTTTGACTCGCCCTCTCCGTCCAGCACCTTCAACTATGCTGCAATCAATTTTTTTTAAAGACCTTGTTGCTTATGAGTTTGAGATGAAAAGGTGAAGGTAGTTTTGTAGTCTTGTGTATGTTTTTCACATGATGACATATGAAAAAATCTGAAATGGGTTCCAGCTTCATATTAAAAAAAAACTGTAGTAAAATTTTATACAATACAAAAAGGTCCAGCAGACTGAACACAAATTTGTGTTCTATTCACATTCGAGGCTTTCTTTTAACATCTCATTAGTATTTTTCAAAACCGCTCTGGTGGCCTAGTGGTTAGAGCATCTGCCTTGGATGCAGAGATCGTGGGTTTGATCCCCAGCCATGTCATACCAAAGACTTACAAAAATGGTACTAACAGCTACCTCGCTTGGCACTCAGCATTATGAGGTTAGTGTTAGGACTGGTCGGCCTGGTGTCAGGATAATGTGATTGGGTGGGACATCATGCTACGTGTCTGTGGCATAATGCCCCAGTGCTAGACATCACTATAAACTGCCACACTGCAGACATCATAGTGATATAACTGATTTTTTTTTAAAGCTATGTTAAAAATCCAAGTCACACTCAGTATTTTTCAATGTTTACAATCCTATGCCTACTCTATTACAATCCAATGCCTACACTATTACAATCCAATGCCTACACTATTACAATCCTATGCCTACACTATTACAATCCAATGATTACACTATTACAATCCAATGCCTATACTATCACAATCCTATGCCTACACTATTACAATCCTAAGCCTACACTATTACAATCCAATGCCTACACTATTACAATCCTATGCCTACACTATTACAATCATATGCCTACACTATTACAATCCTATGCCTATGCTATTATAATCCTATGCCTACACTATTACAATCCTATGCCTACACTGTTACAATCCTATGCCTATGCTATTATAATCCTATGCCTACACTATTATAATCCTATGCCTACACTATTACAATCCAATGCCTATGCTATTATAATCATGTGCCTACACTATTACAATCCTATGCCTATGCTATTATAATCCTATGCCTACACTATTATAATCCTATGCCTACACTATTACAATACAATGCCTATGCTATTATAATCCTATGCCTACACTATTACAATCCTATGCCTACACTATTACAATCCTATGCCTATACTATTACAATCCTATGCCTATGCTATTATAATCCTATGCCTACACTATTATAATCCTATGCCTATGATATTATAATCCAATGCCTACACTATTACAATCATAGTGATATAACTGATTTTTTTTTAAAGCTATGTTAAAAATCCAAGTCACACTCAGTATTTTTCAATGTTTACAATCCTATGCCTACTCTATTACAATCCAATGCCTACACTATTACAATCCAATGCCTACACTATTACAATCCTATGCCTACACTATTACAATCCAATGATTACACTATTACAATCCAATGCCTATACTATCACAATCCTATGCCTACACTATTACAATCCTAAGCCTACACTATTACAATCCAATGCCTACACTATTACAATCCTATGCCTACACTATTACAATCATATGCCTACACTATTACAATCCTATGCCTATGCTATTATAATCCTATGCCTACACTATTACAATCCTATGCCTACACTGTTACAATCCTATGCCTATGCTATTATAATCCTATGCCTACACTATTATAATCCTATGCCTACACTATTACAATCCAATGCCTATGCTATTATAATCCTATGCCTACACTATTACAATCCAATGCCTACACTATTACAATCCTATGCCTATGCTATTATAATCCTATGCCTACACTATTATAATCCAATGCCTACATTATTACAATACTATGCCTATGCTATTATAATCATGTGCCTACACTATTACAATCCTATGCCTATGCTATTATAATCCTATGCCTACACTATTATAATCCTATGCCTACACTATTACAATTCAATGCCTATGCTATTATAATCCTATGCCTACACTATTACAATCCAATGCCTACACTATTACAATCCTATGCCTACACTATTACAATCCTATGCCTACACTATTACAATCCTATGCCTATGCTATTATAATCCTATGCCTACACTATTATAATCCTATGCTTATGATATTATAATCCAATGCCTACACTATTACAATCCTATGCCTACACTATTACAATCCTATGCCTACACTATTTCAATCCTATGCCTACACTATTACAATCCTATGCCTACACTATTACAATCCTATGCCTATGCTATTATAATCCTATGCCTACACTATTATAATCCAATGCCTACACTATTACAATCCAATGCCTATGCTATTATAATCCTATGCCTACACTATTACAATCCTATGCCTATGCTATTATAATCCTATGCCTACACTATTATAATCCAATGCCTACACTATTACAATCCTATGCCTATGCTATTATAATCCTATGCCTACACTATTACAATCCTATGCCTACACTATTACAATCCTATGCCTATGCTATTATAATCCTATGCATACACTATTATAATCCAATGCCTACACTATTACAATACAATACCTATGCTATTATAATCCTATGCCTACACTATTACAATCCAATGCCTACACTATTACAATCCTATGCCAACACTATTACAATCCTATGCCTATGCTATTGTAATCCTATGCCTACACTATTATAACACTGGTCAACAGTGAAATCATTACTGACTTGAAAAGGCCCTAATCTGTAGTATTTTGGTGTGCCAAACACGAATATAACCGTGAAAAATTTGTATTGGCTCTCGTTTTGAAGATATTCATATACCTCATTTTCTATGTTTCACTGTGTAAATTTCTCCAGTAGGACTGCAGCAACATCCGGAATAATGATGTAACATTGCATAATACCATCATGCTCACATCATCCACAGTTGATTGCATCATTTTCTGATGCAATGCAATACTAATGCCATGCGGCTGCTGAAGTAAGTTGACGTCAGCAGTGTACTATACATGTGTAGGCCTATTATACTAATGCCAGGCGGCTGCTGAAGCTGACGTAAGCAGTGTACTATATAAAGCCCAATCAGATAGGTTCAGCATTTAAAATATTTTAGACGTTGTGCGAGACAGTTCAAGCTACTGTTACATAAAACTTATTATTTTATCCATTTACGTACAATAAAGAACAGTAATGCCTCGAAAGTGTGTTAATACCGCGGACAATTTTTGCTATATTTGTGGGGAAGTGACATTTGCCAACCAGAAGAAAAGTATCAATTCTCAAGTGAAGAAGGCATATCATCTTTACTTCGGATGCAAGGTTGGTGACCAAGACAAGCCTTGGGCTCCGCATATATGCTGTGCTACATGTACAACACAGCTTTCACAGTGGTTGAATTGCAAAAGGTCATCAATGCCGTTTGCAGTCCCAATGGTGTGGAGAGAGCCAAGCAACCACCTAAATGACTGTTACTTCTGCTTGGTTCCTCCTCTTTCCAGCGGAATAACGAAGCGAAAGAAGTCGAGAATAGTCTACCCAAACATTCCGTCTGCATTGAGACCAGTTCCACATGGTGAGGGACTTCCTATTCCAGAACCTCCAGCAGAATATTCTCTTGATTCATCTGACGAAGACAAAGGTGAGTCGACCTGTTCTTCTCCTGGTCCATCAGCATGCAGTAATCCAGATTTTCACTGTGGTGCATCATCAACCCCACATAGAATAACACAGGAAGAACTAAATGACCTGATTCGTGATTTGGACTTATCAAAGAACAAGGCAGAATTGCTAGGATCAAGACTCCAACAATGGAATCTTCTAGAAGAAGAAGTCACAATTACTGCATATCGAAAGCGCCACCAGCAATTGGAGCCTTTCTTCAGAAAGGAAAGTAATCTGATATTCTGTTCCGATATTGAGGGCCTCATGAATGCTTTAAAAATCACTCATGACCCACAAGAATGGAGACTATTTGTGGACTCTTCGAAACTGAGTCTCAAGGCTGTGCTTTTGCACAATGGAAACATTCTTCCATCTATTCCAGTAGCGTATGCTGTCCACATGAAAGAGACGTACGATAACTTAAGGCAGCTACTGAATTCCATTGAGTATAACAAGTACAGCTGGCACCTCTGTGGTGATTTGAAGGTAGTTGCCCTTTTAATGGGACTGCAGCAAGGATATACAAAATACATGTGTTTCTTATGCAAGTGGGATAGCCGAGCAAGGGAAATGCACTACATGAGGAAGGAATGGACTCACAGGCAGAATGTAGCCATTGGAGAGAAGAATATCCAACACCCAGCTCTGGTTGAGGCTCAGAAAATCTTGCTACCACCCCTTCACATCAAACTAGGTTTGATGAAGAACTTCGTGAAAGCCATTGACCGGACTTTGCCAGCATTCCGATACCTGCATGAAAAATTCCCTCGACTCAGCGAAGCAAAGATTAAAGAGGGAGTTTTTGTGGGTCCTCAGATTCGAGAGCTTTTCAAAGATGACCGGTTCAACAACTTGCTGGAAGGTGACGCGAAACAAGCATGGAATGCTTTTCGCCTAGTTTCTACAAACTTCCTCGGAAATGTTAGGGCAGAAAACTATAAGGAACTAGTAGAAGACATGTTGATGAAGTATAAGAAACTTGGCTGCAATATGTCTCTAAAGATTCACTTCCTTCATTCCCATTTGGATTTCTTTCCTAGCAACTGTGGTATTGTTAGTGATGAACACGGCGAACGTTTTCATCAAGATATCGCAACAATGGAACAAAGATACCAGGGAAAATGGTCCACTACAATGCTGGCTGACTACTGCTGGACACTCCTCAGAGATGCTCCCGAACAGCTGTACAAGAGACAGGCGAAGAAATCTAAGATGTAGTCAATGACTTGATTTTTTATAGGTAGGCTATTACAGTTGACCTTTTACTATTGGAATGCATTTCGTTATGTAAACATTAATTTCTTGCAGATTACAAAAAAACTAGAGCCAATTTTGCAATTTGACTGTCATATTCGTGTTCAGCACATAAAAATTGATAAGAACTGACTAATTTTATTTCAGTAACATGACTTTTGTAAAAATTTGTTGTCCAGTGTAATCTGATGCCTATGCTATTGTAATCCAATGCCTAAACTATTACAATCCTATGCCTACACTATTACAATCCAATGCCTACACTATTTCAATCCTATGCCTACACTAACTATTACAATCCTATGCCTACACTATTACAATCCTATGCCTACACTATTACAATCCTATGCCTATGCTATTGTAATCCTATGCCTACACTATTACAATCCTATGCCTATGCTATTACAATCCAATGCCTACACTATTTCAATCCTATGCCGATACTATTACAATCCAATGCCTACACTATTTCAATCCTATGCCTTCACTATTACAATCCTATGCCTACACTATTACAATCCTATGCCTACACTATTACAATCCTATGCCTACACTATTACAATCCTATGCCTATGCTATTGTAATCCTATGCCTACACTATTACAATCCTATGCCTATGCTATTACAATCCAATGCCTACACTATTTCAATCCTATGCCGATACTATTACAATCCAATGCCTACACTATTTCAATCCTATGCCTTCACTATTACAATCCTATGCCTACACTATTACAATCCTATGCTTACACTATTACAATCCTATGCCTACACTATCGCAATCCTATGCCTACACTATTACAATCCTATGCCTATGCTATTGTAATCCTATGCCTACACTATTACAATCCTATGCCTTCACTATTACAATCCTATGCTTACACTATTACAATCCTATGCCTACACTATTACAATCCTATGCCTATGCTATTATAATCCAATGCCTACATTATTACAATCCTATGCCTATGCTATTGTAATCCTATGCCTACACTATTACAATCCTATGCCTTCACTATTACAATCCTATGCTTACACTATTACAATCCTATGCCTACACTATTACAATCCTATGCCTATGCTATTATAATCCAATGCCTACATTATTACAATCCTATGCCTATGCTATTGTAATCCTATGCCTACACTATTACAATCCTATGCCTTCACTATTACAATCCTATGCCTACACTATTACAATCCTATGCCTATGCTATTATAATCCAATGCCTACATTATTACAATCCTATGCCTATGCTATTGTAATCCTATGCCTACACTATTACAATCCAATGCCTACACTATTTCAATCCTATGCCTACACTATTACAATCCTATGCCTACACTATTACAATCCTATGCTTACACTATTACAATCCTATGCTTACACTATTACAATTCTATGCCTACACTATTACAATTCTATGCCTACACTATTCATGTTATTATTAAAGTAAATCTGCTTGTTGCCCAAACTTCTATATCCTTGTACAATTTTGTTATTTCCATAAATACTTCTGCAAATAAATATTTTTCAAAAAATCAAAATCAATTCTATATATATATAGAGCTAATCAAGCTTTCATTGACAATCATCTCTTGCTGTAACCAGATTATCAGATATTAAATCCGTACATGATTTTCAACATCTTTGGACAATGTCATCATATTGCACCTTAATGTTGATACTTATTTCTCTCATTTCTACCTATGTGTGATAGTTTGCCCATGTGAGAAAGTCATGTGGATATGCTTATCACACATGGGTGTAGTCTCTCACACTGTAGATGATGTCATTATGCTTATGACTTCATGACGTCTGCCAGTTCTCACTTGTATTAAAAAAAAACAAATTTAGCCTACTTATAAATATTTATTGTTGTCTACAACAAGTTGTTTGTTGTAAACTAAACTTTGTATGATCTTTGTAATGACCTTCTAGAAATAACCAGTATTTCTTTGTCTACATCTGGGCCAATATTTCCATCACTATTTCCATGTGAAAAACGAGAGAAACAAAATCCAATATATGCATCAGCATGGGATCAATTTTGCAGACAGGAAAAGCAAAGTTCTGCTTCGTTCCTCCCCACAAATTCTGACCCTATGGGTGGTGTGGGGGAATTTGCTTATCCCCCCACCCACCCAGTGCACATGATGGATTCTATCTGCAAATACAAGGTATAATTATGAGATCCAAGTGAGGGAACAACAGTAATGAGGGAACAACAGTAATGGACATTGTAATTGTCTTGTCTTCTCATTTTTCTTATCTATCACAAAGTCCAAGAACATCTCTCTAGAGCAAAGAGTGTGTGTGTGTGTGTGTGTGTGTGTGTGTGTGTGTGTCTGTGTGTTAGATTTAGCTTGTGTTAGACAAGCAAGTAAGAATTCAGCTGGTACATGACAAGAAATTCTTGACCATCCCATATCCATTTAATAATATGACAATGATAGTCCATGGCTCTAAAGAAGTGATGGGAAAAATAGTGTTAAACAGAGATTATGATGCTAACATGGTAGCCTAAATAACATTGCAGTCATGCAATAAATACAATTTCACAACCTTAGTACAAGTCCAGTTCAAATATTTCATGTAAATGCTTCTTCAATTGCAAAATACCTGCTAATGGAATGACAATAATGCTTCTATTGATTTGGGTCAGCTGGCGTATCAGTGGCAGTGTTGTACACAAGGTGGATGTGTCGGGGATCAAGTAGGGAGGGAAGACTGCCTGGTCTGACGTCTGCAGCGATCCTTCCAACTGACTCACCTCAGCCTGCATAACAAGGGACAATATAATAATATTAATAAAATTGATATAAATTCCTTTCAACTTTGTTCACATTAAAATTTCATGGCAGACTATACTGAAGGGCATAAATAAGGCAACATTTCATGGATGACTATACTGAAGGGCATAAGTAAGGCAACATTTCTTGGATGACTAAACTGAATGGCATAATTAAAGAAAAATTTCATGGATGACTATACTGAATAGCATAAGTAAGGCAACATTTCATGGATGACTATGGCAACATTTCATGGATGACTATATTGAATGGCATTAAGGCATCATTTCATGGATGACTATATTGAATGGTATAAGTAAGGCAACATTTCATGGATGACTATACTGAATGATATAAGGCAACATTTCATGGATGACTACTGAATGGTATAAGTAAGGCAACATTTCATGGATGACTATATTGAATGGTGTTAAGTAAGGCATCATTTCATGGATGACTATACTGAATGGTATAAATAAGGCAACATTTCATGGATGACTATATTGAATAGTATAAGTAAGGCATCACTTCATGGATGACTATACTGAATGATATAAGTAAGGCAACATTTCATGGATGACTATACTGAATGGTGTTAAGTAAAGCATCCTTTCATAGATGACTATACTGAATGGTATAAGTAAGGCATCATTTCATGGATGATTATACTGAATGATGCAAGTAAGGCAACATTTAATGGATGACTACTGAATGGCATAAGTAGGGCAACATTTCATGGATGACTATACTGAATGGCATAAGTAGGGCAACATTTCATGGATGACTATTCTGAACGGCATAAGTAAAACAACATTTCAAGGATGACTATTCTGAATGGCATAAGTAAAACAACATTTCATGGATGAATATATTGAATGGTATAAGTAAGGCAACATATTATGGATGACTATTCTGAATGGTATAAGTAAGGCATCATTTCATGGATGACTATACTGAATGGTATAAGTAAGGCAACATTTAATGGATGACTATACTGAATGGTATAAGTAAGGCATCATTTCATGGATGACTATACTGAATGGTATAAGTAAGGCAACATTTAATGGATGACTATACTGAATGGTATAAGTAAGGCATCATTTCATGGATGACTATACTGAATAGTATAAGTAAGGCAACATTTCATGGATGTCTATACTGAATGGCATAAGTAAGGCAACATTTCATGGATGACTATACTGAATGATATATGGCAACATTTCATGGATGATTATATTGAATGGCATAAGTAAGGCAACATTTCATGGATGACTAAACTGAATGGTACAAGTAAAAGAACACTTCATGGATGACTATATTGAATGGTATAAGGCAACATATTATGGATGACTATACTGAATGGTATAAGTAAGGCATCATTTCATGGATGACTATATTGAATGGTATAAGTAAGGCAACATATTATGGATGACTATACTGAATGGCATAAGTAATGAAACATTTCATGGTTGACTCTACTGAATGGCATAAATAACGTAACATTTCATGGATAACTGTAATGAAGAGCACAATTAATGCAACATTTCAGGAGATCCAGCTCCTTGGACCAAGGAGACCGGTTGGTAATATCACCCACTTAAATAACAATGAGATTTCACTGTTTTTGATCTATTACAGGTGAATGTTCACCAGAAGTTACTTGTTTCTTTCAGCACAAATCAGGGAGTGAATGTATGTGGTATAATGTTCCAGAACTTCAATATATTCTTTCTACACTTCTAATTACTTCCTAATAACCTAAATGGAGATAAGTTATTTCAGAATATTCTTTCTACACTTTCAAATAAATCAAATGAAGCCAAGCTATGTAAATTTGTTGCACTTATCTTTTTAGGCCACTTCACTGATATGACAATTAGACTTATCATCTCTGAATGCAAGCCCGGTCTTACGTATGTCTTAACTGTTACATGCCACCCACATGGAAAGTAATTAGTAATTAGTACAGATGTACTACAATGAAGATAAACAAATAAGTGACTAATACACAGTATGTTTTAGTCTCTGTGGCATATAGCAAAGCAAACTTGTTGACATGGGCTGAAAAAGACTCAAGGGTGGCAACTTATTGGGCTGCAAAAGACTCATGGGTGGCAGCTTCATGGGCTGCAAAAGACTCATAAGTGGCAGCTTATTGGGCTGCAAAAGACTCATAAATGGCAGCTTACTGGGCTGCAAAAGACTCATAAGTGGCAGCTTATTGGGCTGCAAAAGACTTATGAGTGGCAGCTTCATGGGCTGCAAACGACTCATGGGTGGCAGCTTCATGGGCTGCAAAAGACTCGTAAGTGGCAGCTTATTGGGCTGCAAAAGACTCATGAGTGGCAGCTTATTGGGCTGAAAAAGACTCACGGGTGGCAGCTTCTTGGGCTGATATAAACTCATGGGTGGCAGCTTATTGGACTGAAAAAGACTAATCGGTGGCAGCTTCAAACATTTTAACCCCTACAACAATCAAGTATCTTGTTCCACTAGAACACTCTTCATATAATGTTACATCAGAAGTTTGCTTGCTTACAGATACACCAGGGACAACGATGCATACTGCTAATACATTAATTATGCATGGAATATTCTATGTTATGCATGGATTATGTTAAAAAATCACTAGCTAAATGCCAGTCAAAAATAAGTTTTGCCTATTTCCTCTATTATGCATTATTACTTTTATATAAGCTTGTTGACCACAGAACACTAGTCATTCTGGTCTCACTGTATTAGCAGTGTCTATGGTTATCCAATGAGAACATTTTCATCACCCACTTTTGTGTTCTGCACCTGATTGGGTTATTTATATAATTAATTGGGTTATTCATATAATTAATTGGGTTATTAACTTACTATTATTATACATTCTTATTTCTGTCTTATTTATATCGTGGTTTCTCTGACTAATATGGTCATAAAAAACATACAAAAAGAAAGCTTGCGATTAAACTTAATAAATTGAAGTCAAATGAGTCACTATTACAGCAATAATCAAACTGATTACAATGAAAAATATGACAATATTCGTAACGAGCTTAGAAATAATATGAGAGGTTCACAATAAACAGAATAATTGGGATTTACAACATTTTCCAGCCAAAATCTATTCAATCACATGTTCGGAGTAGACAAAGATCTTCTTCTAAGAGTACCTGTTTTAAAAAATTACAAATATGAAGCCACATATTAATAGCAAACAATGCAATTAGAGATGGATTTTACAGCCTTGGCAAACATGTGACTTTAGCAATACTGTATCAGAAGGCATTATTCATAGATATCATGTGTTCAGCTTATGTGTCATACAGCACAAGTTAAACGAGGAAATGAAACCTATCAATTGGAAGAAATTCCACTGATATAAAGCTAAAACGTAAATGACATTCAGAAACTAGAGACTAGATATTATACAGTAAATACAATCGTATTTGCCACAGATACTCACTTTACAACTAAGTCTGCATAATAGTAGGCATATCCATTCAATTTATTAAAAAAAGATGATATGAGAGATGTACAGGAGAAATTAACTTCCATTCCAATAAAGAAAAAACTTTTTTCTCTTCCCATCAGCACTTACTAACTAGCCCAATCTTTTATTCTATGTTATGTACACAAGTGCATCATCAGGCATGTAATTTGGATTGTTATTGCTTTTAATTCAACTTTGGAGTCCATTTTTTTCATATGACTTTGAACTTGGCTTTGGTTCCCAAAGATTCAACGTCACTTTGGCAATTACAGAAATAATCTCAGTAATTTCACCTTAATGGTTTGATTGATAAACCCTGTCAATATACACATTTGTGTCTGTATCTTTTTTGACAAAATGTTTTATCTGTATTCACATCAAGTTCCTAAAAAGGATAATTGGGTCAAAATGTAATTAAACTGATGATAAAACAGTATTAACTCTACATTCCATTACTGCTTTGCAGTATGACTCATTTAGAGTGAAAGAATGTACCAAATGAAGTTGTATCCGCACTGACTGAAAAGAATACATATGAGTTCAACTCTTACAGAAAAAGTTCAAGTGATCATGTTTTTTCATTGCTTTCACTCTTATATTTGGTAATAATAAACTCGTCAGCAATCCTAAGTATATTTGTTTGAGATGCTGGCCAAAGTATATAGTAGTGTGTGCTCAGGAGTGTCCGCATACAAAGAGTAGGTCTACTTTCGAGGTAAACACCTGTAAAGTTCTAGAGAAAATGTGGCACATGTATATTTTGTCTGGAAGTATTAGAAAGAAGCTGGACTAGAAAATGTATTTTTGATATTGTTCAATATACATCACTCTATGGAAACATGTTAAGCAAACAATTTTAAAGTGACTGGGTGAAGAGTCACAAAAAACAAAACAAAACTACGCTAATTTATCACATTCTTAATAACTGAATGAACAGTCCATGAAAATACATTACCTATTCAGTTCTTCCTTCTTCTCACATGAACTTGTAAATTTATGTAATTTCTTTTTATCTGCTTAAAATCTGAATCTCTCTCTTTTTATGCAATGGTTATTAAAATCAATGTACCATTATATACTTAATTTAGTGAAGCACCAAAATATTCTCATGGGATTCTTTGCTTTGTAATGAATCTTTCATCTCTCGCATTACTTGTATGTCAATGCATTTTAGTGGGCAAGTTTCTGAATATTAAAAGCACTCTGCACTGTCTACCTTAGCTCAGCTGAAAGGTGTATTCCATTTGCTCTAGTGGATGTCCACTATTACAAAATTAAATTGCTGTGAATTTCTGATGGGGGCAATAAGAACTTATTCCAACAACTCCAAGCCAAGATGTGGACATCCACAATGACCAGTATGTGGGGTCCATAATGGTCAACAGTGTAGACCAGTGGTTCCCATGAATGTGGGTGGTACTGCCCCCAGGGGAGCGGTGGGATTACAAAGGGGGGCGCTAATAGGCAACTTTAATTAATTGTTACTCTTTTAAATTTTATTGTGTTATTATCTACTTTAGTGGTTTGTGTAAATGACTATTATGAATAATGCTTTTTACAGGGTAAGGTAGAGGGCGATGAGGATGAATTTATGGAACCAAGGGGCATGTGGTCCAAAAATATTTGGGAACCACTGATGTAGACAGAATAATTTATACCATGCAAACATGGATATTCTGTACTCTGTGAAGCAGGTACATTATGATTTGCTCTCAAAACTGACTGCAATATTTAATTTACCTGCAGACGAAGTTGAGCCATGTCTCTCATCAGTTGATTTCGGCGACTTTCTTCATCTGCCTGCAAAGAAAGAAACAAGAAAATCTTGAGAAGAAAGTTAAACAAACCAAATATTCAAGATAACGTCATAAAGGACACTTGTAAATGTATATGCTTTTAGGTATCACAGGAATTGGTACATTAACGTCACTGTAAGAAACGCAGTCACCACATACAGGTCTTGCCTCAGCCTTTTGCTTAACCCAACAATACTCTAACAATTTGTGTTAATGCATGAAAACAGATCTTACAACAACTTTAGCATGGTTTTGTTGGGATTATTTCTGTATGTATTGATTCTTAAAATACTGAGATACCTTTACTGCTTCTGAAAGCTGCAAGAAATATTGTATTATACACAAATCTATAAACAACAGAGTAGACCCTGAGTTGTGATAGCATAAAACCCCTTCAGATCTGGGTTTGTACTGCTCGTATTTGTGTACATGTTACACAGAATAGCTGCAAAGATGGATTCCCATGTGCTGACACCATAATATGGCCTGGATGTAGATACACCCTGAAATATGGCTGACACCATAATATGGCCTGGATGTAGATACACCCTGAAATATGGCTGACACCATAATATGGCCTGGATGTAGACACACCCTGAAATATGGCTGACACCATAATATGGCCTGGATGTAGACACACCCTGAAATATGGCTGACACCATAATATGGCCTGGATGTAGATACACCCTGAAATATGGCTGACACCATAATATGGCCTGGATGTAGACACACCCTGAAATATGGCTGACACCATAATATGGCCTGGATGTAGACACACCCTGAAATATGGCTGACACCATAATATGGCCTGGATGTAGACACACCCTGAAATATGGCTGACACCATAATATGGCCTGGATGTAGACACACCCTGAAATATGGCTGACACCATAATATGGCCTGGATGTAGATACACCCTGAAATATGGCTGACACCATAATATGGCCTGGATGTAGACACACCCTGAAATATGGCTGACACCATAATATGGCCTGGATGTAGATACACCCTGAAATATGGCTGACACCATAATATGGCCTGGATGTAGATACACCCTGAAATATGGCTGACAGCATAATATGGCCTGGATGTAGACACACCCTGAAATATGGCTGACACCGTTTTGACCGTTACAGATGGTACAATGCCATCTTAATCAGCAACCTTTGTTAATTTGTTACTACTGGGATGACCCCCCTGCCACCTTAACCATGTCATACACAAATTCAAATATTTTCCATCAAGGCCTTCAACTCTCATAAATAGGTTTTAAACATGACACAGAGCAGATTGATTTCCACTACCCTAATTTGTTCTGGGCCAGGCCAACCATGGACTCTCAATGGACTACACCCCACCCCATTAGGTGCAGACAGTTAGGGTGGCCCTGTACAGCCCTAATTTCAGCTTAACTTTCAAGTCTGAAACGAAAGCAAGTTCAAGGCAATCTCTGGACTGACCTAAAATGCTGGCATTAAAAAGGGTACTGATCTGCATTCCTCCAACATTAACACTGGTAAGAAGATATCAACTTTCTTCCTGTGAATGGTAAATTCTCAATCCTTGGTTATAGCTGCAGTCACTATTCAAACTCCTGTAATACTGTGCCATAATTGTGCACCTTTTATATCTGATGAAACTGAATACTTGACTTTGGTTGCAAATATTGCTCAAAATAAATGTAAATTATATCTTCTTTTTATAATTGGCCACAGTGTAGCAACCAAGACGAATGGATGGGAGTCAAATACTGGTAGATTTGGTTATATATTTTTTTAGGGCTTGTGTAGCAAGTCAAGAACTAAATTCTGCTGTCTTGTCAGGTGCATACAGATTCCAGGAGATACTAGACATTCATTTGAAAGAGAATGAACAACATATTTACAGAGAAAACACAATGACAGAAGCATCTGGAAATCAGTACTATCCAATCAGAACTGCTGACAGACATGTACCAACTAGCTGTTATCTCAAACAGAGCTAATGTGCCCCCCTCCCATGTTGCTAGGCAAAGGGAGGGGGGAATCAGGGTCTGATAATAAGTATCACCCAAAGTAAAACTAAGGTCAATTTACAGTAGCAAATGGCCATTTGAAGATGTCATATGGGTTTTTACAGCTGTTCAATTACCCCATCCCCATGGTATGCATGTGATGAAAAATCCACTATATTCCTGCACATGGAGTACCTGCTGTCAAATTCATCAAAAACCTAAGTGATCAAATGAACTTAATTGTGATCGAATCATGAACTGATGCTATGGCCTAAATGGATTTGAACAATACAAAAGAAATTTTTGACTTGATGTTTAGTTTTGAAACAAACGGAACATTATAAGTTCCCAAGTAGACTCTAACAAGATCATTAATGTATACACACACACACACACACACACATATATTGTAATGTGTTGAATTCTGAATAAGTATTGAACATTAAAACCAAATACTTTGAACATTACAATTTTAGTACAGTCAAACCAGCAAGGTTTCATGTGAATGGTCACTTTGACCTTTTCCCATGTCAGTTGGTACATTTCGTGGGTGAAGGGGATACCAGCATCTACGACTAATTTAGAATTGACCCGGGCATCACAAAGCCATCCTGGGAAAGTATACATTAAGATGCCGACCATGTCCGCTTAATGGGAATGCCATGTTGAATAATTATTTAACAAAAGGTCATATTCTCATATTCTAGGCTGTCAAAATCTGATGGAAGAAATAATTATCTTGGGGAAAAAATTAGGAATGGCTGATTACAATTGGCCATTTTAACTTAAGGCGTACACCCTGGAAAAAATGTTGAATTTAAAGTAATGACTTTGAGTGAATTGCCTCAGTCCGAGATTTTTCCTACAAGAGGAGCAAGACTCATCTGACTCGGGGGAAAACTAAAAAGTAGTTCTTCCTCGTTAAGAGAAGTAAGGTGAC
The DNA here is from genome assembly GCA_028554795.2 of Sinohyriopsis cumingii. Lineage (NCBI taxonomy): Eukaryota > Metazoa > Mollusca > Bivalvia > Unionida > Unionidae > Sinohyriopsis > Sinohyriopsis cumingii. Next base: position 132,928,961 of record CM068827.1, read on the forward strand.
CAGGTGGCTGTCTTGTAGGCAAAGACAGGCCCTTAGAGCCAAGATGCACATTTTCTTGGAAAAAACAGCATTATGGTACACAATTTTAATTTTTCATGCAATTTTCTATTTTGTTTTATGCAAATGTGTTTGATATGCCTAGGACCCATAATGTGTATTGTTTATTCGATTTCATGGAAATCTGTTGATATGCTAGAGATGTTTATGCAATTTATTTCTTTAATTTTATAGTTACTAGTTCATTGATAGAATTGACTTATTGCATGCAATCCAAATTATCCTATGTGTATTATTTCATAGGGTTGTATGAAATTAATTTCATTTGTCTGTTAGGAATAAGGTTGATACTGATATCACGAGATAAAAACAACTGCTTATTTATATCTGATTTTTAATGCTTAAAGAATCTTGTAGATTAGGGATTGCTGTGAGCTAGAAGTTTGTAAGTCTTATGCAATAGTAATCAATAGAATATATCTTATTGAGTGGATCTGACTGGGTTGTATGTATAAGGAGTCATGTGGTAGCATATGCAGAGAGATATGGTAATATCTTATATGCACTGCTCACATGTTAATTTAGGGTCAGCTGCTGTGAAGCGAGGGTGATGACCTATCAAATTAGGTCAGACTTAGATATACATTACAGGGCTCATTTGTAACTAGAGATAACGATTGTACCTTACTCAAAATACAGTCTAAATTTGTAAGGACCATTAACCATTAAGGTCACCTTATGTCAGAATTTATGCAGTGTTTATATAATTATTTTATGCTTTCTGAGTAATGCTAGGTGATGCAAATCAGACGTGGAGATTGTGCTCGTTTCATCACTCTCATTATCATGATGAAATGAATCAATAATAGAACACAGCTATTGAAATTCTGTAACGTAAATTTGTTTGAATTGAATCTGACACTATTGGTTTATGTCATTGACTACATTGTTAATCTCTTGTCTAAGGGGGCTCGTATTGTTTTTTTTTCTTCTCAATAGTTATGCCCAGTTTTCTTCTGTTGGTGTTCTATCTATCCACTCACACAAGGCAATGAAATCAAAGGAGGTCATCCTCTAGATAATGACAGCCAAATCTAATTAACACATTACCCCTAGCGACTTTTACCCTTCTGCTCATGCGCGAGCCAAATAGCCAATGAAAAACAATGTTTCTAACACAACTAGGCAGCATGTTATTGAAAGATCACCTTGGATTTGGTGTTTTCAGATGCATTTAGAAATAGCTTTCAAAATGTGTTTCCTACTCAAATTTCAGGCGAAAATGACAATAACCTCCAGGGGTTAATGTGTTAACCATCCCTCTTTACCAAGAGGGAACATTGTTATATATATATATATATATATATATATATATATATATATATATATATATATATATATATATATATATATATATATATATATATGATGTGATTTGGATTTTTAACGTAGCTTTAACAATCTTTCAGTCATATCGCCACGATGTCTGCAATGTGGCAGTTTATAGTCATCTCTAGCACTGGGGCATGATGCCGCAGCCATGAAGCATGATTGTCCCACCCAGTCACACTATCCTGACACCGGGCCGACCAGTCCTAACACTAACCTCTCAGTGCTGAGTGCCAAGTGAGGCAGCTGCCAGTACCATTTTTGTAAGTCTTTGGTATGACTCGGACAGGGATCGAACCCACGCCCTCCCGCATTCGAGGCGGACGGTCTAACCACTAGGCCACCGGAGCGGTATATATATATATATATATATATGACACTGAGATCCTGAAACCGATGTATTTGTGAACTGGACTGGCAGAACAAACATTTTGACCTGCTTACTGGTCACTGGATATCTCAAATATTGCATTGTCTTCGTTCTGTATATCATTCAAACTATCCAAAAATCACCTAAGTGAAGTAAAAATCAAAGCTCATGATGTTAAATTTACGGATTGTTTCTTTTTTGGACAATCAATCAAAGTATTACCAAAAAAGTATAATTCAATGGTTACTAGGTCTAGGTCTAGCTTACACAATGTTTCTTTATCAAACACTTATCTGGGACAATCCAACTTTGCCAGAAATGTCAGTCATTTAGATCTTACATATTTTCCAGGTAGCAAGTCTGATTGTTGTCAATTAATAATTATTTTTTAAATCAGCTGAAAATGCTGTTGTTGGGTGAAATTCTAAAGCACAATCTCTGAAAGAAAAAGCGATTTGTACATGTATAAATAATTATTTTCAGAAAACCAGTCAATCATGGAAGGACAATACTAATAGTAAAGCAGCAGCAAATCCAAAACTGAAAACAACAATTTTCTGCATATTTAATTATTACGTATATCAATGTTTTCTCTTTTGTCACAAATTATTATATCAACTTTTATATTAAATTTCACAAATATGTGGCCAACATGTTAAATGTAGGTAGAAAATGTCAAACAGGAGCCATTAGAATTTCTGGCTCTCTTTCAATTTTGCCTCTCTTCCTTCAGCCAGGGGCTGAAGGTCAAGTCCATGATTACAGCATTCTTATAAAACATGCCACCTTGTCCCCATAGTTGAAAGGTGACCTGATGGTCAAAAGGTTGAGTGACAATGTTGCAGAATGAATTATACAAGTTTCATTAACATTGGTCTAATGTAAATTCTTCAAGGGGTTTAGTAAATCTTGACAAATGCAAGAGCTTTAACAAAGACCTGGACACAAATTTTCTACTACTTCAGACTTTGGCCACGAGGTCAAAGTCACAAGCAAGCATATCACAGAATACACTGAATAAGCCTCTTAATGATCCAGACAAGTATAATGAGAATCCAACTAGGGGTTTTGGAAAATATAATCAAATGATAGAAAGCCTTCACCAAATCCTAAAGCACAAATGGTCTACAACTGTGACTTTGACCCCGAGGTAGAATGGCTATTATGCTAGTCTTAGTTTGATAATGATTCCACCTAAGTATAAAGAAAATCCATCAAGGAAATATATGCAAATGAAAAAGATTAAACAAAATTTCAACACCTAGTTTCTACAACTGCAATCTTAAACCCAATGTCAAAATGGCAAACAAGCATGTCATAGAATGACTGGTCTTACCTGCATAATAATTCAAGCCATGTACAATGAAAATTTATCAAGGGGTTTAGGAAATATACACAGAATCATGAAAACCTTTACCCAAAACCATACTGCACTGCTGATGACAATAACACCAGCGGAACAGTGATTGCTATGTCATGCTTCCAATAATCTAGGACTCAACAGAAACAGTTGTTATTCACAATATCAAATTGAAAAAAATTACAAAATTATGATACTACTTTCTATGAATGGACGCATTGTGTAATTTGAGTGACTAAGTATCAAAATTAGTAATGACAATTTATATTAATGCTTTACAGGAACAAAAAGATTTCATAAAACACAATGATGTCCCAGTTTTAATGACTTTCTTGGCCAATTTTGCACTAGTTTATGAGTGCACTTAGGCTAGTAACTTTCCTCTGTTTGCAGTATTGAAGGTACTTGAGAAACTGTAAGATGTATACAGTTCCTACTGAGGTCCTGCAGCATGGAAAATTTATCTTACTAAACTTGTGCATTATTCTGATAAAGGTGCCAACTTACAGGAAGATAAGTGGTATGGAATTAGGTGAAATTGCTTTATTAGGGCCACTTGTGCCAATAACAACCCTGCTTAATGGCTGCCAGGTGAATTAAAGGAACTAATTACTCAACGTTTTCAGTCAAGATATTCATAATATCATTCTACTGAGATATATATCAGAAAGAATAGGTTAAATGGAATAATCAAATACCTGTTTAAATTCAAAAGATCAGGAATAATGAGGCAATACTGAATAATCACATATTCCTTTAAAATACTGTGTATTAATATTTATGATATATGCATTATAAAAACTGCATTATATTATCTTTTAAAATTACCCAACCTGTCAAAATGTAGATTTTTGCTCAAGGGGATGTTTTCTCACCTTGTTGCTCAAATATGCATATAGAAACATTTCATGTGGCAATTTGTCTTGGAAGAATAGTCTGGACAAACTGATGCAAGACAATGAAGCTCCAGAATAAACAGATGTGCATATTGTGATATACATGTGTGTGTGTGTGTGTGAGTGATTAGGATTTTTAACATAACTTTAACAATTGCAGTCATATTGCAATGATGTCTGCAGTGTAGCAATTTATAGTGATCAGTGATGTCTAGCACTGGGAGATCATGCCGCAGACAGGTAGCATGAAGTCCCACCCAGTCACATTATCCTGACACCAGGCCGACCAATCCTAACACCAACCTCTTAATGCTGAGACCAAGTGAGTCACCTGCAAGTACCATTTTTATAAGTCTTTGGTATGATTCTGCTGGGGTTTGAACCCACAACCTCCTGCATCCAAGACAGACACTCTAACCACTCAGGCCATCAACTTGGTCTGATACACATGAAATAACACAAAGTTTATGGAGCCCCCCTCCCCCCCCCCCCCCCCCGCATGACATATGACATCAAATTTAATGTTAGAGGGAGTCCACAGTACTGTATGTATGCAATTAAACAATGACTTAGGGTAAAACCAAAATGTATCATTAGTTTGTCATGTTTACCATCTCTTTGTGTATTTAGAGCTGGCTTACTCTGGCATCTGCACACCCCTCCAGCACTAACATTGTAATCAAGCGGGTACCCTGTGTGTGTGTTTATACCAGATCCCTGCATGGAAGTGAATATCAATCATCAAGGACTCCAAGCAATGTTTATGTTTCCTTGCACTATTGAAAACACAACTGCTGTCATATTTTTTCATCTGTTTAGCTCATAAAACATCCATTTATTGTACTTCTGGTTCAATTAGAACTCTATGCCCTAGTCTTAATTAACCACAAAAAATGTTTCTTGTTGCAAAGATGTTATAGTTCTTGTTAAAATGTTGTTATAATGTAGCACTTGTTTACAAGGCTGTTATTGTCCTTGTTACAAGGTTGTTATAGTCTAGTTAATTAAACACAAATGAGACCTTTTCTTGCAACAAGGTTGTTATAGTTCTTGTAATAAGGTTGTTACAGTTCTTGTTACAAGGTTGTTATAATCCTTACAACAAGGTTGTCACTTTGCTTGAAATTAAGTTGTTATAGTCCTTGTTACAAGGTTATTATGATCATTGTTACAAGGTTGTTACAGTTCTTGTAATAAGTTTGTTATAGTCCTTGTCACAAGGTTGTTATAGTTCTTGTAATTAGGTTGTTATAGTCCTTGTTACAAGGTTATTATAGTTCTTTTAATAAGATTGTTATAGTCCTTGTTACAAGGTTATTATTGTTCTTTTAATAAGATTGTTATAGTCCTTGTTACAAGGTTATTATAGTTCTTTTAATAAGATTGTTATAGTCCTTGTTACAAGGTTATTATAGTTCTTTTAATAAGATTGTTATAGTCCTTGTTACAAGGTTATTACAGTTCTTGTAATAAGTTTGTTTTAGTCCTTGTCACATGGTTGTTATAATCTTTGTTACCAAGCTGATATAGCTCTTGTAATAAGGTTGTTATAGTCCTTGTTACAAGGTTGCTACAATCCTTGTTACAAGGTTGTTATAGTTTTTGTAATAAGGTTGTTATAGTCCTTGTTACAAGGTTGCTATAATCCAAGGTTCTTACAGTTCTTGTAATAAGGTTGTTATAGTTCTTGTAAGGTTGTTATAGTCAAAAGGATCTCTGAATCTTCATATACCAATTATTTTATTTCTATTTGTATACAAAGGTTCCAGTATCCCGAATGTGGCCAGCTACTAAAGACTTCAAGAAAGAAATACAAGCTTTTAAAGCAGGGGTCAACTTATGGTAAGAGTTTCTGCTGCAATGTAGGGCCAATAAACTCACAGAGTAACTGGCCTCTCAACAATATAGTTGGTCCAGCTGTTACACTAATTTTGGTATGATTTTGCTATAAATACTGCACAAATTTTCTAAAACAGAATACAAGGAAAGCAGAAAGCATTTATAAACTTTAAAGATAGCATATGTTCATGAGAAAACAACAATGTAAATTTGACTAGAACATTGCATATAGATATTATGATTTTAGTAAAATGTTCAAAATTGATCCATTTCAACAAATACATATTATTTTATTTTAAAAAATACCAATACAAATTCAAAGCTCATCAACATATTGTGCTTAGAACTGAATAATCATACCAATGTATGCTTTGATTGGCTGAAGTCTGACCAATAGTATTTGTACAAGTTCAGTTTACAGTGTCACATGGTGCCCCGTGCTAAAAAAATATACATGCTACAAAGATTATAGTCTACAAAAAACAGGATATCAACCTATAATATAAACTGCACAAGAAATGATACACAAATCAGATAATCATTCCTTGTTTTGAAAAAATTAACTGTACCAGTGGTTTCAATTATAGAAACTTCAGCTAGTCTGAGCCAAAATGTACTGGTAACAGGTAGCAGACCAGTGAATTCAATGAGCATACCAAGTGGGGAACTGAACATATCAAAGGGCAAATGTGAGATCGAGCATACAAATGGGACAATGCATACGAAATGGGGGACTAAATGTATCAAATGGGAAAGTGAACATACCAAATGGAGAAATGAACATATCAAATGGGGGATTAAACATTAAATGGTGGACTAACATAGCAAATGGGGCGACTGAATGTATCAAATGGGAAACTGAACATACCAAATGGAGAAATGAACATATCAAATAGGGGTAAAAAAATACCAAAATGGGGGACTGAACAAACTGATAATACTAAATGTGGGGACTGAGCATACCAAATGGAGAAATCAACATATCAAATGGGGAACTGAACATATCAAATGGGGGATTAAACATTAAATGGTGGACTGAACATAGCAAATGGGGGACTGAATGTATCAAATGGGAAACTTAACATATCAAATGGGGAAATGAACATACCAAATGGTGGACTGAACATACCAAATGGGGAAATGAACATACGGGGGAAATGAACATACCAAATGGGGAAATGAACAAACTGATAATACCAAATGTGGGGACTGAGCATACCAGATGTAGTATTTTACCTACCCAATGATAAATTGATAATACGAAATGTGAGAACATGGAATTTTAGCAAAGGACAAATTAAACAACAAAAAAAAATCTGTATATTGTAAGTTTACTTATTTTCATGAGCATAAATGTTCATGATTTAGAAACAAAAGTACGCTTTTATTGAAACTTAAATTCATCAATATGCCACTGACAGATATGGCATTTATAATGACAGTGATGGATTATGTATTTATGAATGATCACTTGTCAAAAGTTTGAGTATTCAACTTCCTGAAAAAACTCCAAGGGTTTAAGCAGTTCAAAATCATTTAAAAAGTTACAAATTGGTAAACATTTTCTTGCTCTATACTGTATGTACTTCTTATAAGATGAATCCAACTGCAAACTGGACAGACCCAGATCTGTCAGTGCATAATGCACCAGCAGATCTTGGTCTATGCAGTTTTTTAAGAGTAATCAGTAGAAAAAACAAGTCAGACCTTGATTGGCAGGCACATTATACCACAGCAGATCAGGATCTTTACTGTATGTAATTTGACTCAACTATATATGGTAATTAACTCATTAACCCTGCCTCGGATGTGGGAGGTCGTGGGTTCGATCCCCAGCCCAGTCATACCAGAGACTTGCAAAAATGGTACTAACAGCTACCTTACTTGGCGTTCAGCATTAAGAGGTTAGTGTTAGGACTGGTCAGCCTAGTGTCAGAATAATGTGACTGGGTGGGACATCATGCTACATGCCTGTGGCATGATGCCCCAGTGCTAGACATCACTATAAACTGTCACAATGCAGGCATTGTAGCAACGTGACTGAAAAATTGTTAAAGCTACGTTAAAAATCCAAATCACATCACAACTCATTAATCCCATAAGGTTTTTGTTGTTTTTGCCTGAAATGCAAGTAGGAAGCACATTTTGGGGGCTGTTTCTTAATACATTACAATACATCGACTTCCAAGAGATCTCACATGAACCTAATGCCTAGTTGTGTAAGAAACATTGTTTATCATTGGCTATTTCACTTGTGCATGAGCAGAAGGATAATAGTTGGATGCTTTTTTTTTTTTCTGCTTAACAGACCCATTATTTTCGTATCAACACCACTCTTTATTCCAAATGCCCATCTTATCCTACTTGTCTGTGTGCAGTTGAGACTGGTCTGCCTTAGATCTGAGACCAAAAAATCTAAAATCCAGATACAAAAATTGGATTCCAACCACGGGTGATTTTTAAGTGGAAAAAAAAACGGGTCCAAAAACTTAGGTTTTTCCCTCTGTATTTTGTAGTGCAAATAGAACGTCCAGATCATTTGGTATCATTGTAGGGCTACATCTGTCTACCTTTCTATAATATCATCCACTTCAGTGTATCATACATTACTTTGACGCTACAGGGCCCAGCAGTAGGCTACTACCTCCTGCTGCGTAAATGTGGAACCAGGGGTAATGAGTTAAGCTAGATGTCAATCCTACACTTCATAAAGAAGTAAGGAAAACATTACCCTGTCACCAACTGTCCACAAAATAATAGATGGACTGAATTTAAAAATTATTAAAATTGGCACAGGTTTAGGATCAAAGAGTCTTCTTATAAAATACACAAGAAGAATTTTTCAGTGTGCCATATGACAATTATTGAGATCACAGTTGATTTCCATAACAGACGTCATTTAACAGCACTATTTTTTTATTATTTTAAATCAGCATATTTCTTTTCCATTACTTCTTTAGAGACAGAAATCACAACCATGTCAATTTATTACCAATTTATCATAAAGTTCATATCGCTATTAAACACTTTGGTAACAAGTGACATCATACAGATGGCATCATAATTATCTTACTAGATCATGGCATTTTCTATCCGGGCAGTCTGCTTTGATTTTACAAAAGCAAACTTCTCTACATTTATGGTTTGTAGCCATGGATAATTTCTTCCAAGTCCTGGGGTCCACGAAATTTGGAACTTTTGTCCCCAAACTTCCTTAGTTAGGAACTGATATTTGGAAAGTGGATCTTTCTTGCCTATCAATGGAAATCATAGAAGATATAAAAAAATATTTACATGTAATGGATTAGGAAACTAAGTCTAAAATTCTCTTACATGAATATTGTTATTTAATGGATTAGGTTACCAAGTCTACAAATCTCTCACCTGTACCTAACTACTATTTTAAGTCACTATACATGTACAATTCAGGAATAATTTAACTTCTTTCTCCCTCTGTGCACTGAATAGTTTTCCCCTTGTTTTGCATGTTCTTCCAAGTGTTATGGTACATTAACATTTTAAACTGAGTAACTGTATGATTGCATTTGGAACAAATAGTCTTTTCATTAAACAAATGTCATATTATGGCGCCTGGGTGGCTGAGCAATCTAAAGTACTTGCCTCCACTGAACGTTGTCATCTCACCTCTGTCAGTGAGGGTCCAATCCTTGGGCTTGCCCAATGTGGGTATGTGAGAGGGTTTGCCAGTGAGAAGGTTTGCAAGTAGCTTCCCATGGGTCAGTGGTTCTAACCAGGGTTTTCCCTGGTTATTCCTCTACGAGTGATAACAGCTTCCATGTATAGCCTATCATGTGCTGAAAAATAGCATTAAACTCCAAAACAACAACAACAACATACCATATTATAAAAGCAACCATCCTGGCAACATGTACTAAAACTTAACTGAAAAGAGAGGATAGTATAACTTAAACCAAGTAAAAATTTCTCATAAGCCTTCTTTAGCAACACCCTGGGCATTACCCCATACCTTAGTGGGTTTCAATCTGGCATCCAACAGGTACAGATCCAAGATGGCAAGACGTTTAGAAAAGCTAATGCTTGTATTAAGTATTTTATAGATCACTGAGTATCAAATCAATCAGGTAATTATATTTACTATCTCAGTCTTGTTTCAGTAAAGTAATGGTACAGACTGATCACAGTCAAGGACAGTCGAACTTTTACATGGAAACTCTATTGATTTTCAGTACTTAGATCAAAAATAAATATTAACTTGTTTTGCAACAAGTTTTTTGCTGTACATGTATTTGTAAATGAAGTCATCAAAGAACATTCTGATTTTTGAAGACTGATTGAGATTTTGACACCAAAGCACACCCAGAATAATTCCTGGTAGCAAGTGTGAAATCCACAAAAAGTGTTATCTTATAAATAAAGGTGACAGTTAATCTCCACAGGTAACTTTATTACTGAGACTCTTTAATCACACCATGACATCAGTTCATAATGGTTCTGCTCTGGAGTTCATTACTGCATAGGATTCATAATTGAAAGAAAAGGTATTAATCCATTTTCTCCAATTCCCTTCTCTGTAGTTCACATGCTTAGGGTTCAAATTTTAAAGAAAGGGTCTCCCACTGATTTTTCCCACTGGCAATCAATGTTATAATTAATAAAACATGTATAGCCCAGGGAAGATTTAAAAAACCTATCATTCTGATACATGAATGATGCTGTTTGATTTGGGTTTGAAAGTACATGGCTAGGCCTTGCTTGTAATATGCATCTCATGAAAGATTACTTGCACTGCATGGCTAATTTCACTTTCTGGACTTCAGAAGTAAATTATAAAGAAATGAAGCAATACCTTCTTTTAGTTTTTTTTTCTTCACATTTTAAAATCTTGTAAGTGTACTTTCTGAAAATAATAATGCTTACCCTGTGAAAATTTATTTCTGTATTTTAAGGATGGGCAAAGTATACCTTGTGCTATTTCAGGTATATTTTCCAAGCACACAGACACAGTTATTTTCATCAGTTGTCTGCTTCAAACAGCACATGGTTTTTATAATTGTGACAAAAAAATTAAATGTGAACCCAAGTACATGTAAAGATATGACTAAGTTAACTGTCTCTATATTATGAGTGCTGCAGAGCAAAAATTGCCTTTCCAACTTGCAGTGGTGTTCTCAACTCCAGAATGGAACCTTAAGGACCAAACATGCTATTATTGTCTGCTTTAATTTTGGTAGTGAAGCAGAAAAAATTGAAATCACATGCATCTAAACATTCTGAATAATTAAAATATATTTCTTCCAACCAACTGTATTCACGAGTGCCAAAGACTCACAAGCATCGCCCCTTAAGTGATAGGGACGTCATGGGGGAAAGCAGGGGAGGGGGGCATCCCCCCGAATTTGCATGTGCTGTACAATTTCTGTAGCCAATATACGAAAATTAATAAGCCCATCAAGTTTTGCCCCCCATGAAAAAATTGAAATGACATCCCTGCTATTACTATCTCTCTAATCTGTTATTCAGCCTGAGCCAGCTCCATGCTGATATCTGCATGAATCAAGTTTTGCACCCCTACCCCGAAAACATTGAAATGATGTCCCTGGTGATAGTGATATGATATATGATCCCACATTGGTTATCATTATCTAGGAGATGACTGACGATGGTGTTACTGCCTGGACCGAGCAAACACTAAAATAAAATATGAAATTACTGGATGGAATAACAGATCTGAGCAAAGATATAGAATTGAAGAACATGAGCCTCCATATGTAAAATGTAACAGTTAAATCAATTACAAAAACAAACTGAAATTGAACCTGACACCTGAATGATACACTTTCTCTTAGAAATAGAATTAAAAAATTTATGCAAAATGCAAACAGCCCTTCTGTTAAACTGATAAAACAAATTTCTTCATATAAATTGAATGAACGACTGAAACCAAATTGCCGGCATGTAAGCGAAACCTAGTGGCTTCAGGTCCTTTCCAAATCACTGTTGGTGATAGGTCAGTATTGCCATATTTTTTTTCATTCTCTCCCTTTCTCTAGCCTCTTCTGGTCATCAACAGTATCTTGGCTGTCTGCTGTCTTTCCCACAACATGGTGTACGAGGATGGAGCTATCTTTCCCTTTGTGCCATCTGAGACTCACTCTTTCTATGCAGCCTCTGGTTCTGGGTCTTTCAAATTCTTCCAGACCCCCATCCACTGGACGATTCATTTAATGAGGAAAGTTACTTATTAATTTCCTTTGAATCCCCCAGACTTCACTTATGGCAGAAAAATGGCCCATGATTTCCCAAAATTTGTCTCTGGCTTGTCTCAACTTTGTTGTTGTTGTTGTTGTAGGGTTTAATGCCATTTTTCAGCACACGATAGGCTATACATGGCGGCCAGTATTAATGGTGGAGGAAGAACCCGGGAAATCCACGGAAAGAACCACCAATCCTCGAGAAGCTACTGGCAAGCTTTCTCACATACCCACATTGGCTCGATCCTACGCAGACAGAGGTGAGATGGCAGTGATCCATAACGGAGAGCGCTTTAGACCACTCAGCCACTCGGGGCCCCCTCAACTTTGCAACTGATTCCACTTGACCCCTATATTAACACATCTGTAGGACTATTTTCCAAGTGGGTCTTAATTAAAATCCACTCGTGTCTTGAACCATGAGGAGGTTAACCATCACAAACTACCAATTTATTCTGAGCCTTGCCCATACATCAATCTTAATTCTGACCATGACAAAATGTACTGCGACAAAACACCTACAAAATTTTGCACCATAACAACTATGCAAATGTGAACAGTCCTATTTTCAAAATTTACACTGCACTTTCTCAACATAGTAACCAATATTATTGTAACACAGACCAATGAACTTTGCCAGACTTATTTCTGTGATCTCAGTGATAAAGTTGAACAGAACTGGACCAGATCTGGGTGAATGGGTTCAAAGGTCCAAGGGTAAAACTTTGCTAATTGTTTTCACACTAGTACATGGAAGCCTGTGAAGCTACTTTTTCCTTAATATGCCTTTTATTTAATCCAGTGGGTTTAAATGTAAGTTTATTTTATTTCTATGTCCTAAAATTTCCAAGTTCCTCAAAAGTATACAACATTTCAAAGACAACAGAGATCCACAGTAATTTAGTAAATAGAGTGTTTGACTCCTAATCCAAGGGTTGTGAGTTTGATACCCACCCAGGCCAGCTGTCTTGGTGTGTCCTTGGAAAAGTGCTTAGCAGCCATTTCCTCAGCATGAAATAATCATGAATGTGTTAGCAAGAGCCATTAAAACAAATGAAAGAATCACACACACAATACTGCATACTGTTGTATGAAGAAGACTAAAATAGTAATTAGTCTATTTTCATGCATGGCATCAATATTAATCAGAAACTTGAGACAGAAAATAAAAAATGGCATCAATATTAATGTGCCATTTGAGTTAGAAAATCATAGCATCAATATTAATGTGCCATTTGAGTTAGAAAATCATACACAGCATCAATATTAATGTGCCATTTGAGTTAGAAAATCATACATAGCATCAATATTAATGTGCCATTTGAGTTAGAAAATGATACACAGCATCAATATTAATGTGCCATTTGAGTTAGAAAATCATACATAGCATCAATATTAATGTGCCATTTGAGTTAGAAAATCATACACAGCATCAATATTAATGTGCCATTTGAGTTAGAAAATCATACACAGCATCAATATTAATGTGCCATTTGAGTTAGAAAATCATACACAGCATCAATATTAATGTGCCATTTGAGTTAGAAAATCATACACAGCATCAATATTAATGTGCCATTTGAGTTAGAAAATCATACATAGCGTCAATATTAATGTGCCACTTGACAGAAGATCATACATGGCATCAATATTAATCTGACACTTGAAAGAAAATCTTAAATGTATCAGTGTGCTACTTGAGACAAAAAAATAATATATGGCGTCAATATTAACGTGCCGCTTGACAGAAGATCATACATGGCATCAAAAGTAATGTGCCACTCAAGTCAGAAAATCTTAAATGCATCAATGTGCTACTGGAGACAAAAAAATCATACATGGCATCAATAGTAATGTGCCACTCAAGTCAGAAAATCTTAAATGCATCAGTGTGCTATTTGAGACAAAAAAATCATACATGGCATCAATAGTAATGTGCCACTCAAGTGAGAAAATCTTAAATGCATCAGTGTGCTACTTGAGACAAAAAAATCATACATGGCATCAATAGTAATGTGCCACTCAAGTGAGAAAATCTTAAATGCATCAGCGTGCTACTTGAGACAAAAAAATCATACATGGCATCAATAGTAATGTGCCACTCAAGTCAGAAAATCTTAAATGCATCAGTGTGCTACTTGAGACAAAAAAAATCATACATGGCATCAACAGTAATGTGCCACTCAAGTGAGAAAATCTTAAATGCATCAGTGTGCTACTTGAGACAAAAAAATCATACATGGTATCAATAGCAATGTGCCACTCAAGTGAGAAAATCTTAAATGCAACAATGTGCTACTTGAGACAAAAAAAATCATACATGGCATCAATAGTAATGTGCCACTCAAGTCAGAAAATCTTAAATGCATCAGTGTGCTACTTGAGACAAAAAAAATCATACATGGCATCAACAGTAATGTGCCACTCAAGTGAGAAAATCTTAAATGCATCAGTGTGCTACTTGAGACAAAAAAATCATACATGGTATCAATAGCAATGTGCCACTCAAGTGAGAAAATCTTAAATGCAACAATGTGCTACTTGAGACAAAAAAAATCATACATGGCATCAACAGTAATGTGCCACTCAAGTCAGAAAATCTTAAATGCATCAGTGTGCTACTTGAGACAAAAAAATCATACATGACATCAATAGTAATGTGCCACTCAAGTGAGAAAATCTTAAATGCATCAATGTGCTACTTGAGACAAAAAAAAAACATACATGGCATCAATAGTAATGTGCCACTCAAGTGAGAAAATCTTAAATGCATCAGTGTGCTACTTGAGACAAAAAAATCATACATGGTATCAATAGCAATGTGCCACTCAAGTGAGAAAATCTTAAATGCAACAATGTGCTACTTGAGACAAAAAAAATCATACATGGCATCAACAGTAATGTGCCACTCAAGTCAGAAAATCTTAAATGCATCAGTGTGCTACTTGAGACAAAAAAATCATACATGACATCAATAGTAATGTGCCACTCAAGTGAGAAAATCTTAAATGCATCAATGTGCTACTTGAGACAAAAAAAAAACATACATGGCATCAATAGTAATGTGCCACTCAAGTGAGAAAATCTTAAATGCATCAGTGTGCTACTTGAGACAAAAAAATCATACATGGCATCAATAGCAATGTGCTACTGGAGACTCTGTGTGTGTGTGTGTGTGTATGTGTATGTGTGTGTGTGTGTGTGATTAGGATTTTTAACATAGCGTTAACAATGTTTCAGTCATATCACTACGATGTCTGCAGTGTGGCAGTTTATAGTTATGTCTAGCACTGGGGCATCATGCCTCAGACATGTACATGATATAGCATGATGTCCAACCGAGTCACATTATCCTGACAACAGACCGACCAGTCCAAACTAACCTCTTAATGCTGAGCGCCTAGTGAGGCAGCTGTTAGTACTGTTTTTGTAAGTCTTTGGTATGACTTGGCCGGGTTTCAAACCTATGACCTCCCAATTCCGAGGTAGATGCTCTAACCACTAGGCCACCAGAGCAGTCTGCTACTGGAGACATAAAATCATAAATGCATTAATATTAATGTGCCACTTGACAGAAAATCATAAATAGCATCAATTTTAATTTGCCATTTCAGACAGAAAATAATACATGGCATCAATATTAATGTGCCACTTGACAGAAAATCATACATGACCATGTGAAAAAGAATAAAAGAGATTGATTGTTCAAATTTTGTCTTCTTGCTCCACTTGTTTAACATTTTTTCACAAGTATAAAAATTTAAAGAAAAGGTATCCCCTCGATTTTCTTGTAATCATTGCTTTAAATCAAGAAATGTGTATATCCAAGGAAGGTTTAAAGAATCTACAATTTTTTTTCATTTTGACATCTGACTGATGTTGTTTGATTTGGTTTGAAAGTATCCAGCTGCTAGCTTTGCATGACTATCTTCAGAAATAAATTATAAAGCAATGAGCCAAGTTTGTATTTTAATATTCTAAAATTTAATTAGTGAGCTTTCAGAAAATAGTAATGCTTCTTTATTTCAAGGACAAGCAAAGTTACTGAACTTTGTGCTAATTCAAGTACATTTCCGCAGCATACAAAAACAGTTATTTTCTTCAGCTGTCTGCTTCAGACTGAACATGGTTTTCCAGAGAACTTTAAATAATAAATGTCAATCTATGTAGACGAAAGACATGTAAGCTTATGTTAACTTTCTCTACACTGCCAGTTGTAGAGCAAACAAATTTACCTTGTGCCTTCCCAACTTTCAGCTGTGCTCCAAAAAGTCCTGAGTGGAACCAGAACTCTCAGCTTGAGCTTGAATTTAGTTTCCATTATGACTATTCAGAAAACCTTTCAAAAGTAACATCATCTGTGAATGGTTATAACAAAATCTCAAATGTACTTCCAGCTACCAGTATGGAAAACTACACTTGTTAAATGATCCAAATCAGACAGAACAAGAAATGTATTTTAAGAAAACCATGGACAAGAACTATTTCAGTGTTTCTACTGATGTGTGCATGTTGATATTTCTTCCATGCACTGAACTGAATTGCCATAGATTGCAATTTTGTTCTCACTTCCATATCGACTGTGTACCCAAAGATGCCATATCAGGCTCGCTCTTCCAGACGACACGGAACAAAACATCTTGTGTATACTTGTATATTCCAAATATAAAAGTGATTAGAGGTTGCTAAGTTACAAGTGCTGGAGGAAACTTTAACCAAAATGTGTCCCCATTATGGCTCTTGATCGTATGGTCCATACCAGGTGAGTGGTACTGTATGGTCCCAACCAGTTGAGTGGTTCTGAGAGAAGAGGAGCATGAAATCATCTTACATGACAAACATGAAATGGATCAAGTAACTTGTTTACTGAGTTACAAGTAGCTGAAAAAAAAGCTGTTCAGAATCAGCCACACCCCCATAAACAAACAGATAACCCAAACATCCGATGCCCACATCTCGAGGGGTACGTACATATTTTTAATTACCAAAAAGAAACGGCATATGGCAAAAAAGAAAACTTGAAATATCAATTACTGTTGGAAATTTTCACCTTGCGAAAAAAAAAAAAACAATCTGGTGCAATTTTATCAAAAAGTCCACAAGCCAAAGAATGCCAGCATGTATTATTGATATATTAAGTTCTGTTGTCTTGGGAAAGTTTTGGAAACCATATGTGTTTATCCAAAGTAATGGAACTGTAGCCTATACAAAGACTAACTCTCGCAAATGAATGTAAATACAAATTTGTTTTCTGCAGACATCAGATTTTGTAATTAGTCAAAAAATTTATCAAACTAATCTATTTTGATGGCATTACCTATAAGAAAAAGACCAAATTACACTGCATTTGTCTCAACATCTAATAAGTATTAAAGAAGATATACATTTCATTGGCAGAGAAGAATCAACCAATAAGAAATTGGGTTCTTAGCAGGTTTTGTTTTCATAAAATGCTGAAACAATTAAGGGTAGGTGTAACCAATCATATTCATTCAATTAAATGTCTTTACTGTAACAGCAGGCCCTAGTTCTACTGTTGATTGTCCAAATGTGTTCCATAGGAAAGGAAACACCCTTACATATGAAACCAGGCTTATTTTTACCACCAACTGGCAAAAAGCAGGATTAGCTTGGTAGCTTGGTCTTGATTTATGCTTGATTATTCACAAAGCACATACTCTGGTACATAGATCCTGACTGGTAGCTGGGTGACTAATTAATCTAGTTCTCTAAGACTAACCTGAAATACAGCTGATAATATACTCAGATCACATATTTTAAAATTCCTAGTTATTCAATCTTTCAACATACTTGTAATTCTAGCCTAACCACAGACCTAATCACTAGCAGGCTAAATCCAGCATCCTGTCAATGATTACACCATCCTGTCAATGATTACACCATCCTGTCAATGATTACACCATTACTGCTGCCAGACTAATTTTGCTGCAGATCTCTAATTATTACAAAAGGATTGCAGCACCCCTACATACAGTATGCTTATCACACAGTTCAAAGTTCTCAGCCAATCAGATCTATGTATTTATATTAACTTCTTTTCATAAAGGATACTGTTTGTGTTATCAGGTGAGTGTTCTAATAAATCCATTCAATAAATTTCATAAAGCACTTGTGCTTATTTTTGTTTGTAAAACACCTTAAATTATGCCATGTCATATTTTTTCTATACAATTTCTGTAAGATACTACAAACATCTTCAAGTCATTCATATATATAGCTAGCTGTAAGGGACCAACTGACCATTTCAATTTGGGGCTATTTTTAACCAGAATATAATTAATCATTTTCAATTAATATAATGGATATTGGGCACCAAAATGTTTTTGTATTTAAAAATATGTGGCACATCCACCACACCCCATTAAAATTCAAAATGGTACCAACCCTAATTAAGGGCTTAGACGAGAACTTGCACTATATCCTCTGTTGATATTTTTAATTTTACAGATGATAAATATTGGTTTGACATGATGGAACTTTTAATCACTTCACTGGCACATATATGATATAATCAAACACTGAGATATAAAAGCAATTCTATGTGGATTAAATCTCTTCAAAATAAAAGAGTTTGGGATTAAGGCATGTTTGGGATAATAAAATCACTTTATGTTGATTCTGTGATTATGGCTATTAAGGATAAACCTGAATCTCAGTACAATTCATTGTGGAGATTGAATATATCTAGAATCAGCAAACAGTCACTTTACTAGGAAATAAAACCAGAATTTAGTTCTTTTAAAAAGTATATAATTACACATATTGATATTAAGTTGAAAATAAAATACATTTTCCCATAGGAGCACATGGTTTTAAAATTGAACTTGATATCCATATACCCAGAAGATAAAAGATCTCATATCTGGAGAGAATTTATATAGAATGTATCCTGTTTTAAATACAGTGTGTCAATTAAAAAACAACCCACATTCTTTCAAGTTGTCCCACCTAATGTTAGCCCTATTAAGAATTACTGTAGAAATGAATTAGTTCAATGCATTCTAATATTCATTATAATAATGATTTCTTTTTGCTTAAATGATAATGATCATAATAGTGATTTCTTTTTTCCATAATTATATTATTTTGATGCATTTAATATATGTGACATCCTTGCAATATATGTATATATATGTCAGTGAGGGCAGATCAGGGTCTATACTGTTTGTTCCAATGACCACTCCTAACAAATTCCATAGACCTAGATCTTATTTGCAGGCTGATCAGGGTCTCTCTTGTTTGTTCTGATTACTCCTAACAAACTCCATACACCAAGATCTGATAGCATATCATGTGAGGGCAGATCAGGATCTATGTTGTTTCTTCTGATTACTCCTAACAAACTATAATGTTTGTTCCAATGATCCCATCTAACAAACTCCATTGACCACAATCTGATGGCACATCATGTGAGGGCAGATATGGGTTTGTGCTGTTTACAGTTGGAGTTGACTCATAAGTAAGCAGATATGGAATGATAAATCACACCTGATACTGATAAATATATCTTCTAAATTAACCACATTTATTTCTCTGATCATCTGGTCTGGTTTGGTTTATTGAGTTTAACGAATTATTTCTATATATACATGGCAGCCAGCATATTTAGTGGCGGAACCTGGGAATCCCAGGTACTTAGATCCCAGATCCAGAACTTAATATAACCAGTAATGTTTTAGATATGACATTAAAACAGCAACAAAAAAAAAACCATTTGTCTTTTATTCTCCATGCACTCATTTATTTATTCATTTCAAAAGAATTATTATCATTATTATAAATAAAGAATAATAATAATAATAATAATAATAATAATAATAATAATAATAATAATAATAATAATAATATTATTATTATTATTATTATTATTATTATTATTATTATTAAACATGCTTTTTGTTTTACTTGTATCATGTGAAAGGGAATAAAACTATAATACATTTCAACCTTCCTTGCTGTTGTTTGCTGACTCTACAGGTCACAACATTCATGATTATGCAGCTATCACATATTTTCAAAAGTTAGTTGAACCATTTTATATACAGGCATTTAAATTATGAGAAAAAAAAACCACACAAAATAAATGAGTTAAATCTGCAAATACCATCACAAATGAATTGCAACATGTTTATAATTCAAGTATGTTGAAAAACTGATTTCATTACTGCATGTTTTAAATATGATTACAAGCTGACTGAATGATCCCAATTGGCATAGCACATGAAACAGGCTGATTGAATGGTACCAAATTAGTACTGTACAGAGTGTGTGTGTGTGTGATTTGGATTTTTAATGTAGCTTTTAACAATTTTTTAGTCATATAGCTACAATGTCTGCTTTTTGGCAGTTTATAGTGATGTCTAGTACTGGGGCATCATGCCGCAGAGATGTAGCATCATGTCCCACCCAGTCACATTATCCTGACACCAGGCCAACCAGTCCTAACACTAACCTCTTAATGCTGAGTGCCAAACAAGGCAGCTGCCAGTACCATTTTTGCAAGTCTTTGGTATGACTCTGCTGGGGTTTGAACCCATGATCTCCTTCATCCGAAGCAGATGCTCTAACCACTTAGGCCACCAGACTGGTCAGTATAGCACAGAGAAGCAGGTTGATTAAATGGTACCAAATTAGCATAGCACTGTGAAACGGATTGATTGAATGGTACCAAATTAGTCGAGCATCATGAAACAGGCTGAATGAATGGTACCAAATTAGTTCGGATTCGGCCAATGTGGGTATGTAAGAAAGCTTGCCAGTAGCTTCTCGTGGGTCGGTGGTTCTTTCCGGGGTTTTCCCGGGTTCTTCCTCTACCATTAATACTGGCCGCCATGTATAGCCTATCCTGTGCTGAAAAATGGCGTTAAACCCTACAACAACAACAACCAAATTAGTATAGCACTGTGAAACAGGCTGAATGAATGGTACCAAATTAGCATAGCACTGTGAAACAGGCTGAATGAATGGTACCCTATTAGCATAGTGCAGAGAAACCGGCTGATTGAATAGTACCAAATTAGCATAGCACTGTGAAAAGGATTGATTAAATGGTACCAAATTAGTATAGTGCAGAGAAAGAGGCTGAATGAATGGTACCAAATTAGCATAGCACAGAGAAACAGGTTGATTGAATGGTACCAAATTAGCATAGCCTTGTGAAACAGGTTGAATGAATGGTACCAATTTAGTATAGCGGAGAGACAGGTTGATTGAGTGGTACCAAACTAGTATAGCACAAAGAAACAGGTTGATTGAATGGTACCACATTAGCATAGCACTGTGAAAAGGATTGATTAAATGGTACCAAATTAGTATAGCACAGAGAAAGAGGTTGACTGAATGGTACCAAATTAGCATAGCCTTGTGAAACAGGCTGAATGAATGGTACCAATTTAGTATAGCAGAGAAACAGGTTGATTGAATGGTACTAAATTAGTATAGCACAGTGAAACATGATGACTGAATGGTACCAAATTAGTATAGCACGGAGAAACAGGTTGATTGAATGGTACTAAATTAGTATTGCACAATAAAACAGGTAACTTACTCAGTTTGTCTGGTCTTGAACAAGTGTGATCTTGATGCAGTTTTTATCTAAACATCACAGCATCACTGCCTATGCACAGCAAAACATATGGTCACATCTTTATCCTCATTCAAGTACCACACACTTGCTTACGATAAGGCAGGTCCCACTGCAATGATCATCTGTTACATAATAATACACCAGCAGATTGGGGTCTACCCAGTATGTTATTTGTTCCACTGATCAGCAAACTGCATAGACCCTGAAATTCTGTTTACTTGATATGCTCAACAAAAGCCTTAAAGGAATTCAGCTGATACTTACAAAGACATTGATTAAATACAAGAGTCCCACAAAAGCAATGAAGCTCTAATGACCATAAAGAATTTTCAGGAACTCAAGACCATGTCTTCTTTTTAACTGCAAAGTGCTGAAACCATCTCTGATTCCTTTGAGCAATATAGTTTTCACATTACCCACTGTAGCTGCGATACTAAATGTAAGATCAGCACCATTTTAAGACCAAATAGATATCATCTGAAGTCTTCTGGTGAAAACCCCATGTGAATATGACGGGGGGAGGGGGGTTAGGAGGAGTAGCAATAACAAGATTTTCCAAACCAAAGCCATATTGGATGTCAGATTGGCGCCATTTTCATTTGGAACCATCTAGAGATCAAAAGAAGTCTGATGTAATCCTTATGTTGATATGACTTTCACTTCAGGAAGTAGCAATAACATTATTTTCAAGATGGCTGCCACGATAGCCATATTGGACATCAGATTTGCATCACTTTTATTTTGGGTCAAATAGACATCATGCAAAATCTTTTAGCGGAAACCTCGTGTTGATATGACTTTGCATTCTTGGGGATTTTAGCCTCACTCTCTTCTAGTGACATCCAATTATTATTATCATTCTTATTAT
The DNA here is from genome assembly GCA_028554795.2 of Sinohyriopsis cumingii. NCBI lineage: Eukaryota > Metazoa > Mollusca > Bivalvia > Unionida > Unionidae > Sinohyriopsis > Sinohyriopsis cumingii. Next base: position 132,951,520 of record CM068827.1, read on the forward strand.
AATTATCAGTAGTAGTATTATTAGTACATCACTCCACCATATTTTCTTATAATGAAAATACATCTGGTTTTGTTTCTCAGAGTGGAAAATATATATTAGGATGTAATGCTACAAATGAAAAACAAGAGATCCTTTAATGTGGAGTTGCAAGATTTTAAAGAGGGCCTTTGTGGTGGTCATATTCATTGTAAGACTGGTACTATATTTATTTAGGACCAACTTGATAAAAAGTCTTTTGTTGAAAATCCCATGTTGAATCAAATGGCTGTCTATTCAGCACTAAGAAGATTTTCATATGATGTCAGACTGGTATCATTTTCAGTGAGGACCAACTTGACATCATAAAAAGTCTTTAGTCAAAAATCCATGCTGATATGACCATTCACTCGCAAGTGGTGATAACAAGATTTTAAAGAAGGCTGGCATGGTGGCCACGTTGAATATCAGACTGGCACCGTTTTCAGGTAGGGGTCTTTTAGTTAAACATGATATGACCATCTAGGAAGAATTTTTTGACTTCTAAGGGACTGACAAGAATTTTGGCTGGTTAAGTAGCAATCCTGATTGGCTAAGCTAAAATGGGGTGGGTGTCTGGGTTTCCCAATTGGAATTCAGGGGTTTTAGAATAGCTCCCAATAGAAATAAGCAGTCTATGTTTTGAGAGGAGGCAAGAAGCTGACTCTGGGAACATTAAATTGTCCTAAAGGAGAGTGTCAAAAGTTCAGGACGTAGGACAATAGAGACTGAGCTTCTTAAGGAGGTACGAATCTCAGATGACGCACAAGGATTATCTCAATTATATGCAATGTATATTCATTGATCTAAGTTTGTAAAAATTGTTGAATTTAGTCATTTTAAATTCATGCTTCCATTTTCCTCAAGTTCAGAAACTGCATGTTTTATTATTTACATTTGTAAGAATGTCGTATAATATTTCATTATATAAATGAGTTCAGGTTTAGAGGTTTAGTATGTAAAAGAAATCATGTAGCAAGATTTCATGCATTTCTTCTGACACAAATTGTGTGAATATGTAAATTATTTGTCTTAAATATTTTGTATTATTTATGCTGAGGATTGCTTTTTCTCTGAAAATATGTGTCAAGGACTTGCTGTGGATTGATTTTCTATGTCTGAAAGTCTGTGTCAATTAAGAATGCAGTAGCCGCTATCAGGACATAGGCTGATGATAATAGGTTGTTGTGACTATTAAGTGCGAACTACTATTGCTAGGTCTGTTGAATTTGAAAGATGATATCTGATGCAATGAGAGTGGGACTCTTGGTTTATCCCAGGAGAAGAAAAATCTGGCATGAATTAGGGTTGGCTGCTATATATTATTTTTTCAAGGGAAAGAAAATAGTTCTACACATACCTGAATGTCATTGAGAAAGAGAATGCAGTCCACAACTAAAAGGTTGATGACCCAAAGAGTTTAGCAAAAGGAGAGAGAGAGAGAGAGAGAGAGAGAGAGAGAGAGAGAGGGAGAGAAGGAAAGAGTCCAAAGTACTGACAAATTACCAGCAGTGATTGGGAAAAGACCGGAAGCACCAGGTGATGCTGTCATGCCTTTCACACTGAGTTCAATCTGCCACTCAATCATATGATGAAATTTGTTTTATCAGTAATGGCTACATGAAATTTGCATAATTTGTAACTATTTCAGAGATAGCGAATCCTTCAAATGTCATTACCGCTTCAGTGGCCTAGTGGTTAGAGCGTCCGCCTCAGATGCGGGAGGTCGTGGGTTCAATCCCTGGCCCAGTCATAGCAGAGACTTACAAAAATGGTACTAACAGCTGCCTCGCTTGGCACTCAGCATTAAGAGGTTAGTGTTAGGACTGGTCGGCCTCCTGTCAGGATAATGTGACTGGGTGGGACATCATGCTACATGTCTGCGGCATGATGCCCCAGTGCTAGACATCACTATAAACTGGCACACTGCAGACATTGTAGCGATATGACTGAAAAATTTTTAAAGCTACATTAAAAATCAAAATCACATCACATCAAATGTCATTTTTTTTATGTAACTGATTAAATTGTTGTATTGTACGTATGTGACTCATGTTATTCTCTTCAATATTTATGCTCAGTTCTCTGTTATTCCATCCCTTAATTTCATATTTTATGTTATTAACTACTTGATCCGGGCAATAACACCATGGCTGATCATCTCCAAGATAACGATAACCCAAAACCTTTAGAAGTGGGGAAGATTTCACACCATCAATCACACACATCCACCCCATTACACACGCACACACACAAACACACTTTCTGAACAACTGTTAAATCTACATTTCACATAATACACAAATCTGTAAAACAAAGGAAATCAGTGAGAAGTTCAAATGTGTGATAGGATATACACTTTATAAACAGGAACAAAGTAATGATTTGCCTAAAAAATAAACCAATCCATTTTGCTGTAGCCCATCTTGTAAATAATTTAGTACTGCAGCTGCTTTATCTCATCTGTGCCTTTATAATCTGAGAAGTCTGTATTATCATTACCACAACCCACCTTATGCCAAGTCAAATCCAACAAGCTAATTGTCATTAGCAGACACTTAATACAGCTCTGTCTGGTTCTTATTGGAGTGTTAAATACACTACTCAGAGATGGCTTTCACATCTCTGCTGTATCTACCCACATTCCATATTGCATAATGCACGAGTGGATCAGAATCAACACTATCCACTGTACTAATCACTTCAAGCAAGCAGTACAGGCCCTGGCATGGAAATAATAAAGCTTGAGATAATCACATCAAGTAAGCAATATAGGCCCTGGCATGGAAATTATAAAGCTTGAGCTAATCACTTCAAGCAAGCAGTACAGGCCCTGGCATGGAAATAATAAAGCTTGAGCTAATCACTTCAAACAAGCAGTACAGGCCCTGGCATGGAAATAATAAAGCTTGAGATTTTGTTCTGACAAATAAGAAGCAACTTTACTTTTGAAACATCATTTTTTTTATTGACCGAAATTTAAATCTGTCTCAAACTAAGCTTATATTTTATGATTTCCTGGCAAAAAGTTATGTGATGGTGGATTTGGGTCTATAATGGATATACAATTTTATGATCTCCTGGCACTAGAGATGGGCACCACACAAAAGTTTGTACTGTGGTATACTACGGTATTTCATAACACACTATGATATGTGTTACTTATACTGCAGTTTCTTAAGGATCAAAAATGTATTTCTTTAGGGAAGGAACCTGACATCATTTTGAAAAAGAAATTCTGTCTGTCAATAACTGGAAGAAAAAAACCATCTTGTTCTGATTTATAGTAAAATAGCCCAATATTATATTCATTAAATTATTTATAAGAAAAAAATAATTATCTTGACATAAAAAATAAAATCTCTGCTCAAAAGAAAATCAAAGCACCCCTCTCCTCTTTTTTAAGCATATTTTCCCCTACAATATCCACTTATTTTACTGCCTTTACAATAACAACTGAAATAGTGAAAGGAAGTACTGGGAACACACAAAATCCACCCACCCACCCCAATTTTTTTTAATATGGTAAAGTAAGTGCTAGGAACATACAAAATTGATAAAACAAAATTTGACAGAAAATATACTGATCTGTGGACTTAATGCATTTCTAGCCTTACATCAGCCCATTCTCCTTGTAGCAAAGATGGCTGACAAACTAACCCAAACCAAGAAAAGGCTGACAAGCTAACCCAAACCAAGAAAAGGTTGACAGACTAACCCAAACCAAGAAAAGGCTGACAAACTAACCCAAACCAAGAAAAGGCTGACAAGCTAACCCAAACCAAGAAAAGGCTGACAAGCTAACCCAAACCATGAAAAGGCTGACAAACTAACCCAAACCAAGAAAAGACTGACAAACCAACCAAAACCACGAAAAGGCTGACAAGCTAACCAAAACCAAGAAAAGGCTGACAAGCTAACCCAAACCATGAAAATGCTGACAAACTAACCCAAACCAAGAAAAGGCTGACAAACCAACCTAAACCAAGAAAAGGCTGACAAGCTAACCCAAACCAAGAAAAGGCTGACAAGCTAACCCAAACCATGAAAATGCTGACAAACTAACCCAAACCAAGAAAAGGCTGACAAACTAACCCAAACCATGAAAAGGCTGACAAGCTAACCCAAACCAAGAAAAGGCTGACAAACTAACCCAAACCATGAAAAGGACATAAAAATAAGGCCAGTAGATCCTGATAACATAGTAAAAAATCAAGGGTATAAAAGTGAGGCCAAATAGGAAACCATTAAGCTTTGCCAGTTAAGACTGATTAAATCATCCATTTTTTTAAACTGTAATTAAAATTATTTTGAGACAATAGGGCCAAATATTTTACATTTGTTCATGTATCAGGTATTAGAAGTATAATATTGTAAATAATGACAAAGCTAATGAATGTTATGCAGTTATGAACTCCATAACTTAGCACACAAACTGTCCAAAATGTTTTTTTTTACACAATATTTGGTGATCACTTATTTATTTATAATCAGAAAGAAAAAAGTCAGTGAAAACATTTGTTCATGAAAACAGCCACTAACTTTTCACGAAGATCTTATCTGTACGGAACATAAACAAACCAATTAACAAATAATACTGTATTCTTTCTTAAGTTCATTTCCCTTTCCCATAATCACTGATACAGGATACTTGTTTTGGAAAGCTCTTGCCCTGCCTCCAATGTAAATCTATAGGATCAAACACCCTAGCTCCACCCCAATATTAAATACCAATCATTCAACACTGTTCATCAGCCAATTAAAGACAATTTTACATTCATGAATCAAAAGCCACCTTATAAACCTTTTGCTGACTATGCTGCAAGAGATTCAACAATTACATATCTGCAATTAAGTTTTATAATTCATCTTATCACAATGTAAACATAACCAGGCAAATATTTGCATATGGTTATATTGACATAACAAAGTACTACACTGTTCTGTATTGTTATTGTGTCAAGAATCATACAAATATCGATAGAATTTGCAAATGTTTGCCGAGAACCACTTACAAATGAAAGTAGATATACCATACATTGACATTGAGTTGTTTGAATCAGCACAAATGCAGGTTTGCAAGGAAATCAAGCAGCACAAGAGCAACTCACAGGATAATTAATTTTTCAATTTTGAAAGGTTAATAACAAATTTGTTGCAGATTGTGTAACCCTAAAACCAATCCACCAAATAAACATTTTTAAGAGAAGAGTACACGTCATTTTTCTAAGACAGAGTGCACTTCACATTATACTGGCCTGCCCTGTAGTACTGTTGCCAAATGATGGCCATACGATAGAATATTCTTCAGTAATAAACCCACTTGCACCTTGTTTAAGGCAGTGAATTTATGCAATGGAGCTCTTATTTAATGCAAGTGAATTAATGCAATGGTGCACTTGTTTGAGGCATGTGAATTTATGCAATGGGGCACTTGTTTGAGGCATGTGAATTTATGCCATGGGGCACTTGTTTGAGGCATGTAAATTTATGCAATGGGGCACTTGTCTACAGCATGTGAATTTATGCAATGGGGCACTTGTCTGAGGCATGTGAATTTATGCAATGGGGCACTTGTCTGAAGCATGTGAATTTATGCAATGGGGCATTTGTCTGAAGCATGTGAATTTTATGCAATGGGGCACTTGTCTGAGGCATGTGAATTTATGCCATGGGGCACTAGACAGTAATTGTTTCTTTACACATGCAGTCCCATGTGCAACAGATGGTGATTCAAAGCAAACATGCAGACATTAAGAGAGGGTCCCATTTAAAAAGAATGGACCAAATCAAATGCATGATACTGGGCAGGTAATTTAAATGGACATATGCAGCTGTTTTCTTGACATTAAAACACTGTAGAGATGCTTAGAATAAAGCTAAAAAGGAATTCCAAACTCTGGATATTTTCCAACATTTGGAACAAGTTAGAATCCACCTCCAAATTCATTTTTTGAAGCTAAATGAGTAAAATCATTGTTTTTGATGTCGCAAGTTATTTGCCTCCGAATCATGAAACCAGGCACTGTCCCAGAACAACTTCTCAAACTTTATATGTGGACACACAGAAGTGGACCCTTATCATAGCCCAGATAACCCAGCACCCTGTGTCAGTACAGGTCTCTATATGGTGTCAAGCAAATTAAATAAGGAATAAACAGTTCTGTAGTTAGAAGAATTTCATGGCTTTCTGTGTCAGTACAGGTCCCTATATGGTGTCAAGCAAAATAAATACGGAATAAACAGTTCTGTAGTTAGAAGAATTTCATGGCTTTCTGTGTCAGTACAGGTCCTTATATGTGTCAGGCAAAATAAATATGAAATAAACAGTTCTGTAGAGGTAGAAGACTTTCATGGCTTTCTGTGTCAGTACAGGTCCCTATATGGTGTCAAGCAAAATAAATACGGAATAAACAGTTCTGTAGAGTTAGAAGAATTTCATGGCTTTCTTAGTTCTCCACACAAAACTTCAGGAAGCAGTATGCCAATATGTACACAATAAATATTTACCTTTCTGCCAATATCAAATATTAGACTGAGTTGACAGGGATGATTGCTGTGCGAGTCAGTATTTGCAAACTGAATTGTCAGAGTTTCTCATCTGAACTTCTTGTTTACTGTGTCAAATGGTTTGTAATCTGAAAGTAGTCATTCCTGTATTTATGGTATGTTTCTGGACGGCAACAAATAATTACTTTTCTTGTTGTCCAAAGACATATTCAATTCTTTAATTTGATGTCCGAAAACAATCATGGGAAAATAAATTTGTGCCCCCCCCCACATGTCCATAACAAAGTTGCCATTAACTCGCATGACAACTTGCTGCCATGAAGTAATTTGTCTAACACCATGGAAAGGATAATAAATGAAAAACAGGCATTACTTGCCTATTTTGTCTATTTGATACATGTCCATCCACCAGAAAATGCAGCCATACATGTATTGGAGCAACGATTGTGTGCATATTTTCCAAAGAACCGCCATGTTAGCAATCTTGCAATCCACAGTTTAACCCTCTGCTAATCAGTGATCATTAAAATCTACATTACAAACACACAAAAGCTTTATTTCTGTGTAATTAAGATATTAATACAAACTAAAAAAAGATACTGGAATTATAATTCTTAAGATATTTATGACAGAAACATTTTAGCATTGAGAGTAGAAATACCGGTACATGTATGATGGCAAATCTTAGAGCGCCAAGGATAAGAGGTTCCATATGGGGTGAGTGTTGTATGCATGCCTAGGAAGGGTAAACATAACAAGCAAGTTGCAATATACATGTTGGTGTGATTAATATGTTGGCATTTTTTAAAATAAAGGTGATCTATTTGTTGTGGTTCTCTCTTCTTTTTTTCGCACCTAGCCAAGGGTAGCTTCAAAATGAGCAAAGCTTGCCAACTCGAAACAACTGACTGCTCAAAAACTGTTTTGATGCATGTCGGAGATTTCAAGTTGTCTAGGTGATAATTTGTTAATATAACTTGTGGGATTTCTTTGACAGGCATGTTCAGAAATGAAAGGCAGCCATTTGGATTTCGTTAATTGAGCACACAATGTGCCAAACATTTAGCACCCACAATCAATATTTATCGTCAACAAAGAGGTTTATTACCTGTAGAACAATAACTATGTTTAAACTGTGGTACATTATACCTCAGGGATAAGAGGTTTGTTTTGTTGCATGATGCTTATGAATTTACCAATCCATACCAACTCTCTGATATATTGTTTAATAATAAAAAGTAAGGGTCATGGTTTCTAATCAAAGCCATAACTGTCACACCTGCTTTAAGTGGTTTCGTGTGTAACAATGTCTAAATTAATGGCAAACACGCTGTGACTTTTACTTTATTTAACATGAGACAGCCGATCTTCTTAAATTGTGTATGAAAACATAAGTTGTAGAAAACAAATAAAGCAGAGCAACATCCGAAAATTACAAGGCATTTAAATATTGTATTTGCTTCCAAAAACAGTGTCCAAAAACAAACCATGTCCGAAAACATACCGTAAATAGGGTAATAGAGCTTCTATACTAACAAGAAAAGCAAAATGCCTCCTAATTCAGGCATTTGTTCTTTCAGTATTCAAAATGATTAACATCTGATTGTTGTTCATATGGTATTGCAGAAAATACCAGCTCTCTAGGAACAAATCATGCCAGAAAGACAAACTTGTAGATACCATATCTTTACACCTTAGCATATATTCTCACCTGTAAGATGATATAAACTGCAAACTGCACAGACCCAGATTTGCCATTGCACTGGAAGATCTGGGTATGTGCAGCTTGTTATGAGTAATCAGTAAAACAAACAACAAAGACCCTGATCTGCAGGCATATTATGCTCTGGCAGATCATAATCTTTGTTGCTTGCAGTTTGACTAGACTTGTAAGTGAGTATATATGGTAACTATAAGTGCATGGTAAAAGGTGATTACTGTTACATGATAAAGATATCTTGTGAACTTGTATTGGTAATTTTCTAAGTTTATCAAATTCATAATGAATGTGCATAACAAGTTCCATTATCCTAAGAGTCTTAGTAGTTATGTCTTAAAACAGACAAAATGTCCATGGTACGCTCACTAAAAGCCTTAGTGTGAAATTTATAGACATACTGGTGAAATAATTTTCATATTTTTTTCATTCCTACATTTTCACTTGTAAAAAATATATCACATGTGAAAATATAAGATTTCCTATCATGCCATTCAATGCTTGATTGTGTGCCTACAAAAATTCTGCCTCCAGCAACGAAAACGAGTAATTAGTAATCTAGAAGAAATAAATAGAAAATGCAGACATGGAAATTAATTTTTTGATAAAGAAATCTGATCAGAAGCCATCTCTCTAAGTTATGTCCTCTTACTTCCTTGACAACAATAAACCCACAGTGATACATTGCTGAATCAGACTTGCAGTGTTTTCAGATAGGGTAAAATAATTTAATGTAATGGTGCAAAATTTTGTTGCATAATCTGTCTGTAGTATAGATTTCAGAGTACATTCTTTCGAAATGCATTCTGTTGGGGTCAGCATGACATGTAAACATTAAGACTGATTTACTGGCTAGGACCTTTATAGCTTGGTAGCTTGTAATAATTAATCTAGTCTGTTTGGGGCATGAACGGTTTGAGCCAGAGAAGAGTGTAATGGTAACCTGACGACGTCATATTGGTGATATGACAATAATGGAGGCAAACCAGAGAATATTTTAGGAAGTTGTGATCCATCTGAAACAAGGTTTCATAAAATGATTTTTTCCAGAATAGTTATTAATAAAGATTTTTGGTGGGTTAAGTAGTAATCCTGAGTGGCTTAGCTTAATGCGGCGGGGGGGTTTTCCAGATTGAATTCAGAGGTTTTAAAATAGTCCCCCATGTAGAACTGATCAGTCCAAGTTATTCTGCAGCGAAGGAAAGCATGAGGGGCTCTGAGATCAGTTAAGAGTATTCTTCTTGTTAAAAAGGTCTTTTTAAGGACGCATGTCGGAAAGTGAGGGAGAGAGATTTGACTTCAGTGGGAGGTGCAAATCTCAAAGAAAGCACAAGGTTAGTCTCAAATACAAATGATGTGTTCACTGATTTAAGTTGTAATTATATTTGAATTTAGTCATTTTAAATTTATACTTAAGTTTTCCTTGAGTTCAGAAATAATAATTGCATGTCTTATGATTTATGTCATACCATACTTTGTTGATATGAATGAGTTCAGATTTAGAAGCTTGGTGTGTAATGGAAATTATGTATTATAAGAGTACATATTTTGCTTCTGACGTAAATTGGGCAACTATGTGAACTATTTGTCTTAAATGATTTGTATCATTTATGCTGAGGATTGATTTTTCTATATCTGAAAATCTGTGTCAATGAATCACTAATTAGCAAGTAACATAGTTAGGACAAGGAGTAAGGTCAATTAATTCAGTGTAATTAAGTTGTGCATTCTGTTCAACCCAGAATCGAATTAACATGTGGCATAGTTCAGCTTGTAAATTCATAGCCACAGCAGGGTGTGATGGTTTATCTAACGAGGTCTAATTATGTTATGGCACTTAGTTAAGAATGTGGCAGTTGCTAACCAGACTTTAATTTATGATAATAGGTTCTTTGTGTACTAAGTGAGAATTACCATTGCTAGAATTCATTATACAATATTTGACAAAAAAGGGTGGGAATATTTATTGATCCCAGAAGAAGGAAAAGCCTAACATGTTTTCAGTTTGCATGTTATCTTTTGTGTTTAAAGGAAATAACTCTAGACATACCGGACTGATCAGTGGGAAAGAGTGCAGTCTCTAACACAGATCTCATGACCTGAAGAGTGCAGTCTGTAAGTCAGATCTCATGACCTGAAGAGTGCAGTCTGTAACACAGATTTCAAAACCTGAAGAGTGCAGTCTGTAACACAGATCTCATGACCTGAAGAGTGCAGTCTGTAACACAGATCTCATGACCTGAAGAGTGCAGTCTGTAACTCAGATCTCATGACCTGAAGAGTGCAGTCTGTAACTCAGATCTCATGACCTGAAGAGTGCAGTCTGTAACTCAGATCTCATGACCTGAAGAGTGCAGTCTGTAACTCAGATCTGACAACCTGAAGAGGCTAAGGAAAGAGTAAGAAGGAAAGATACAGAAACAATGGGCCGATCACCAACAACAATTTGGTAAAGACCAGAAGCACCAGGTGATGCTGTCTTGCCAGCAATATGAATTTGATGTCACTGATCACATGATGAAATTATGTTCTATCAGTAACAGAATGGCTAAATGAATTTTGCATAATTTTTTAAATCTCTTTTTGAGACAAAGTGAATCATTCACATGTCATTTTTGTTGATGCAATTGATTAAACTGTTATTTTGTATATGGGAGTTTGTGTTATTCTAATCTATATTTCTGCTCAGTTCTCTGGTATTCCATCCCTTAATTCATATTGCATGCTATTAATTGCTCAGTCCTGGCAATACACCATAGTCGATCATCCTATTGATAAAATCAGACTATGAAAATGAAAGTGAGGTGAATTTATGAAAAGAGGATGGGGGTGAGTGTGTTGTGCAAAGACCGAGTTTAAGCTTCTAAATTTTGATTGAGGAACAAATTTTCTATGTAATAAAAGGAACATTTTCTTTCCCTTTGCAAATGCTGGATATATTTCATCTTGTGGTACCAAAAAATGGTGTATCTTAAATTGAGGTTTCGCCAACTGTTAAAATAACACATTCTTAGTTAATGTAGGAACAGAAAATATTCTCTATGTATCTGATGGAAGGAAAATTTGTAGGTATCTTATGCTAAGTTAAAAGAGCTTTCGTGAAAATACAGCACACTCGTATTTTAACACTGTACATAGAAGCAATGTAGTATATCACCTTATAGTGAGACATAAATGTCTTGCAACACTGTGTGTGTGATTAGGAAGTGCAACATAGCTTTAACAATATTTCAGTCATATCACTACGATGTCTGCAGTGTGGCAGTTTATAGTGATGTCTAGCACTGCGGCATCATGCCACAAACATGTAGCATGATGTCCGATCCAGTCACATTATCCTGACACCAGGCCAACCAGTCCTAACTAACACTAACCTCTTAACGCTGTGTGCCAAGCAAGGCAGCTGTTCGTGCCATTTTTGTAAGTCTTTCATATGACTCAGCCAGGGATCGAACCCATGACCTACCACATCTGAGCCAGATGCTCTAACCACTAGGCCACCGGAGTTGTCTTGCAACCCTATACAAAGGAAGTATGTAGTATATCACCTCATGGTGAGACATACCTGTCTTACAACACTGTACATAGGAGGTATGTAGTATATACCTTATGGGGAGACATACCTGTCTTGTAACATTATACATAGGAGGTATGTAGTACATCACCTTATGGTGAGACATACCTGTCTTGCAACACTGTACATAGGAAGTATGTAGTATATACCTTATGGTGAGACATAGCAGTCTTGCAACACTGTACAAAGGAGCAATATATTATACCATCATATAGTGAGACATACCTGTCTTGCAACACTGTACATAGGAGCTATGTATTATATCACCTTAAAGTGAGACAAACCTGGAGTACAACAGGAAACACATAATACTTGAGGACATTATGTTGAGGGAATGAACTGGTAATTAGCATTTCATAAATTATATTAAAATAAATTTTATATTAAAATTTCCCGTTATGAAACATACATATTCATTATAATCTAGCCATACAGTCTGGATAGATTTATTCATTACAATGGATTCGTGTGATTCAGTTTCCTCCATTTGGTACTTTATCAAATTATACATAATGACAAAAAACAGCACCCCATCACTACATTACACTATACATGGGATTCACTGCATATACTGCCTTATAGTGAAACTGAATAATATTCATGCCATTCTAAATATAATTTTACAACACAACCCTGTCTGTGGTAGTCACTGCATATACTGCCTTATAGTGAAACTGAATAATATTCATGCCATTCTAAATATAATTTTACAACATAACCCTGTCTGTGGTAGTCACTGTATATACTGCCTTATAGTTAAACAGTTTAGTGAAGTACACTTTACAAATAATATTACATAACCCTGTCTGTGGTAGTCACAGTTTATACAGCCTTATAGTGGAACATTATACTGAAGCACACTCTACACATAATATTACATAACCCTGTCCATGGTAGTCACTGTATATACAGACTTGAGACATTATACTTAAGTGTACTCTACACATAATATTACATAACCATGTTCGTGGTAGTCACTGTATATACAGACTTAAGTGAGACATTATACACATAATTTTACTACACAACACTGTCCGTGGGAGTAATTGAATATACTACCTTATAGTGAAACTGAATTACACTGAATTACACTGAAGTACACTCTACATAAAAAATTTCTACACAATTTCTGCATCATCATAACCATCAAGGAATGTTATAACGAAAAGGCCCAAAAACATGGATCAAAATTTTTCACACTATCAAATTAAATGTAAATAACATTTTAGATAGTGCAACTACCAGGTATTCAAAAGTCTTGGTATTTTTTAATTTACATTTCAATGTTAAAATTTCCTAGGTTACTTTCTTTCATTGTATAAAAGAAAAAAAAGAAAAATATAGAGATAAGAGGCCATGCAAATGTCTGATTTTGCCTTGTACAATATTATTTCTACTGCTGTTTACAATGTTATTTCTACTGCTGTGTACAATGTTATTTCTTTTGTTGTGTACAATGTTATTTCTACTGCTTGCTGTGTACAATGTTATTTCTACTGCTTGCTGTGTAAAATGCTATTTCTACTACTATGTACAGTGTTATTTCTACTACTGTGTACAATGTTATTTCTACTACTGTGTACAATGTTATTTCAACCTTGTTTAATCATGACAATTTCTCAAATACTCATATCCTTTTGTTTGAGAGGGCCATCAATTCTTTCCATCACTTAAAAATAAATATGTTTTAAAATTCAAGTCTAGACACAACATCCAAGTGTGTCAATCTATGCCACATTTTGATGTTCTTTAACTGATATTTCATCTGTGAGCAGTCAAGAAAGTGAGAAATTTTACTGGACAGGTGTTAAACGATAATGATACATTCCAAGTTCTATCTTAAGATGGCTATTTGAAGGTCCTCTACACAACAATAAACCCTATATTTGTTGAAGCAGCCATTACCCGAGATCAATATTCCGATTTAATCCTCTTATGTCCCTCCAATAGGTCACTTATCTTCTGGGCAAACAAACTCCAGGACCTTGGCTGCTTCACCTACTTAAAGCCTACTGTACATCATCTAATGAGACATAATCCAAACAATTACATGACAAAAGCTGTGAAAAGCTGGACACTTGATTCTCATGGAGCTGGTTTAGTTGCAAAGTGGGCTTTTATAACTATAAAAGCCATGAGTATACAAGGCTTTCCTGATTCTACCTTAGTTACATGGTACACAATAGCATTTGAAATCTTTAAATGAAAATTGTCTAAATTTAATGAAAACAATTAATCTGCAAGGAACAATAAACATCAAAGGTAATACAATGGACCTGAAAATGCAGTGACACATAAATGTTAAAAGTTCCATCAGTTGATAATAAATATATAGACAGTCAATCAGTTACAATTGTAAATCTGCTTAAAAATTCTGGCAGTATTTGGATTGTGACGTTACCAGTAAATTACTCTGGTGGATGGTCAAAGAGAGACAACTCCTAATTCAATAACTGCTAAAAGAAGACCCTGCCTATCTACTTGTGCCCACAAGTCTGATTTTTGTTTATTAAAAAGAAAAGTGGTTTAAAGTTTGGTATATCGAAAAGAGATGAAAAATACTCATCAGGTCATGACTGAAACCTGTTCACATTGCAAATTTGATAAATATTTAGTAAATTAATCAACTGAGTTGACATCTTGCCAGGAAAAGAATTCATTTGTATTGTAGTAATAGAACTGAAAGTGACAGAAAACTGTTCAGCCAAATATGTCTATACTTAAGATGATACAACATTACACTAGTGTAAGATGATACAAAAATACACTAGTGTAAGATGACACAACATTACACTAGTGTAAGATGATACTACATTACACTAGTGTGAGATACAACATACACTAGTGAACGATGACACAACATTACACTAGTGTAAGATGATACAAAATTACACTACAGTAAGATGATGCAACGTTATACAAGAGTAAGTTAATACTGTTAAGTAAATTAATCTTACACTAGATTAAAATGATATCAAATTACACTAGACTACTCTGATATCACATTACACTAGAGTAATATATCACATTACACTAGAGTAAGATATCACATTACACTAGAGTAATATATTACATTACACTAGAGTAAGATATCACATTACACTAGAGTAAGATATCACATTAAACTAGATTAATAATATCACATTACACTAGAGTAATATGATATCACATTACACTAGATTAATGATATCACATTACACTAGAGTAATATGATATCACATTACACTAGATTAATGATATCACATTACACTAGAGCAAGATGATATCACATTACACTAGATTAATGATATCACATTACACTAGAGTAAGATGATATCACATTACACTAGATTAATGATATCACATTACACTAGAGTAATATGATATCACATTACACTAGAGTAATATGATATCACATTACACTAGATTAATGATATCACATTACACTAGAGTAATATGATATCACATTACACTAGATTAATGATATCACATTACACTAGAGTAATATGATATCACA
This sequence comes from Sinohyriopsis cumingii, assembly GCA_028554795.2. Lineage (NCBI taxonomy): Eukaryota > Metazoa > Mollusca > Bivalvia > Unionida > Unionidae > Sinohyriopsis > Sinohyriopsis cumingii. Next base: position 132,966,832 of record CM068827.1, read on the forward strand.
TTACACTAGATTAATGATATCACATTACACTAGAGTAATATGATATCACATTACACTAGAGTAAGATGATATCACATTACACTAGATTAATGATATCACATTACACTAGAGTAATATGATATCACATTACACTAGATTAATGGCATCACATTACACAAGAGTAATATGATATCACATTACACTAGAGTAATATGATATCACATTACACTAGATTAATGATATCACATTACACTAGATTAATGATATCACATTACACTAGATTAATGATATCACATTACACTAGAGTAAGATGATATCACATTGGACTAGAGTAAGATGATATCACATTACACTAGAGTAAGATGATACAACAGTACACTTGAGTAAGATCATACAACATAACACTAGATACAACAATACACTAAAGTTAATACAACATTACACTACAGTAAGATGATACAACAATACACTATAGTAAGGTAAATATATGATAGCTACAAAAGATGTTTAAATGGGCAATAATGTTAGATAAGAAATTTTAAAAACTTGTATATATAATGGACAGTATACTTACATCTAGATTATTGTATGCTCACTGTCTGACATCTTTGGGTGGATAATTTTATGAGAATGTGAAAATCAGCATATGAGCTTGAGAGACTGCAATGCCAAAACAAACCCCTGTGAAATATCATAGAAACTGCTATGCCAAAACAAATCCTTGTGAAATATCATTGAGACTGCTATGCTGAAACAAACCCTTGTGAAATATCATAGAAAATGCTACGCCAAAACAAATCCTTGTGAAATATCATAGAAGCTGCTATGCCAAATGAAATCCTTGTGAGATATCATTGAGACTGCTATGTCAATACAAATCCTTGTGAAATATCATAGAAACTGCTACGCCAAAACAAACCCTTGTGAAATATTATAGGGACTGCTATGCTAAAACAAACCCTTGTGAAATATCATTGAGACTGCTATGCCAAAACAAACCCTTGTGAAATATCAGAGACTGCTATGCCAAAACAAATCCTTCTGAAATATCATAGAGACTGCTACGCCAAAACAAACCCTTGTGAAATATCATTGAGACTGCTATGCCAAAACAAACCCTTGTGAAATATCATAGAAACTGCTGTGCCAAAACAAACCCTTGTGAAATATCATAGAAACTGCTATGCCAAAACAAACCCTTGTGAAATATCAGAGACTGCTACGCCAAAACAAATCCTTCTGAAATATCATAGAGACTGCTACGCCAAAACAAACCCTTGTGAAATATCATAGAAACTGCTATGCCAAAACAAATCCTTGTGGAATATCATGGAAACTGCTATGCCAATACAAATCCTTAAGAAATATCATAGGGACTGCTATGCCAAAACAAACCCTTGTGAAATATCATAGGGACTGCTATGTCAAAACAAATTCTTGTGAAATATCATTGAGACTGCTATGCCAAAGCATAACCTTGTGAAATAGCATAGAAACTGCTATGCTAAAACAAACCCTTGTGAAATATCATTGAGACTTCTATGCCAAAACAAACCCTTGTGAAATGTAATAGGGACTGCTATGCCAAAACAAACCCTTGTTAAACATCATATAAACTGCTGTGCCAAAATGAACCCTTGTGAAATATCATAGAAACTGCTATGCCAAAACAAACCCTTGTGAAATATCATAGAAACTGCTATGCCAAAACAAACCCTTGTGAAATATCATTGAGACTGCTATGCCAAAACAAATCCTTGTGAAATATCATAGAGACTGCTATGCCAAAACAAACCCTTGTGAAATATCATTGAGACTGTTATGCCAAAACAAACCCTTGTGAAATATCATAGAAACTGCTATGCCAAAACAAATCCTTGTGAAATATCACTGAGACTGCTATGCCAAAACAAATCCTTGTGAAATATCATTGAGAGTGCTATGCCAAAACAAACCCTTGTGAAATATCATAGAAACTGCTATGCCAAAACAAATCCTTGTGAAATATCATGGAAACTGCTATGCCAGTACAAACCCTGGTGAAATATCATAGAAACTGCTACGCCAAAACAAACCCTTGTTAGACATCATATAAACTGCTATGCCAAAACAAACCCTTGTGAAATACCATAGAGACTGCTATGCAAAAACAAACCCTTGTGAAATATCATAGAAACTGCTATGCCAAAACAAACCCTCGCGAAATATCACGCAGTACATGTATAAAAGCACGGTTATCATATACCCTCATTTACAATTAGCATCAGTGGAGAGATCTCTTTGCATTACAATAAGGTAAACAATGCAAATATTCAAATATATTCCTTTTTCTTGTGCTAAACTTTAATCATAACTTAATTTACAAGAATTTTTGGGACAAGATGGATGCAATCATGATGGGAAATATTGGGTGATAATTTATGATGTGCAATTGTATCAATGACACTTGATGACGACAATTATTGGAAAACACTGTTCATTTACATCCAATGATAAGTTTATGTTGAGTGATAAGTTATAATGTGCAATTGTATCAATGACACTTGATGATGACAATTATGGGAAAACACTGTTCATTTACATCCAATGATAAGTTTATGTTGAGTGATAAGTTATAATGTGCAATTGTATCAATGACACTTGATGATGACAATTATGGGAAAACACTGTTCATTTACATCCAATGATAAGTTTATGGGACAAAATTAGAATAAATATAAATATATATCAGGTTCTACAACTACCTTGGTCTTTGCTACATCCATTGTTAGACAACACATATATGAAGCACATTCTAACAACTATCTTATAAAAGTTAACCCTTTTAATATTTAAACTTTTCAGAATCTCAAGGCTTTTTAAAATACTTTTATATATGTCATTTTTATTGTGGGTTTCTTAAATACAAAACACCTGCTTGAAGAAGAGTACCACGAATAGAGATCATTATAAGCCTGACACATGTTTAATAGTTCTCTATGCAGGTTACTGAAATTTGTGTGCAGAAACCACTTTTCCCAAATTCAAACTAACCTCGACTTTTTACCTTCTGAACCCAAAATGAACTGGTTTGTCCTTAATCCAAGTGCAAAACATCCACAAAGTATGATAACTGTAAATACTGGATAACTAAAGTTATTATGCAAAAACAAAAATCGTTAACAGACAGAACAATGGACAGTATCATAACACACAATGTTATCTCTTATGTTGAGCATACCGAAATTAATGCAGAATTATGCACTTTATACATTAAAAACTTCACATATGTTTTCCCAATATTTACATTAAATTACACCCCAAAACAATCACCATACATGCTATTTCAACTGAAAAAATATAATAAGGACCTTACAGATGCTTGAATTAAAAAATGCACCAATTGTTTTGACATAAGGATAACTGCATGACCTTAAAATCACATTGACAAAGCTTCCTTAGGCTTGAAAACTGATGTTAAAATGCCCAAAGAAGGGTGCTATCAGGTGTGGGATGGATAAGTGGAGGGTTGGGGAACAGTTATTAAAGTGGGGTGGCTTCTTTGATTAGTAGAATGACCATTATCCCATAAAGTTATTATGTTTAAAAAAAAAAATGGGGCATGGGCAGTAATGGTTACACTAGTGACCCTAGTTTGTACCCAGTGATTTCAAGTAGTCACAGCATGAGTGGAGTGAAAATCAACTCCCTGATATTGTGCAGATATTGATAATGTGGTGCTCATCATTGTGAAATGATAGAGCAACGGACAAGTCACTGTCTGTACAGCAATGGACAAGTCACTGCCTGTAGAGCAATGGACAAGTCATTGTCTCTAGTTAAAATCTACCAGAATAACATGCACTGCATGTCTCTTGTGTTCTTGTATGCAATATGTACTATATATACTCGCTTATGAGTCAAGTAAAAACTGTAACAACAACAGATCCTGATCTGCAATCTCATAATGCACCTGCAGATCAGGGTCTATGTTGTTGTACTGTCGATTAATCCAAAAAACTGCACACAGATCTGCCGGTGCTTTAGGCAATGGCAGACCTGGGTCTGTAGTTTGCAGCTGGACTCGACTTTTAAACAAGAATACATGGTACCAGTTGTAAGGTGAGTGACTTGATGTGAAAAGGACACTTAAGATTCTCAGAATACAAATATCTGGTATGACATTTCACTGATAGCAACTGTAATTCACATATCCCAATCTTGTTTGTCTAGATTAGTGGAGATAAGAGGTGTAAATCTATCAGATGAAATAAGAACTGCCTCTCTATACAGCAAACCAATTAAGAATGCAAACAATTTCACAATTGTCCAGATAAGAGCACCTTACAAAGAACTCCCAGATGTTAACTTACTTCACCTGACCCAAGTTTCTGTGAAAGATGGGGTTTGTTAAGCTATTGACTTCTGTCAATGCTGGAGGTCATCAAACTTACTCAGATTTGTAAAATAAAGTCTGCTAAAAGTCAAATACACTCGAGAACAACTGCAATATTAATGTTATCACAAAGCAAACTGTATCAGAGGTCAAGTAAATAATTCAATACTGGACGGCAAATAATTCAATCTAAATTTCACAATGTCTCTCATATGAATGTTTGTATGACCTTTGTGTGATTTACTGGTCAAAGGATACGCAAATCTATAATACTTGACATGGACTCTAACATGTGTTATCATGACACCAACTATATTAAAATGAATAATGATACAGTTCAAAGGGAACGACTCTAAAACCCGAATATAATATTAAGAAATCCAGATACAGTGTACAGGGTGCCCTTTTTTGACAGTAAGCCAGTCAGGACAAGTTTAGTGTGAATGAAAACCACAACTGTCACAGTAACAGACCTGCCAACCCTGACGAGTCCATCTCAGTAAGGCAGTTGTTTTTTCCTGTAAGTTTGACCAGTTTTCAGTAAGGTGTAACAAAATACCATAAACTGTTATTGTAAAGCTGGAAAACATAATTAAAAGTTCGGTATTCAGAATGTGCTGCGATGATAAACATTATGTTCAGCTGAAAAGATTGTAAGGTATGCATAGACTTCATTTACCACTAGTACAGTTGCACAAATTTTAGTTCCATACCCTACGGAGAAAAATGGCTTGGAAATTCTTGTTTCCATTCCACATGATGATGGCAATCATATTTCCAGCCAGGAATCATACTCAAATTGGCATATGATGTCCAGTAAACATAACTGTGTCCATTCCAGCTTATATTCACAAGAATCTGAATATTCCTTTTTATTTTTCTATGTTGATTATTAATGCTTTTCAAGAGGCTTATTTTCCCTTTTGTCCTAAACATGCATCGCCTGCTGGATGCCGTTTTAAAAAAGATTCTATGATCAACAGTTTGATCATGCATATGCTTCGCATAAACAAATAGCTGCAGTTTAAAGCATCTGATGTGCTGCTGTAAAGTTAGTCTGTTTCCCTGACCAATTTCACTACTTCTAATATGAAACCCAGATCCAAATCAAACAAGGATGAACAAATTTGTCTGATTTACAGCAATGATCATTTTCCCATAGTTTTTGCAAAATCATAAGAGTTGGCAGGTCTGCAGTAAGCCAGTCGGGACAAGTTTAGTGTGAATGAAAACTACAACTGTCACAGTATGCCAGTCAGGACAAGTTTAGTGTAAATGAAAACTACAACTGTCACAGTATGCCAGTCAGGACAAGTTTAGTGTGAATGAAAACTACAACTGTCACAGTATGCCAGTCAAGACAAGTTTAGTGTGAATGAAAAGTACAACTGTCACAATCAGATGTAAAAAGGGCTCATTTGAGGAAGAGAAAATGTGAAGAAAAAAATGGAAAATTACCCATGCAACCATGGAAGAACTATACAATTACCCATGCACCATGGAAAAACTATACAATTACCCATGCACCATGGAAAAACTATACAATTACCATTGCAACCATGGAAAAACTATACAATTATCATTGCAACCATTTTTCTTCATTCAAGCCATGAATCCTTAGACAGGTTGCCAGTCTTATCATCAGACAAATGCCAAGCAGACCCCCAACTAAGAATCCTTGCTGACTGTTTTTCTTCAAATGAATTACATACACTGTGCTTGTGAACTTGATGCATCAATAAATGGGGAGAAAACACCAGACACATGAAAAGACCACAACTTCCTTATTTTACAGCAGGCCATCTAATGAGCATTAGAGTTCTCAAATTTTAATAAAATCTTAACATTTTTTGCTGCACTAGTAGTTGCTCTAACAGAGACAGCAAACTGTTTTTTTTCAATTAATGAATACAGCAATGAGGTCAACACAAATCAGAAATACAAGTAGCAAAAAGAAATGTGTTCACAGAAAACAACTGTCTTGGAATATATCAATTTAAATGTATGAATTTCCAGCTAAACAAACTTAAATGCAAAACTTAATCACAATCACAGTCAATGAAGCATGAAACATAGGTAACTGTGACACATTTTGATAGCACTGTGTTGTGCTCACCAAAACACTTCCTCACTCACAGCTTCATGACCCTGTAGCCAGCAGTGAAAACTGACTTTAATGTAAAAGTCACTAAAGTATATAATATGGGTCACACAGACCCACTTTTGGTGGATGCACATTGCACTCACCAAGAGGCATCCATAAAGTTACATAATCCTGAAGCATAAATTACATGAGAAAATCGATATATATGCAAAACTTAACAAGAACATAATGGATGTATGGATGGAATGACAGACAGACAAGGGAAATACTGTATGCCCATTTTCCCTTTATATATGGCAGGGTAAAAAAACAACACTCCAAACCCACACACTCCAAAAACAACAACATTCTAACCAACATATAAATGAGCTGTTCTTTTCAGAACCATCTGCCTTGGAGAGTATGACTATTTTCCATTCTGTGGATTTATACATTTGCCTTTCATAAATTGCCTTCCTTGAGAATCTACTGCATCTGCCTTAAATTCTCACTCCACAGGTCTTGGTTTCATGATGAAGTGCAAGATATATTCACAGCAATGTATGGACTGCCTTAAATTCTCACTCCACAAAGCTTGGTTCCATGAAGGAGTGCAAGATATATTCACAGCAAAGTATGGTCCGCCTTAAGTTTTCACTCCACTAGGTTTGGTTCCATGATGGAGTGCAAGATATATTCACAGAAATGTATGGTCCACCTTAAATTCCCACTCCACTAGGCTTGGTTTAATGATGGAGTGTAAGATATATTCACAGCAAAGTATGGTCCACCTTAAGTTTTCACTCCACTAGGTTTGGTTCCATGATGGAGTGCAAGATATATTCACAGAAATGTATGATCCACCTTAAATTCCCACTCCACTAGGTTTGGTTCCATGATGGAGTGCAAGATATATTCACAGAAATGTATGGTCCACCTTAAATTCCCACTCCACTAGGTTTGGTTCCATGTTGGAGTGCAAGATATATTCACAGAAATGTATGGTCCACCTTAAATTCTCACTCCACTAGGCTTGGTCCCATGATGGAGTGCAAGATATATTCACAGAAATGTATGGTCTGCCTTAAATTCTCACTCCACTAGGCTTGGTTCCATGATGGAGTGCAAGATATATTCACAGAAATGTATGGTCTGCCTTAAATTCTCACTCCACTAGGCTTGGTTCCATGATGGAGTGCAAGATATATTCACAGAAATGTATGGTCCACCTTAAATTCTCACTCCACTAGGCTTGGTCCCATGATGGAGTGCAAGATATATTCACAGAAATGTATGGTCTGCCTTAAATTCTCACTCCACTAGGCTTGGTTCCATGATGGAGTGCAAGATATATTCACAGCAAAGTATGGTCTGCCTTAAATTCTCACTCCACAGGTCTTGGTTCCATGATGGAGTGCAAGATATATTCACAGCAGTGTATGGTCCACCTTAAATTCTCACTCCACTAGGCTTGGTGCCATGATGGAGTGAGAGATATATTCACAGCAATGTATGGTCCCGTGATGCATGTAAGAAGTTATTTTGTATATGTATTTCTTTATTAAAAGTTAAGACTAAAATTCCATTTCAAATCTTTTCATACAATTGTAAGCACCTGGTCCTTCCAGTCATCATTACACTGAGCTCCTTTATCATTTCATTTATTTTTTACATTGCAATGAATGCAGTACATTAGTTACAAATTCAACTACACCAAGGCTATCAAACCTATGTTACTGGGCAGACACAAGTCAGAATTTTGTACTGTCCAACTGAGTCAGTTACGGATGAAAGCAGAAAAATTCATTGCTCAGAAGTGCAAATTTGATTTTTCCTAGCCCTCCTAGTAGCATGTAGAAGCATAGCAGACAAAGTGCAGCCATTTTATGGTATGAAACCATTCTGTCACATAACACAATCATGAGATGTATGCTGCATTATGACTGGTCAATATCTTCACCTGACTGGACCATCACCTTACTGGATCAATAACTAATGGAATCACATATTGCTTAACAACAAAAGTGGCTTTTTTTAAAGAAAGGTGTGCAGAAAATGTAAATAAATATGTACACACTCCAGTAACTGAAGTTGCTGTTTTATAGATTTATGTGTGGACATTAATGGAACTCAGTTTTAATAATATTTGGATTGATTCTGGTGTTAAAATTTATGAAAAACGTGAAAGTACAGCTGAAAATATTAACAGGCCAAAGAGACATGCTGCTTGAAATATTAGCTATTCCAATAAAAAATGTCTCTGACCATGGACCATCATGCTAGTATGGGCCATCATGCCAGCAGCTAAATCAACCTCTGTGCAAAGCATTAACATGGATCCAACATTTTAAAATGTCAGCTTTGGCTATGTTGCATCATCCTGGAAACAGATACATTTAAACGAAATGACCACAATTTTTTTATTACAAGTGACCTTTCCAGAACTGACCAAATTACACCTGTTTGCTTTGTCATCCTACACAAGAGCCACGTGTCACCCAGGGGAACAAGAATTTATGGTGGTTGCTTATAAACTGTTGGGTCTCAAAAACAAAGCTGCATTCAGAAGTACATAATACAAGAAGGAAAGTTTGGCACTCTGTGTTTGGATGAATGTACTTTATTATGACTGCAGTGTATAACAAATCCAACTGTATTTTTTAGGATAAAGGTCAAGTTTCTTTGTTGTGTTGACTCTACTTACAACCTAACATCAAAAATTCATCATTAAAGGATAAAGAGAGATTAAGACTCTGCTTACCATTCTCTCCATGGCATCCTGTTCATTCTCCTCCTGATTTGTTGGCTGGGTAGGACCTATAAACATGTTTTTGTCTTCTTGGTACAAGAAGTGTAATCCCTCTAATGTTGACAGGACAAACCCAAAGTGACGGAGACAACAGCTGCGCAGGAAACTCTGAAAAAGTAAAACATCTACATTTACAACTAGTTTTATAAAGCATGTGGTGTTTTATGTCACCACAGCATAACAGTGGCCCTATGGTGCCAACTAAATATAGAGATCAAAATATGTAAAACTGAATTTAAACAGATTTAGGAAGACAAACCATTCCAAATAAACGTAAACATGAAATACAACATGACAAAAAATAAATTGCAAAGGTGTTAAAATTCTGTAAAATGTATGTAAACAAAAGATAAGGGTGACACACCAAATCCTTAAAACATGGTCAAAATTTGCTATATAAACTGCATTTCCTCAAAAAGTGCAAGACTAGTAAGTGATAGATTATCATGCACTTTCTCCATGCAGTTCACGTCAAATTTTTTTTGCCTCACAGTATGGAAGCTGACACTGAAAAGAATGTGTTTCACTGTCAGTGGACACTGGTACGGTAAGCACTCTGGTTGAAGTTCATACCTCAGAACCTATGTATTAGTCATGTATGTGTATCTGAAATGGGATCAGCACAATACCACCATCTCTCCAACACACAAGGATGCCACTTTCCAGAAGCGGATTTGATGTTCTTAAGTTTGTTTGCAGCATTTTTATTCCACATTTGTCACCAGGTTTGAAGAACATATATATTTATACAATATCTGAAGTCACTATATGGAACCTTCCATTCTGAAATGGATGACAGTTTGGCAGCCTTGGCTGCTTTGTCTGTTCTTTCATTACCCATAATGGCAATGGGACAAGACAGCCAACTGTACAGAATACTTTCAGCTGCTTGCATGAGCACATGTTTCTGTAAAATCTGGGATATTAATGGGTTCACAGATTTAAGATTTTCAAAGCTTTCATAGTGGAAAAGGAATCTGAAAAGATGACCAAATTTGTTTCTTGAGAAGCTTATATTTTCTTAAAAATATTAGAATGGCTGTAATTTCTGCAGCAAAAATTGAGGCTTTTTATATGGTAATGTGCCATGTGATGTTACAATGTCTCCATCTTTCAAAACATTTGTATACAGCAATATATAGGTATGACAAGAGGATTTGATTTCATTGACTTCACTCTGAAAAAAGAAATGATTTATTGAGGACTTTTTGATTTGGCATAATATTTTGCTGTTTCAACATAATTGTGAACTTGTATGCCAAAAAGTGGAATGAAGCTTGGTTTATGAGCATAAAAGATTTGGTATTTGTATCTATATACTAAATAATATACAGTATTAGGTGACAAGGATGACAGTTTGGTATTTGTATCTATATACTAAATAATATACAGTATTAGGTGACAAGGATGACAGTTTGGTGTTTGTATCTATATACTACACAATATACAGTATTACTACTATTAGGTGGACAGGATGACAGTTTGGTATTTGTATCTAAATACTACATAATATACAGTATTAGGTGGACAGGATGACAGTTTGGTGTTTGCATAAAAAATACTACATCATTTGATAGTATTAGTTGGATTGGGTGTGTGTGATTGGGATTTATAATGTGAAACTAACAATGTTTCAGTCATATCACTATGATGTCAGCAGTGTGGCAGTTTATAGCTATGTCTAGCACTGGGGCATCATGCCGCAAACATATAGCATGATGTCCCACCCAGTCACATTATCCTGACACCAGGCTGACCAGTCCTAACACTAACCTCTTAATGCTGTGAGCCTAGCGAGGCAGCTGTTAGTACCATTTTTGTAAGTCTTTGGTATGACACGGCCGGAGATCAAACCCACAACCTCCCACTTCCGAGGCGGACGCTCTTACCACTAGACCACAAGAGCCATTTGTTGTTGTCTGTTGTTTGTATCTAAATACTCCATTAATACAGTATTAGATGGACACAATAACAGTTTGTTGTTTGTATCTAAATACTGCATTAATATAGTATTAGATGGACACAATGACAGTTTGGTGTTTGTACCTAAATACTGCATTAATATAGTATTAGATGGACACAATGACAGTTTGTTGTTTGTATCTAAATACTGCATTAATATAGTATTAGATGGACACAATGACAGTTTGGTGTTTGTATCTAAATACTGCATTAATATAGTATTAGATGGACACAATGACAGTTTGGTGTTTGTATCTAAATACTGCATTAATATAGTATTAGATGGACACAATGACAGTTTGGTGTTTGTACCTAAATACTGCATTAATATAGTATTAGATGGACACAATGACAGTTTGGTGTTTGTATCTAAATACTGCATTAATATAGTATTAGATGGACACAATGACAGTTTGGTGTTTGTATCTAAATACTGCATTAATATAGTATTAGATGGACACAATGACAGTTTGGTGTTTGTACCTAAATACTGCATTAATATAGTATTAGATGGACACAATGACAGTTTGTTGTTTGTATCTAAATACTGCATTAATATAGTATTAGATGGACACAATGACAGTTTGGTGTTTGTATCTAAATACTGCATTAATATAGTATTAGATGGACACAATGACAGTTTGGTGTTTGTATCTAAATACTGCATTAATATAGTATTAGATGGACACAATGACAGTTTGGTGTTTGTATCTAAATACCACATGAGATACAGTATTATATGGATCAGGGTTCATACACCTTTGGTGTGACAAAATTCAAGGACTTTATCCAATTTTTTCAAGGACCCCGATGTCCAGTGCACTTTAGATATATTTATAAATGGCCATTTACAGGATTAGTGAGAATGTTGTAATTTCTTGACAAAGGGCTTTCTAATATTTGTGCAATATGTTTGAGACTTTATAATAGAGAATGAAAAAAGCAACAAATCTTAGGAGATTAACAACACTTTATTTTTAAGACAAATAAATGGATTCAGATCTTTATATGAAGAACAACAAAAATCCCTATAGATTACATAGAAAATACGGTACACTAGGTTCAACTTTTCTTTAAATTCTTAACTCCAACTACCAAATGTGTTTGAACACACACTTCCCAGGCATTTTGCTCAAAATGAAATAGGTAAGCTCTCGCAGAAAAATACCCAGATAATTCATCCGTATTCTCAATGCCATGTACATGTGTTTACCCGTTGGTGGGTGTGAATGCATCCTCCTGCATATTCCCTAGCGATAGGAGTTTACGAAGACTGCCGAAGTCCACCATCTCTCCCTGACACACTTTATGAAAACACATTGGCTGACCTCGTATATAGTGATTTGCATAATTTATACATACGTGAAGTTGTCTGCAGCAGACAAGATCAATTTCTGGAAAAACTGTGATGCATGATATGATACATTCACATGGCATCTTAAAATAGTCAGCCACAAAAGTATGCCACGTGTCGCCGTGTCTAATTTTTATGTCTGCTTGTGTGTGATCGCTCATCTAAATTTTAAAGGTACATTTACATGTAGATGTAAGTACATTGTGTTATAAGTGGCCTCTCTGTTAACAGGTATACGGCTGTAATTTATGCTCAAAGACTGGTCACGACACCAAAAAAGTCAGGTTCAAGCCGACCTGCGAATGTTAGATCATATGCCAAAAATCAGAAGCTTGGATCTAAAATAAGAACAAATTGTTACCATTTGTGTGTATATTTTTCATTATCGTTTGTTTTGAGAGTTTAATCATATGATTCCCCATGATCTAAACTACAAAGATGTACTGCTGCCGCAGAAAAGAAATCAAAGAAGAATGATTGTTGGAAAAGATTCACACATTTTGTAATCCTCTCTATAATCAGGTCTGCGTGCAATTATAAATATCTGATTGGTATTGTTTTGTAAACCACCAAATAGCAAACAGTTTTGTTTTGAATACATGGTGAGCAGCAGAGGGGGGGAACAGACCACTTAAGGGAATGGTCACCTTGTGTTTGAACCAAAAAAATAATGACACTTCATAGAGGTCAAATACCACGTCTACAATTATTGTTTGTCCCCAAAATAATTGTAGACGAACCCCCTCTGCTGCTCAATAATCTTGGGAATCTTCATCTGAATCTTGGGAATCTTCATCTGAATCCTGGGAATTTATTCTATGTTTCAAGTAATATTCAAGTTCTGATGGTGGTTTTTCTATTTTTGGATTTATGTTCTTTCTTTTCCTGTAATATATCATTAAACTTCTGTATCGATCTCCACCGCAATTTTTGCAAATCTGATATAATCCTCTAACACCGTTGTTACATCCAACACAACTTCGTGGACCAGCATGAGGGTTTTTCTTTATAAGATAATTATGTTTTTTGCAATATTCTCCACGACATTTTTTATCACATTTATTAGTGGTTCCTTGACGCAGCCACGCACAATTGTTCATTATATTAATGATATCTTTTTAATTCAGTTTAATTTTATCATCACCCCTGTTATCCAAATATTTTATCAAGTCCAATACGATATCTTGTTCTAGGATCGTGTAAATTTATTGTTATAAACCCATGCGGAGTAGCTTGCGCTCGTAAAAAGAAATTTCTGAATTTAATTATATCCATGTCACCGCTGCACCAGGTTTGATGAATATTTCGCAACGTATGTGTGTCTACGCCATTAAACACAACTAAAATATTACAGTTATCTCTGATTACTTTTGGTATTTGTGTGTATCGTTGAGTAACATAAATAACGTCGGTATTTTTGTGTCTACCTCGAGAAAAAATCCTGGCTGGGTTTGCTTGTTTGTCCAGCATCACATCGTCGTATACAACTAAATTATTAATAAGTCCGTCTGTGGAATCAACTGATGGTGCTTCATCAATATCGGTTATAAACTCGATAACGTCGTTAGCGTTTTCATTAAAATCCTTAAGTACATTATAACATCGCTGATCATCAACTGACGGGGCTACCAAATATAATTTATCCCATTTTAACCATCTCATTATAAGATTAAGTAACAACTGTGTCTTTCCACTTCCAGATGGTCCTATTATTATCATTCTGATGGAATTTGGTAACGCAGGATGGTGCTTGACAGGTTCTTGTTTTCTTGTCGCTGAGAAATCAATTATATCCATGTTGTATAAAATATCTATGAATTTATATTGCTTGCGCTGTAAACTTAAAACTCCAACTGTTGATTTAGCTACGGTTATAACAAAAAATAAAAAAATAGCGTATGGTGGAAAATGTTCTATATGCGGTAGAAAGAAATTTTCGTTTTTACCTAATAGGCGCGGTGGTGATATTGCTAATTTGATGTCAAAGTTTCCAGGTGCTCCATGGGCTAAATACAGCGGAGAAAAACATCTACCAGGATATAATTATTGCGGCCCTGGTACTCGACTCGATATCAGGCTTGATAATCAGGATCAACCAAAACCAGGCGAAGAACCAATAAACGCTATTGATCGAGCTTGTCATGTTCATGATGTAGCTTATAAGAGTAAAAATCTACAAAATAGGCATATTGCAGATGTGAAATTAATTCATGCGTTAAATGCTATAAAAAATAATAATATCAAAGAAAAATTAGCTAATTGGTTAGTAAAATCCACGATGAAAGGTAAATTAGCGCTAGGGGCTGGTAATATATAAATGGAATCGATTTATTATTCACCAATTGGATACTGGAAGGGTAAAGCAGCAATTAGTAAACTCGCTGATGCAGCAGCGGTTAAACATTCTACTGCTAAAGCGTGGTTGTCCAGGCAGGCAATATGGCAAATTTATCTACCACGTCCTAAGCAAATTCGATTTGCTCATTTTAGTGTCAGTGTTCCTAATGAGGTTCATCAAGCTGATATTCTGTTTTTACCACATGATACTGTACGTAGAAAAACGTACAAATACGCGCTAACTGTTGTTGATGTTGCAAGTAGATATAAAGATGCAGAACCGTTAATGACTAAAACAGCAACTGAGGTAGCCGACGCGTTTACACGAATTTATCAACGAGGTGGTGGATCACAAGGTGGTCTACGATGGCCACAGCTACTACAGGTTGATCCTGGCAAGGAATTTCTTGGTCCAGTATCATCGTTGATGAAACAACATAATACCAAAATACGACGAGGACATACTGCAATTCATCGTGATCAAGCAATTGTTGAGCGATTTAATCGAACACTTGCTGAGCGGTTATTTGGATATCAGTACGCGGAGGAATTTATTCAGGATACGAGATCTCGTGAATGGGTGGCAAGATTACCAAGCGTGATAGCTGCATTAAATAATGAGATTACACGAACGACCAACATGAAACCTATTAATGCAATTACAAGCGCACACATACCTACACAACAACGTGATTTTTCAGCACAACCATTATTAGGTAATATCACCGTTAGGTATTTATACGAACCCGGTGAACTTGAAGGCGGTAAAAAAAGAGCAACTGATTCTATTTGGAGTGTTACCACACATAAGATATCCACCGTGACAAGATCCTCAGGTAGACCCGCAATCTACAGACTGGATTCGGCTGCTCCTCAACGTGGATTTGTGCGTGAACAATTACAGATAATTCCCGATAACACACAATTACCACCAAAATCACTTCGGTGATTTCGATCACTTAACTAGCACCCAAGGCGCTGGCGCCTCTACGTCGATTACATTCAAGACAGGTCAACATTATATTTTCTCGTGTATGACCAAGATTGTTATTTTTTCTATCTACGGTAAATTGTCTTGGATCATTTTTCAGATACCGCCATAGCATTATACAATTACAACTTGCGCAATGATTATTTTGTTGTTGTTTCAGCGCATTAATAAAATCAACATCAAGATCAAAATTGCGTTTATTTTTTTTATCACACTGTTCATAACCAGATAATTTTTTTCTTATTATATCGCTTTGACATTTGTCAATATCATCACTAATCACTGACGAGTCCATGACGATTCGTCTCAATTGAGATATTTTTCTAACTCGAGACACTGCGAGATAAACCAAGTTCGACCATTCGATGTGATCATCAACGATCCAAACAACTGTATCAGTAATAGTTAATCCCTGAGATGAATGAATCGTCATCGCGTATCCAAGCGTCCACGGGGATTTATCAGCACGTAGAGCATCTTCAACAACATCAACATCAACTGCAACAATATCATTCAATACAAGATTCTGTTTCCTCTTTGACTCTCCTGGTATATCAACGTCGATATTTTGCCGTCTTGTATCTGCTGGTCGATAACATAACGGAACTGACAACGTTGAAAACTTTTCTCGTTGTAACTGAAACAATTCCCGTTGAAGTTTATCACGAACTATCTTTCTGCTTGCAACTATCAAATCGTTTGGTCGCCACGTTTGCAGAAAGTCTTTCATGGGTGTTTCTGAAATTATTTCACGCATTATTTCACATTGAATTTTATTCGGTTGTAGTCTGATTAATTTTTTAAATTCCTTCAACGCTGCATCAAGTGCTCTATGATCATCAGATACTTCTTCAGCGTGGTCAATGAAATTTTTCAGCCAATCATGTGGAGATGGTCCAGCTACGGGTGGTGGTTGACCATGATCGCTGCACATTATCACGGCAGTATTTCTTGTTAACAACCAATCAAGAAATGTTTTTAATGTTTCTAGCGGTACAGTGCATATCTCATCCCATATTATGATCCTTGGAATGTATTTCTCTCCCATCCTTAAAGATGTCCATGTATCACCCTTCCATCGGAAAAAGCTGTGATAAGTACAGGAATTAACACCGCGTTGTTTCATCTCTCTCGCTAGTCTATGTGTAGGTGTTAGTACACTCATATCTGAATTCTGAAATAGTTCGATAGCTCGAGTGGTTTTACCAGAACCTCCAGGTCCATTTAGGTAAACCGTTTTGTGTCTGGTTATTGGATCGTATACCGATGGTAACAACGAAGTTGTCAACGTTTGACATTTTTTACAGTAAATATCTTTAACTGCAACATCAGCGGATTCGGAATAATCGAGCATATATTCATTTTTTATTCTCCACGAACCCCACGATGTATGAGTGCCTATGTTTAATCCTTCTAACAGTATTGAATGTTTTTTATTTATATAAAACGAATCAGTAGCAACTCTGACGGCATGCGCAGAAACCTTATTTATCATCGATAATAGATTTATTGAAACATACGCGAGCATCGATGATCTTAAATGAGTATATTGAGGTGACTCACGTCCATATAGCTCACAATTGTACCTAGTTTATTTCCATTTGACAAGAAAACTGTTTCTCGACTTATAAACGTGTTCTTGTTCGTTGTATCAACGATTATAAAATCTAACTCAGCATCGTCCATGATCAATCTTGCACAATGTCGTCTGTGATCATATGCTGCTCCTTGTGTAAACTTGCCAATTATTTTTCTACCAAGATCCTTCGAATCGGTTTCGTCCGAATGTGATAACCAAACCTCGGTTTGTTTTCGATATGATATAATTGCTTCACTTACAATCAACCGTGTTAATATCGTATAATCAAGCATATACCGTAATAGTACTATTGGTGTCCACATTTTTTCTGAAAAATGTTTTCCAAACCAAACATAACAAATTGGATGAAGTCCTTTAGACATTTCGAATGACCCGATACAAGCAAATCCAGTTAGGTCAAAATCCGGTAATGGTCCATTTATCGATACTCGCGTCATTTCGTGCGTCGGATGACCGAATCGCTCAAAATACGCAGAACAATCTCCGTATCCAAGAAAACTTCCGGGATAACACGCAACCATATCAACTGAAATAACATCTCTGTGATCGTATTTAGTATTCCACAATCCGCCGTGTCCATATTCGACACAACTCGATACTATGTCATTGAGAAAATCAAACCGAGTTGGTTTCCACGAATTTTTCTCTCTAGCAAAATGAGTCGCAACTGACGGAACAGTAAAACAGCTGCTCAATAATTCGTCAGCGTCATCAGTATATTGCAGTGCTAGATTTTTCATTTTTTCGTGAAGAGGATCTGTTCGATAAATAACGCCATTTGGTCTCACAAACTGATCAAATTGATTATTTTCTTCCACACAAGACTGAAATAACCATACTGACACAGGATCGTTTTTACTTATTTCATTAATAAAATCAAACATACCTCAATCAGAATTATCTATGGAATAACATTTAACAGTTCGATTTCGTGGAAACACTGTTACTGCATTAGTCCACGCGTGTGCGTTATGATCAATAATTGTAATTGAGGCTCCTTTTGATTTATATTTTGATTCATACAAAATCTCCCGTTATCGTCGCTATGGTTATTGGAAATTTTAATATTTTTCCTAACCCAGCTACATCTTTGATAGACGCACCGGTATCTTTAACCATATCTCCCCACGTGTTTATTATTTTACGTCTTTTATCCGTTAGACCGTTTCCACGGGCCGCGTTTGTAAAATGTTCTGTTACTCATTCAGCCACACAATTTATTTTTGAAAGTTTCATCGGTGATAGTTTATCAACGCTGGGTTTTTCATTTATCACATAGATTCCATAAATAACCGCGGTCACAGGATATGCTCGTTCATAATACGGTTTGTCAATGCCAGTCAATAGACCTGGTTTGGAATCTCTACTTAATACGACAGTTTTTTTATTACCGTGGACAGGATCATATTTGTCACGGATAATCCAATCATCTGTTTCTGTCAACACGACGAATTTTATTCTGAAAAGATACTTGCGATTACCTTGATGAATATCAAAGAGGTAGTTAATGATAATTGCTGCTCGTTTGTCATCCATCATAGCGTTAATGGCGCCGTTGCGTATAATCTTGAACGTTGACCAGACATGAGATGCACCATCCGTGTGAAATTCTTTCTTGGCATCGTGAATTTTATTAATCAAACCTCTGTTTTTCGGATCAACCAAATATTTCATTGGTAGGCCAGAAGATATTCTGTCAAGATTAAATCTATTTCCACCTGAGGGTTTTATTCGGGATAATCTATCGAATTCGTTCATATATTTCAAACAAATATTTAAATAAAGAATATTATGTATACAATGTCTCAATGCAAATGGCTCATGGTGGGTTCACTAACTCGTTGTAATAAATCTTGCAAAAAGGAATTTTGCGGACAACACATGCAGTGCATTAACCGTGGAAGCTTAGGACCAATACCATGTCTGCGATGTGGTGCTGGAGTGCGAGGAAAAACAGAATTATGTGGAAAGTGCGGTGGTAAACGATACAGAGAGCTTAAAAGATATTATGACAAAAAAAATAATAATAGTGAAAATGCTATAAAATCCGTGGAGGATTATATATCAAAATTTCAGACAAACAATGATTTAAACAAATAATATTATTATAATGGAGCAAAATAAATTTGTCCCACATCCCACAATAACAAACTATGAATCAGATATTAATGGTGTCATCAGACACTGCAGGTTGAAGAGACCAGTTGGTACTGTTGATAATGGCTATCTTAGATTTACTGTTGGGAAGAAAAGATATCATTGTCATCGTTTCATCTACGAATGTTTCTTTGGAGTGATCAATGACCGTCTTGTTATTGATCATATTGATGGGAATTCTCAAAATAATAGTTTATCCAACCTTCGAGTTGTCACACAAAGCGTGAACTCTGCATGTGGTAATACTGGAAGATGTAAGACAATCGGAAAGAGGGCGGTACATTCTACAAACAGAGAAACTGGCGAAATAATTATATTTCGTTCAATATGTTCTGCTGCGAAATATTTTGATATTCACCCGCATTCAGTACAAAAAGTAGCAGAAAATATATATAAAACCGCTTTCTCGAAAAAATATAAACAGAAAATCACCTTTCAGTATTGTTAACTATCATCACCACCTCGAATTAATTTTTTAAATTTATGTCACAGATTTTCCCCCATACACTACTTATTTTTTGACTCATGAAAGGGAGGTAATTTATGGTCATAATTATCTATGGTTTCTAACTTACAAAAAAAAACAGTTCGTGTATTTTTCTGTTCTATTCGTGAAACATTTAGAACAACACAACACATAGAATGCATGTATATTTTATCTAACCTACAGAAAACCGTCATGTATATTCCAGCTTACTGAGTGCAGAATCTAGCGTCTAGTCTGTATCGATCGTGGCGGGTTAATTTTAGATCTACAGCACAGCACAGGGATCCTGCGTGCATTTACTCGATTACAGAAATACGTGCAGGAATTAAAAATCAATTGCATTTTCCTTGTTCAGAGCAAAATATATTTGTATACGTATGTGCGTGCGTATGTGTGATTATGTATTTGTGTGTGTATGTGTGGTTACTTTTTTTTTATCAGGTAATATTAACAACTAAATACTCCCTTGACCATATATGTTCATGGATACAGATTTACGAGTGGGAAATCTCGTAATATATATTTCTCCATAGAACAGATATAGAGAGGACTGAAAATCTCATAATAGTCATAGGAAGGATGAAAAAATCTAGCAGTTATCATAGGAAGGATGACAAAATCTAGCAGTTATGTTACAGGAAGGATGACAAAATCTAGCAATTGTCATAGGGAGGATGGAAAAATCTAGCAGTTAGATGATGTGGGGGGGGGAATTCCTTAATTCAGCTTTGTTTGGTGAAAATATATTATATAAACGTATTTCTTGAATTCAGAATTGTATTATTCGAAATTAGTTCCTTTTCAGCTATATATTAACTTCCGAAACATATAGTGTTAGAAAAATTTGATAGCTCAATCCGTATCGTATTGGACTGTGATGCTCGCGGTCCAGGATCGAATCCCAAGACTGACAATTGGTCGGGTGGTTGCGCATATTAGCGATTTTTATAATTAATTGGGGCACCGCCAGCCTCTCTCCGCGAGAAACACCACCCATATATCAACTGGTGGTTGATACATGTTTTGTACCACCCACGGGTTGATTATTTGGTGGGTTCTCAGCGGAGAAAATGGCCTCTTCATTCATTCATTTCATTTCGTTCATTGCATACTTAATGAACCTGCTAAAAGACTCGAATAGAGGTTCATTCATAATATATGTTTGTGCTGTCCTTAATTCATTCATTGCATACTTAATGAACCTGCTAAAAGACTTGAATAGAGGTTCACATTTCATAATATATGTTTGTGCCGTCCTTGAAACATCCCGACGAACTCGCTAAACACTCGCTAGGAGTTCTATAAAGGGATAATTTTTTTTTATTTTAAAGATTTATATACTGAATAATGAACCATGAAAATATCAATGATGTAATTGTTGCTATTAAAAAATTGAAAAATGATGGAGTTAATATATCTAATGAACTAAATCCTGAAAAAATAGTTTCTGATTTTGAGATTTTACAAGAACGTAAAAACCAAGGAATACACACACTATCATCTGAATACAAGCTCATGAAATGGATTCAGGCGGCAATGTTTCAGTCGCTAGCTACCGTAGAAGATAATCAGGTGAATGAATTCATTCCTCTCTCTGCCTCCGTAGAAAGAATTAGATCGTTGTTATCCCACGAGTACGAGGAAAAGAAAACAATTAGTACTCGCATAAGACTATTGAGAAAACTTATGTTAGCGAGTAACCTAGTTGGTGAAACGATCCAAAATGAAAATGAAAATGACTGGCCTGACCACGTGTAGATTATATTTATTCTGAGATTATATTTATTCTGAGATTATATTTATTCTGAATTATTATTTATTCTGAGATTATATTTATTCTGAATTATTATTTATTCTGAGATTATATTTATTCTGAATTATTATTTATTCTGAGATTATATTTATTCTGAATTATTATTTATTCTGAGATTATATTTATTCTGAATTATTATTTATTTTGCAATTTTGATGGGTTAGTTGGTACTTAGATTTATGCAAATCAATCAAATTTGTAATTTTGATGGGTTAGTTGGTACTTAGATTTATGCAAAATGATCGATTTTACAATTTTGATCGGTTAGTTGGTACTTAGATTTATGCAAATCAATCAAATTTGTAATTCTGATGGGTTAGTTGGTACTTAGAATCGAAGACTCTTATTCATTATTTTTTCTGAATTATTATTTATTCCTGAATTATTATTTTTTCTGAATTATTATTTATTTCTGAATTATTATTATTTATTTCTGAATTATTATTTATTTCTGAATTATTATTTATTTCTGAATTATTATTTATTTATTCTGAATTATTATTTATTTCATAATTTTGATGGGCTGCTTGGTACTCAGAATCATGCAAACCAATAAATTTCATAATTTTGATGGGTTAGTTGGTACTTAGATTTATGCAAAATGATCGATTTTACAATTTTGACGGGTTAGTTGGTACTTAGATTTATGCAAAATGATCAAAAATTATGATTCTGATGGGTTAGTTGGTACTTAGATTTATGCAAAATGATCAATTTTACAATTCTGATGGGTTAGTTGGTACTTAGAATCGAAGATTCTTATTTATTATTTTTTCTGAATTATTATATTTATTTCTGAATTATTATTATTTATTCTGAATTTGATGTGTTAGTTGATACTTAGAATCGAAGATTCTTATTTATGTGAAATGATCAAATTTTCAGAAAAAAATAATAAAATATTCAAAAAAGATGAATTTTTCAACACAATTACCTCATCAAATATATTTTGCACCAATATTTTTATTTATTTATTATTTTTTTAAGTTGATCGACTTTAATACAGGAGTGTGCCTGATCTCTGTCAAAAATGATCTCGACGGAGTTCATCTAACTGTTCTTGTGTTAATAAGAAATCCTCGCTTCCATATTCATCAATAACTAAATTAATGTTAAATTGTTCTGTGTTTTGTGAAAACGCTGTTCTGATGGCGTTGTCAAGTGCTTCCTTGTCATGTATAAAAACCCTCACGTGCTGGTACATTTTATTGGATTAATTTAGAATCGAAGATTCTTGATCAAAGATCTACGATTTCACATAAAGATTTATTACAAGCTCTTCTCCACGTAGGTCAATTAAGCGATTAAGGTGGTCTGTGAGTTTGAAATTTATTCGTGACAAATACTGATTATGCGTGCGTAAATAAACAGGATTGGTTGGTACTTGCATGATTAAACTTCCAGGGGGAACTTGTGGTGTAAATGTATATAAAATATATCCTTGTTGAGCTTGATTTGATTTTCCAAGATCTATTTGATAACTGCCTTCTATTACGTCACAAACTAGATTAACCGCAATTGTCGATGTTATATTAACGATTTCCGGAGATACGTGTCTTCCACCGCCGAGTGGATCATTATCATATCTAAGAACAGTTGCTGGTGGGGCTATTTTTCTCCACGCATTAAGTATTTCATAAAAACTTTCCGTGATAAGATCGTTGAGCGTTTTTCTTAATTCGTCGGTTTCAA
Source organism: Sinohyriopsis cumingii (assembly GCA_028554795.2). NCBI lineage: Eukaryota > Metazoa > Mollusca > Bivalvia > Unionida > Unionidae > Sinohyriopsis > Sinohyriopsis cumingii. The sequence goes on from CM068827.1 coordinate 132,990,471, forward strand.
ATCCTGGTAGTGTAAAATCTAATAATTCTGCTTCAGTTATTTTATAATGATCAATGTATGCTTGTTTGATACTATTTTTTTCTCCTGCATCTATAAAATCATGAGCATTTATTACCTCAATAATGGTCTGATTAAAATATTTAAGATCTAATACAATTTGATTTAAATGTTGTATTGCTGCAATGATCTGATCTCTTAGATCGTCATTAGGATACTCCAGGATATAGTTTTTAAACAACTGTGCTAGTGTCGTTAATGTAGTTGTGTATTCAGTTCTAATTCCGTTAGCATGTAATCTGAAATGTCTTTCAAAAACGATAACAACTGAAGTTTTTGTAACATCATAGATAGAAAACGGTGGAAAAGGATATCTTTTACCATCTTTCAAAGTGTAATAAGTATCCCTACCAGTCCATGGATACGAATTTCGGTATTTTGGAGTTGTTATAAACCTGGCTTCGTCAGTAAGAAATTCAATTAATTTTGGTTCTGGTGGTCCTTCATATACCGGGGAAACATCAGGCCAACCTAGTACGGATCTGATTGAAGATTGATAAATATCAACGGCATAATCAGGTGAATGTATCTCTACCGTCAAGGACAGCGTCGGCTCATGAATATTAATCGATATTTCTGCTTCTTTTCCGGTTATTGATTTTATTCTACGTTGAAATTCATCATTGATCTCCTCGATCTCATAACTACCAGTGGGTATTCCAACAACAACCCAGTCAGGTGTTCCATCGGGTTTGTTTTTATTAGCAAATACGAGCGAATTATTTGTTGGTGTACCATGAAATGATTTTGATCTGATATTTGGCCAGCTGTAATATACCCGTAATTGCGCTAGTGCAATTTCATTAGCGCGAATTGCAGTTGGAAAATTGATATTAAATTCAGGATTAATCAAGCTTACCGAGATCATCATTGTCTTGTGCGGGGTTGTGTTAGTCACGATCTGCTGGAGTAATTCCGTCATTATTAATACTTGTATCTTTAATACCGATACCTTCGTCGTATATTTTAGTTATCATTGAAAACTCGAAATCAGATATAATTCCATCACTGAGACTTGCTGATAACAACGAGGATAATTTCGAGTATGCTACCGTCGCTGTGTATAATTTTATTATGTAATAGGATAATTTTTTGTTCGTGCAAGTACATATCTTTTTTGCGATGATATTAAGCACACCTGCAATAGTTGTTGCTGCACAAACAGAAATAGTCACGGATACTGGTGCCATCATTGTCACCGCTGATAATATTATTCCAGCTCCAGCAACAACAGCGGATACTGAATAAATAATCACATCAACGATAACTAATCGTCGTTGATATTTTTTTACTTTTACTGTATATTGTTCGACTTGATCTTTAAGCGCCGCCTGCCATTCACACGCTTGATTGTACCTGTATTGTGCACCGTCCATATATTTTTATGCAGTAACCAATTGAGATGTTTCAGCTACAAATTCCAAACACCACCAGTAAGATGTTGCGATTAATTCCTTATCAGCTGCTTCCAAAATAAATATTTCTTCGGTTCCGTTATTTAATATAACGGATACAACCCCGGAAAACCTATCCGTTGATTGACGCCATGGATACGTTGTAAATATTTCAAATTTTGCAGCACTGAACACAGACAACCTGTACACGCCAGTGACTGTTGCGGTATATTTGAAAGTATTATTCTGCACTGACCATGTTGCGAATCCCGATGATACCGTGTATACGATGTTTGTGATATGTCCGGGAGTTATTCCGGCTGGGATTTTAATCAGACTGGTTTTATTGACGATCTCAGGAATCCCCGCTACGATGTCTTGCTGTGTTTGTTTAATCGTGTCTAGGTTGGTTTTGATATCAACGAGTTTCATGTCAATGGCGTGTGGAGTGCCGAAGAATTTATCTATGGCATCATCGGTTTTTTGAAAATTTCTTCGAAATCTTCCAAAAGCGCCTGCGTGAACATCATACTCGGCCCGTAACGTGGATAATTTACCATCAACGGTGTCGACGTATTTTTTTGTTGCTGCGTCTTCGTCGGATGTTGGATCTCTTAAAACTACTATTTTATTTCCGTTCATGCTAAGTTCACCTGTCATTGTGTCACCAGTATTTTTTACGCGATTAGCAACACTTTTTGCAATTTCATCTCTGATGGTTTTAAGTGACATACTTGAATCCCTGATTTTGCCGCTGTCAGTAAACACGGGTATATTATCCGTAACTGCACCGAGTACTCGTTGGATTATGTTATTCCATTTGATACTGCTCGTTTTTAGTTTACCATATCGATCTTGAAAAATAACAACTTCATCTGGGTCAACTCCAGCCAGGTTCATAATATCAGCGAGGTCATCCTTAGTCGCGTACTTTGACAAATCAACATCGCCGGATGTTCTTTTAACACGTGAAGAAGATCTTCCATAAATATCAACCATTATAATAAGACCTGTTGTTTAAAACGCTTTACGCGCAACGAATCGGTTGCTTGTATAATCATGCACAACTTTATGTGGTGGTTTGGATGATTTTGATATAGCGTTAAGTACATTAATTACCTCACGGCCGCATATTGGCGGATCTGTCATTGTTTGTGTGGGTAACGTTGAATACCAAACTCTGGTTGCTGCGTGGAGTGGTGCAACATACTTGATAAATTCAACAGGTGGAGCTAACCCGTATGAATCAAAATAAACAATTCCACGTGGATCAACCGCGTATGATACCCAATGAGTACCAGGTCCAGAACGTTCATCGAGATTGATAATACCTGTTTCTAGTTTGTTTGGTTGTTTTGGTAATTGATCTCGCATGAAAACACCTCTGAAGTTTTTTATTCTTAATCGTTTAGCAGCATCAAGTAAATCAAAATTTGATGCTGGAGCATCTAACGTGGAAGCCTCAGACCCTTCCCCCAACGAGATCCTGGCAATCTTAAGCCGCATCCCTTTTTTTTGTATCCTTGCCCTGTTGCTTTCTTTAGAGCCATTCCAGCAGCTGTTCCAACAGCACCTAACGCGGCTGCTTTTGCTACGGCTGGCGCAGCAGCAGCTATTAATGCTGGTATAGCCGCGAGAAGTGGAAAAATACCACCGATTTTAACTGAGTCCTTAATCGCACCCGCAGAGAGATTGAGTTTGACGCCTGTTTTTGATTGTTTAGCGCCATTGAAATGTTTAAGCTGGCGTTCTGATAATGATAGTTTATTTTGACCACCCGTGATCTGATCTCGCTTTAGTGATATTTTCATTCCACAGTTTTTTGCTGAATTTGATTGAAGGTTTTTAATCTGACCAGGAGTCAGACTGACACTAACGTGATGATATGGCATTTTATGATAAATACTTACCACGCTCCAAATAATAATTAAAGATTTTCCACTGGTGCATCAACGACCCTCATTCGACCACTACCACCTTCAAGTAACATGGCTTTATCGCTAAGTATGACCGCGATTGCTCTGTAATCAACACCACCTGTATTTAATGTTGCTTTAAGATGTATATCAACGACAGATTGTTTTGATAGATCAAGATGCTCCAGTGAAAAATAATAAATCGGATACAATGTCCTGAAATCATATTGTGATATTTGCAACCCAGTATCTACATTTTGATCATGTCCCATGAATGACATCAAACGATGATATGCACGTCCTATGTGATTTAGTGCATAATTTAGCTGTATATTCTCTGTTGGTTCTTGTTGTCCGTTTATCCGCAAGGAAATATTTGTAAGACCTAGTTGGTCAAATATCATATGAGAGTGAACTTGACTACCTAAACGATCATGGTTTTGAAATGCAATAAAAATATGTCGTGGTGCAGAAACACCTTGTTGTGATGCTATATGCCATGTAAACTGACCGTTAACGTTAGTTTGCATACTATCTGTGTTTGTTGTCAACCATGACAACAAGGATTTACCACCTGTGTCCATGAAAGAAATTAATTTCTGTTCTTCTGCGATCGTTGGAGTCATTACCGGCATCCACAGTGAAAGTTTCAACAATATTACTTTACCAGCATCACCAACAGGTCTCCACAGAGCATCGTTATCATCACCCTTTCTTACAAGAACAACCGTGTGTCTAGCTCCAAAAATAACCTTTTTAACATTCCTACAAAATCCAAAAATATGCGATAATGGAATTGTACATGAAAAACCTCTATTGGCTCCTATCAACATATTTCTGCGCGCTGCAAATCCCAAGTTGAAATTTTCACTAGAACCATGAACCACCGGCCCCACATCGGCATCCGCGTTATTGGCAAAATTTCTTGGTCGTCTTATATTATACGGATCGCTTTCAGGGTTATTAGAATTATCTTTCACAAACATCATTGTGGGACCTGCTGATCTTGTATAATCATCAGAATATCTTGCTAGACCAATTATTGTTGTAGCAACGTCTACATCTTTCTCAATCGATTCAATATTTTTTCCATCAATCATATACGTGGCGCTATCAAATAATGCCATGATCCCGTTGTTGACGAAACCAACTTTTACTGGATCTAAGTAATTAGTATTATCCGTTTTTATGATTGTACCTTCTACCTCAATAAAAGCCTCAGCGGGTAGAAAATATCTACTTGTGTCATGAACTTGTAGTTCAATTCTTCCACGTTGATCTGGTGTTCGTGCGTCATAAGAATAAAACTGATAATCACGTACCGATTCATCTTTAAGGACAGGTGCTTCCATGTCAAATGCTGTGTCGGATACGCGCTTGAACATTTTATTATAATTATTTTCATCTAATACGTTGATTACCGCGTTCGTAAAGTTCCACCTCGGGAAGTTCCACTTCCTGATATTAAACTTGAAATATTATTTCCCGATTCACCGAGTCCTTGATCTGCTAACGCTGCTAGTTTTTGATTTGCAGCTTGATTTATTATTTTACTCACGTCTGCGGGCATAATTTCAGTACTTGCCAGTTTTACTGGTGGTTGTTGTTTTCGTCTTATTAATCGTGCTAGTCTATCTTTGATCGCCGAGAACGCCTTCCCAGCAACATTGACAATTGCACCAGGAGCTTTTTCACGAACAATATCAATAGCTTTCATCGAGAATTGTTTTGCAATAGGCGCTGCTTTTGGGGCTAACCTTGTAAATAATCCCTGAATAACATCACCAAGTCCATCTCCGTAAGTAGCTCTGTAGATTGGTAATCGTGAGTTCACCGCTCTGACCGATACAGATTTACGATGATTATTGTGTATGATCATCTTATTTTATTTACCATTTGTCTAATCACGGTGACTAATCATCAACGAGCTCGTCAATAAGCTCTCGGTAAACGCCAATATCCATTATACCACCTTGAAATAATTGCCGACAAATATCAGCTGCTTCATTGGTTATTTCTGGTGAATTATTTCCCGCACGTTTTCCTCCTATAAGAACTTCTAACCGTGATACATCATTGAGGATATTATCAGGACAAACAAAATTATTTTCCAAACCACTGCCAGTAGCACCCGGTGCATCGTAAAATTCTTCTTCTGGAGATTGCTGTCGAGAAGGTTGTTGCTGCGGTGGTGGAGTTTGTTTCTGTTGCTGCGGTGGTGGAGTTTGTTTCTGTTGCTGCGGTGGCGGAGAAGAAGGTTGTATTTGTTGTTGCTGTTGTTGTTTTTGCAGTCGATCAAAAAATTTATCTATTGCATTAATAAATGCAATATATCTAGTATCATTGTTTCTAGCTTGGTCAACATCATAATATATACGAAATATCCACTTGTACCAATTTTCACGACTTATAATATCATCGCCATAATCGGTTTTTAAAACTTCTTTTCGATGATCATAACCCTGTGCGGCATATTCAGCTAATGTATCTATATTTTTAATTTTCTTTATGTAATTAATAAGATTTTTATTAAATTTATCCTTTATATGAACCTTTTCCTTGATTTGTCCTGTTTCTGTTTCTGATACATGATCTTTCATCTCACCTATTTCAGCACGAATTTTACCAATACCCTCAAGTATTTCTTCACCAACAGGTGGAGGTTGAGCCGCAGCTATATTAGTTGGAAGATCTCGTAAAATCTTCTTTGTCTGTTTAGTTCTTCTTGCTATTTTTTCAGTCTGCGCTGCAGTTTGTTTTGATACCGGAAGAAGATCTTCTTTGATGACTGCAGTGACGGGCTTAAACAGTTTTTTAGTTTCTTCTTCGTACTCAACTTGTGCTTCTTGCTGCGCTTGCAGATTTTTTCTGAATGAGTCTTTGACAGGAAGAAATTTTTTAATTGCTTCTAATCGTTCTCGTGCTGTTCTTGCAGTATGAGATTCTGGATGTATCATTTTATTATAACATAATGATTTAATTATTATAGCAGCAGAGGGGGTTCGTCTACAATTATTTTGGGGACAAACAATAATCGTAGACGTGGTATTTGACCTCTATGAAGTGTCATTATTTTTTTGGTTCAAACACAAGGTGACCATTCCCTTAAGTGGTCTGTTCACCCCCTCTGCTGCTTGGTGTAACAGTATAAAAAGACACTTTCGTACATTCGTTTATCCATTAATTTTATAATTTTCAATGACTGACGCTTATTCTCAATTACTTTCAAGCACTTTCCATGGTAAAAAATAATTTTCAAGTACTTTTCAAGGTACAAATGAACCCTGTGGATTGGATGACAGTTTACTTTTTGTACCTAAATACTACATAATAGCAGGGGTCTCAAACATGCGGCCCACCAAGACATATCATGTGTCCCACAAAATGATTGGAGTCACAAGGTGTCATGAGAGATAACAAAGGTGATGCAGCCCTTGTGTCATCCGAAATGCACTCATGTGGCCCCCCCAGGGTAGTTTGAGTTTGAGACCCCTGAAATACAGTATTAGATGGATTGAATGACAGTTTGGTGTTTGTATTTAAATACTACATCATATACAGTATTAGATGTATTGGATGACAGTTTGGTGTTTGCATCTAAATAACACATCATTTACAGTATTAGATGGACTGGATGAAAGCTTGGTGTTTGTATCTAAATCCCACAACATAAACATTATTAGATGGACTGGGTGTCAGTTTGGTGTTTGTATCTAAATACTACATCATATACAGTATTAGATGGATGACAGTTTGGTGCTTGTATCTAAATACCACAACATATACATTATTAGATGGACTGCGTGTCAGTTTGGTGTTTGTATTTAAATACCACATCATATACAGTATTAGATGGACTGGATGAAAGCTTGGTGTTTGTATCTAAATACCACATCATATACAGTATTAGATGGATTGGATGACAGTTACTGAAGAATTAATTTCAATCCTCAGAGATAAAGTGATGGCTCATTTACCTCAACATAGAGGCCTTCTGAAGGGGAAGTTAAAATGCACAGAATTAAATCTAAATCCTTAATGGTGTATCAGCTCAAACTTCAGGTTGTAAGATTTACAGGCTGATCTAAACACCACTGAGCCATTGTCAAGTTTAGATCTTACCAACAATATGCATAGCTGGAGCAAGATCTTACTATCAGCTCCACAGTGTGTGTTTGCCATGGTTCATGTTCAATCAAAGGTTTTTGGACATTTTGTGCCAGAGGTATCCAACGGTTGGGAGAAAAGGTAGTTTACATTGGAAAATAAGCCCTAAAAATAGCATGTTCTTCACAACAGAAAGAAGGGAACTGTCATGACAGAGGTTTAGATCATGATGAAGCTGATGCATACACTTACAGATTAAACAAATTTAGTCTTGTAATTGAGTGTCATGGGCTTGATCAAGAGTCTTTTAACTGAGAGTGTCATGGCCTTAAGAGTCATGTAAGTGATGGTGTCATGGCTTTAATTAAACAAGTCTTGTAACTGAGTGACACAGCCTTAAAATAGTCTTGTTTGAGAGTGTCAAGGTCTTGATCAAAAGAGTCTTGTAACTGAGTGTCATGGGCTTAAAACAGTGTTGTAATTGAGAGTATCATGGCCTTAATTAAGGGTCATGTCATGGGATTAAGAGTCTTGTAACTGAGTTTCATGCCTTAAAAAAGTGTTGAGAGTGTCATGGCCTTAGATGAGTCTTGTAATTGATCGTGTCATGGCCTTAATCAAGAGTCTTGCAACTGAGAGTATCATGGCCTTAAAAATAGTTGAGTGTCATGCCAGTCTTGTAATTCACAGGGTCATGGCCTTGCATGAGTCTTTTAATTGAGGGTGTCATGGCATTAATCAAGAGTCTTGTAATTAAGAGAATCATGGCCTTAAAAGAGTTCTTTTAATGTAGTGTCATGGCCTTAAAAAAGAGTCTTTCAATTAAGAGTATCATGGGTTTAATGAAGTCTTGTAGCTGAAAGTGGCATGGCCTTAATCAAAAGAGTCTTGTAAATGAGTGGCATGGCCTTAAAATAGTCTTGAGAGTGTCATGCCAGTCTTGTTATTGAATGTCGTGGCCTTAATCAAGATCATGTAACTGGGTGTCATGGGCTTAATCAAGAGTTATGTAACTGACAGTGTCATGGCTTAATCAAGAGTTATGTAACTGAGAGTGTCATGGGCTTAATCAAGAGTTGTATAATTGAGTATCATGGCCTTAAAAGGGACTTACCTTTGAGAATTTCGTGACCTAAAATGAGTTTGGAGAGTGTCATGCAAGTCTTGTAATTGACAGTGTCATGGCCTTTAATGAGTCTTGCAACTGAGTGTCATGGCCTTAAAAGAGTCTTGTAATTAAGACTGTCTTGGCCTTGATCAAGAGTCTTGTATATGAGTGTCATGGCTTTGATCAAAAGAGCCTTGTAACTGAGAGTATCATAGACAAAATTGAAGAGTGTCATGGCCTTGATCAAATGAGTCTTGTAATTGAGAGTGTCATGGCCTTGATCACAAGAGTATTGTAATTGAGTGTCATGGCCTTGATCAAAAGAGTATTGTAATTAAGAGTGTCATGGCCTTGATCAAAAGAGTCTTGTAATTGAGAGTGTCATGGTCTTGATCAAAAGAGTATTGTAATTGAGAGTGTCATGGCCTTGATCAAGAGTATTGTAATTGAGAGTGTCATGGCCTTGATCAAAAGAGTATTGTAACTGAGAGTGTCATGGCCTTGATCAAAAGAGTCTTGTAATTGAGAGTGTTATGGTCTTGAACAAAAGAGTATTGTAATTGAGAGTGTCATGGCCTTGATCAAGAGTATTGTAATTGAGAGTGTCATGGCCTTGATCAAAAGAGTCTTGTAATTGAGTGTCATGGTCTTGATCAAAAGAGTATTGTAATTGAGAGTGTCATGGCCTTGATCAAGAGTATTGTAACTGAGAGTATCATAGATAACACTGAAGAGTGTCATGGCCTTGATCAAAAGAGTCTTGTAATTGAGAGTGTCATGGCCTTGATCAAAAGAGTCTTGTAATTGAGAGTGTCATAGATATAATTGAAGAGTGTCATGGTCTTGATCAAGAGTATTGTAATTGAGAGTGTCATGGCCTTGATCAAAAGAGTCTTGTAATTGAGAGTGTCATGGCCTTGAACAAAAATGTCTTGTAATTAAGAGTATCATAGGCTTGATAAAAAATTCAAGAGAGTCTTGGTGAAGTTACTGATATTATATCCCAGTAACATCCTCAGGATACTTTGCAAACGGAGGCACTGGATCCACTACATTGTCAGCTGTTAAATTTTGATATGCAGTGGGGCTAAAATGGTTCCCAGGCTGCCATGTTCACTTTCCATCCCTGCCCGAGCTGTTGAGGTTTGGGCATATTACTACCTAAGTAATTTGAAAGTGGTCAGTAACACACAGATTGTCACAAACTTTTTCTTCTTATTTTTATTGATCAGAGATCAATACAAATATAAAATAATATATGACATCATAGCACAAAAAGTGTAATTACAAAAATAAAAGTTTATATACACACAGATTTATACCATACACATTTTTAGGAAAATTTGAAAATGGACAACTCAGCACAGACAAGTCAGAGAAGGGGCAACCCAGTTTGGAGGCAGACATTTTGGAGACTGAAATATTTGCAGAAGGGTCACTTCAGAGACAGACAATTCTGAGAATGTGAGCAATGATTTCAGAGATGGAAAAGTCAAACAAAAATGCAAAGTGAATTAACAAGACTCACACATAAAAAATGCTTTGATGAAATGAATTTTTTTAGAAACATCTATTGCTAAAGCATATGAAATATGAATCTTGTAAAAAGAGGCTACACATTTCGTGCAAAGTTACACCTCTACAGTGAGTGAGTGCATATATTGTTAAAATAATGAAACACAATGTAAAAATTCTTAGTTTCACAAAACCTTATGTTTTATGAATAAAATTCTTTTAAATAATTGCAAACAGGCTTGATCATTACATCAGATTCAAATATCCATCATAGTTTTTAAAAAGTGCTTTATGCAATCTGGTTAATGCTGCATTAGTCATCAATGGAATTACAAGTACCATAATCAGACACAATGCAATAAAGACAGTGATCCACAAATAATCAATGGAATTACAAGTACCATAATCAGACACAATGCAATAAAGACAGTGATCCACAAGTAATCAATGGAATTACAAGTACCATAATCAGACACAATGCAATAAAGACAGTGATCCACAAGTAATCAATGGAATTACAAGTACCATAATCAGACACAATGCAATAAAGACAGTGATCCACAAGTAATCAATGGAATTACAAGTACCATAATCAAATACAATGCAATAAAGACAGCGATCCACAAGTAATCAATGGAATTACAAGTACCATAATCAAATACAATGCAATAAATGACAGATATCCAAATCCTGATATTTCTTTTGATTTCAAGTAATCATGATTTTAAGGGTGAATTGCCTGTCTCTGAATTGTCTCCTCTCCAAAACTGTCTGTATCAGAAATGTCCATCTCCGAATTGTCTGTCTCCAAACCATCCCTTCTCAAAACTGTCCACTTTGATTGGTTTGCCTCTAAATTTTCCTCACTCCTCCACACACATACAATGACAAGTGTCAATGAGGTCTTTGTCCTTTATCTCTTTTTAAGTTAGGTTTTTGGCCCAAAAACATTTACTCTGTTATGTATATTCAATTTGCTTTGTTTTTTTGTTTTTTTTTAATTCATTACATGCTGTGCTTTATGCAAAATTGTATCTTGTAGCTGACCTTGTCCAAAATCAAGTTCATTGTATACCTGATCAAAGTCATTGATTTTTATTTAATTCTGTAAACAACTAATACATAGCTAATATTTTCTCTGTGAGAATTAACTCAATATTAGGATAATTATTTAAAGAAGTTAACATATCTATTTTGGTCCGAGTCAAGAACATTGAATTTATAGAGGATCTCAAATGGGTAATGATTTAATACTGAATTTATGAAATGAGTTGAATAATGTCCAGCTTTTGCGAGCCTTGGCCCCGAGTGGCCGAGAGGTCTAAAGCGCTCTTCGTTACGGATCACTGTCATCTCACCTCTGTCTGCATGGGTTCGAGTCTCGGATTTGGCTAATGTGGGTATGTGTTGTTGCTATTGTTGCTGTAGGGTTTAATGCCATTTTTCAGCACAAGATAGGCTATACATGGCGGTCAGTATTAATGTTGGAGGAAGAACCCGGGAAAACCCCGGAAAGAACCACCGACCCATGAGAAGCTACTGGCAAGCTTTCTCACATACCCACATTGGCTGAATCCGAGACTCGAACTCATGCAGACAGAGGTGAGATGGCTGTGATCCATAATGGATACCACTGTAGACCACTCGGCCACTCGATGCCCCTGTGGGTATGTGAGAAAGCCAACAACAACAACAACAAAACATCACATAGTGTTTCAGTGGAAATTATTTTGTTCTGTGTAAAAAAGAGTCCCAACCGAAGTTGAGCTAGTATTGACATTTAAAAGTAGATTATATTTTTCTGACAAATATAAATCAAAGATCAAGTGTCCTTCCAAATAAACAGAACATTTTACACAGACAAAGTCATTTTTTAACACAGAATATCCATTGTGTCTGATGTTGCATTGTTTGATGCACTGTACAGTTGACGATCTATATTTACATAACCTTAAAGTGCCACTTTCACAACTAAACATTACATTGATATTGCGATATCCATGTGAAAGAAGGTTTACTGGAGGCAGAAATTCCCATATTTACTGTAATGTATCTGTGACCAGATAATTTGCAGTGTTTGATTTGGAACAGTAGACTACAGAATATGCAAACAAATTTAATTTTGACTCATTATTCTTGGCTTCATATGCTAAAAAAAAGAAAGAAAATAAACCAGGTATTATTTTTGTCAGTCAGATTTTGAGGGCTTCCTGGCAATATACACTGCATTAATTTTTGTATCACATCGTAAGAGCATGTATATGACTTGTTTGTACTTCACGTACTTTTCCATCAATTTCTATGAGTAGTAATCCAATCCATGCACTGATATTTCAAGATTTGGGGATTACCCTAATCTCAGAAATCTGTTAAGTTCAACAATGACAAGATGAAAATTATTCATATCCACTCAACATGAAAAGAATATTCATTGCTTCAAACAGATTACAACCCCTTCCAATAATTTTTTCTGCTCTTTTCTGGCTGAACCAAAGAATGAATTAATAAAACAGAAAGTAAATACCTGTTAGTTAATAATTCCTTCAATGAATGTTAATAGATCCAAAGTAAAAAGAACATTTCTGATAAGATACAATGAGTTATGGACAAATACTACTGTAGTGCTGCACTGTGTCCAAGTTGTGTGATATTTTATTCCATTCCCTTGTAAAATACAATGGCTGTGTCAAAAATAAACTATGATTTATCTGAAACACCAACCTCTTGCACATCTGTAAGCCGACCAGACATCTTAATGTTGAAGTCAATGGATGAGTGGGCCTCTGCAAGGGGAGAGAACTGCAACAGGCTTATATCCTCCCGCAGCGGAATGACCTGTCTCCACTCGACATTGGACACATTTAACATTACCATCTTAAGCTCCTCCAGCCAACACTGATCTAAAGTGACAAAGATGGAGCTTTCAGAAATATATAATATAAAGATGTCACAAAATTGGTCACTACTCTGGTCTGTGGTTGAACTAACACATGAAACAATCCTTTTCCATGACAACACATTGAATTTAAGTACATTTTATTTCCCATAAATAAGGCCAACTGAGATCAGACTTTATTTCCCATAAATAATATCAACTAAGATGACACAACAAGTTCTAGAAACTTTTAGATTTGGGCTGTAGAACAGTGCAGGATAGGAATTCTCATGTCAAAAGTTGTGTAAATTGAAAAACAGGAGGCCTTCTGGAGCACTTTTAAGTCTCTGACAGTGACTAGATAATTTTAACATGGAAAAAAATTACAACTGTAATCTTTCCATGCTTTATAAGGATGGAAACTGAGTACAGGCATAATAGCTAAATTAAATTTTAAAAAACATACTTATTTTCAATCAATGAAAATGCTGGATAATGATGAAATGAATTTTCATTTTGGACTAATAAATGACTTGATCCAGCATATGGGTGGCTCTAAGTCAATGACTTAATGAACTGATTCAATACCCACTTGACTCTGTGTGTGTAAATTTATGTAATCTTTAAGTAAATTCCAGCCTGGACTAAAATCTTATTCGATTTAGCATACGAGTAGGTTGCAAGTTTTGAAGTCCATGACTGAATGAAATAAATTACTTTCCAATATAAACTGACCTTTTATCTTTATATTACTTTATCATATTATGAAGAGAGAAGCAGTTTTTCATACCATGCTTGGCCAGAAGAGTCTCTGATGGCAGGATGTTGAGAAGAACTGAGAGGCGGCACCATACAGATTGGGAACTCTGGATGAGGAAAATGTACAAATTATATATCATGATGGTATTATACGCTGGTAATAAACCCCCTTCAAAAGGTTTATTCTACCAGCCTTAAAAGTATAGCCAGTGACAGTCTAAGTTACATTATAATGAACTAGGATATGAGCAAGGTTTTACCGTAATGGATACAACTACATTATGTCATTTTATAAAACCAAATTTTAATTATGTACCATAATATTATTGGGACTTGTACAGTAAACAATCATGTCAAGTGTAATATTATTGGGACTTGTACAGTAAACAATCATGACAAGTGTAATATTATTGGGACCTGTACAGTAAACAATCATGTCAAGTGTAATATTATTGGGACTTGTACAGTAAACAATCATGTCAAGTGTAATATTATTGGGACCTGTACAGTAAACAATCATGACAAGTGTAATATTATTGGGACTTGTACAGTAAACAATCATGTCAAGTGTAATATTATTGGGACTTGTACAGTAAACAATCATGACAAGTGTAATATTATTGGGACTTGTACAGTAAACAATCATGTCAAGTGTAATATTATTGGGACCTGTACAGTAAACAATCATGACAAGTGTAATATTATTGGGACTTGTACAGTAAACAATCATGACAAGTGTAATATTATTGGGACCTGTACAGTAAACAATCATGTCAAGTGTAATATTATTGGGACTTGTACAGTAAACAATCATGTCAAGTGTAATATTATTGGGACCTGTACAGTAAACAATCATGTCAAGTGTAATATTATTGGGACTTGTACAGTAAACAATCATGTCAAGTGTAATATTATTGGGACTTGTACAGTAAATAATCATGGCAAGTGAAATGGATGATAAGTACCTGAGCACATGTCATGATAACCCCTGAGTTACAATTCATCCAGTCACACATGATCTTCACGACAGGTAGAAGTCCCTCACTCTGCATCACCTCAATGACATTCTGTAGGTGAAGCAAGTCTTGATCTGCCTCATCAGAACTGCTGAACAAAGAGAAATGTCAAACAAGTCCTAAATATAAACAACTAAGTGCCCAAGTAACGGACAGTCCTACAGCCAGAACTTTTCTAACTCTTATGCGGACCTCTCTTCTCTGAAAGCTTCTTGTCCAGGGGTAAAGACAGCAGAAAGTACGAGCTTGCTGGTAATGTTTCTGACAATGCTGGGACTTAGTAAAAGACATTGAGCATGCATAACAGCACTAATGACTTCAAACTGTACATCTGCAAATTTTTCGTTTGAGTGAGAGAAAAAAAAGAACTGAGAAATTTATCGTTTTATTAAATCCTTAAGTTTTCCTCAGAAATAAATTGATATTTTACAGAATTCAAAAAATACTGAATTTTTTAAATAAGTAACAAAAAGAATTATATTAACAAATCTGAATTCACAAAAGAAACTTGTGAAACTGGAGGCAAGACATTCCGTATAAAAAGAGGACATGACTCTTGTCAACAACCAGAAAAACTCAAGCTAGATAATGTAAAAGGTTAATCTCTGTATTAAATATATCGCTATTCATCCAATTTGTCTTCAGTATGTCCAAAAACAGGGAAATAGTATGAATAGACAAAATAAAGAAGTAAAGACCATGGAAACACTTAAACCACTTCACTGAAATATGTCATAGAAAAGAGAATTAAAATATTAACATCCAAACTACATCACCAAAATCTTTATTCATGTTAACAAATAAGTCATTGGAAAGAGGAATATAGACTAGAACAACTGAAGAACTTTTGATGGAAGGTAAATCTTATTAATCTATGATTGCTGTTTACCAAGAATGAACCAGAAATAAAGGTTTGGATATCAGAGAATGCACCACAAACTAATGACATTTTAGAATTATTGACTTTTTCTTAGATGTGTAAAATTATCTTAAATTCCTCATTAAAAGTATGCAACATAAGATTTTTTAATGCAATTTTTATGACATTAACTTTGCAGAAATTGTATCGCTTCAGTATTTAAAATGAAGGAACTCTGGATCTATAGAGATAATACAATCTGAATAACATGTACCCTGATACATCAATGAAATAATAATCCGTATGAATAATATGTTATTTTGTGACATGACTCAATTAAAAAATATATTGTTAATTAGTTTTTTTAAATTATATTTCATTACATGCTATTGTAATGTAACATTGTATGCTGGACTTGACCTTGTCCAAAACTGAGTTAATTTCTGCTTGACCTGGTTTCTTTTTAATTTCATTTTATGTAAACAACTAATACATAGCTAAATTATTCTCTCTGTGTATGGGCTTAATATCAAGATCTTTATTAATATAAGTAAATATGTTCATTTGGGTCAGGGTTTTGGACTGTCCTAAGTGAATTTTACAGGTTATGGATTTTACTTTGTAAACATCAGGATCATTCTAGAAGGTTATTTTCTAAAAGTAATGTGTTTTTTTTGTTTTCTTTGAAAATGCTACTTGTGACCTGAGGTCAAGTAGAAAACTATATAATCATGTAATTGTGAGGACAAGGTCATTTGTGCTTTAACATCTAGCACTTTCAAGTTGTACATTATATATTGTGACCAGTAGCTTAGGGCTGGAATTGTTTTTGTTCAAATTAATGAATTCAAGTAATGTTTTTTCTCTGGAAATACAAAACTGCTCGGATACAATTTTGGATAAAGACGTTCACTGGAATTTATACTGAATTCACACCTGAAATTATATTACTGTGATTCAACAAACAACTGTTGACACATTGACACTTTAATATCTACCACTGACACGTCATCAACTTCAATTTTTGGATTTTTTTTGGATTTAATTTGCAATAGTTCTTTTTTCTAATTTTCACTTTGTATTCAAGGGAAATAAATTATTTGTTAAATTTTACAAAGCTTGTTGTCTTTCATTCTTTTCTGTTACTCATTTTAAGAGCATAGACTCATAAAAATACACTCGTATAACCCTATGACCAATTACAAAACTGATATATCTACAACATACTCAGTAAAAAGTTAGATCCAGCTGCAAACAGCATAGACACAGATCTACCATCACATAATGCAATGGCAGATCTTGGTCTATGCAGTTTGTTTGGACTAATAAGTATATAAAAAACACAGAGCCTTATCTACCAGTGCATTATGCAATGGCTGATCTTGGTCTATGCAGTTTGTTTGGACTAATAAGTATATATAAAAAAACACAGAGCCTTATCTACCAGTGCATTATGCAATGGCAGATCAGAGTCTATATTGTTTGAAATTGGACTTGTGCTATAAGTGAGTATATATGATAGATGATCCGAAGCTGCTTACTCATCCTTTGTACTGCTGCTATCACCACTTAAATCATCCACCTCAGTCTCTGTAAACACGGACTGTTCTGTAAAAATAAAAATGGCATAAAATCTCACAACTTTCATAAACATGATTATTTTATCTCATGTACCCAAAATGAAGCTAATGCAATAAACCTGACATCTTATACTAAGCAATTATCTGCCACCCACCACAACCAGCCAAACTATATACCACTCACTCACAGAATCCAGCCTCTTTAAATAAATAGTTATAACATTCTAAGATATTTAAAGATTATCAGTATGTCACAAGCAAATCTGATGACAGATGCCAATGGTCTCTATGACAGTATGGCTCGAATCTCAATAAATCATGCAAACCTCATTCAATCTTACAGAACCTCAATCATGCAAACCACAACAATATGAATTCTGTGTTGATCTAATCACACGGTACTCACCCTATGTACTTCCTACAACAATATTGTGAAATACTACACTCCAAATTATTTAATAATCTGTGTTTAGTTTATCTACTGAAGAGTTAAGCTATGTGTGTGTGTGTGTGTGTGTGTGTGTGTGTGTGTGTGTGTGTGTATGATTTGGATTTTTCATGTAACTTTAACAATTTTTCAGTCATATTGCTACAATATCTGCAGTATGGCAGTTTATAGTGATGTCTAGCACTGGGGCATCATGCCGCAGACATGTAGCATCATGTCCCCCCCCCCCCAGTCACATTATCCTGACACCAGGCCAACCAGTCCAGACACTAACCATTTAATGCTGAGCGCCAAGCGAGGCAGCTCTTAGTACCATTTTTAAAAGTCTTTGGTATGACTCGGCCAGGGATCAAACCACTAGGCCACCAGAGCAGTCAAGACTTGGGATACTTAAGATTGGACTGAATGACTCTGTACACTTAAAGAACTTCCACAAGCAGCTAAAGGACATCCACATCCAGCTAAAGGACTTGCATATGCAGCTAAAGGACTTCCACATGCAGCCAAAGGACTTCCATATGCAGCTAAAGGACTTTCACATGCAGTTAAAAGACTTCCATGTGCAGCTAAAGGACTTCCACATGCAGCTAAAGGACTTCCGTATGCAGCTAAAGGACTTCCATATGCAGCTAAAGGACTTCAATAGTCAGGTAAAGGATTTCATTATGCAGGTAAAGGACTTCCACATGCAGCTAAAGTTGTTGTTGTTGTTGTGTTTAACGCCATTCTTCAGCACATGATAGGCTATACATGGCGGCCAGTATTAATGGTGGAGGACGAACCCGAGAAAACCCCCGGGAAGAACCAACGACCCACAAGAAGCTACTGGCAAGCTTTCTCACATACCAACATTGGCCGAATCCTAAACTCGAACCCACGTAGACAGAGGTGAGATGGCAGTGATCGGTAATGGACAGCGCTTTAGACCACTCGGCCACTCAGGGCCCCTGCAGCTAAAGGACTTTAATAGGCTGGTAAAGGACTTTCACATGCAGCTAAAGGATTCCACATGCAGCTAAAGGACTTTAATAGGCTGGTAAAGGACTTCAATATGCAGGTAAAGGACTTTCACATGCAGCTAAAGGACTATGCAGCAAAAGGACTTCCACATGCAGCTAAAGGATTCCACATGCAACTCACAGTTTGATTTTAAAAATTAAAATAGGAGGGGGATAGGATTATTTATCATCCAAGATCTGAGCATTAATCAATTTAACTGAAACCAAACAAAAGCTAATTAAGTACTTAAACCATATTTGAATAAATGCACATTAGATTAAAAGCAAAGTAGTATCTAAAAGCAAATCTACGTGATAAATTCTAGCCTAGTTCTTAATAAGGGATGAAGTAGTCAGAAACAAATAATCAATACAAAGTGACAAACCAATTTTTTTTATGTAGGTCACATTTCATCTTTTTCTGATTTGGTGATGCTGTACTTCTAAGCATATATGCTCATATTAAGTAAAATGACTGTAGAAGCAAGAAACACCTAAACATTAAAGTGTAAATTACTTATGTTTTAAAATTAGGTTACAGTGACCTAATTTTGATTGCACAGTGTATGACTACTCAGGATGCATAAACCTATCAAGTATAATGACTGCACAAGTGACCGTGTCCAAGAAACCTCGTATACATGAAAAGTATACTATATATACATGATTGCCTACATACGAAAAGTATAAATGATCCCCTTCAGATGAAAAGTGTATGTGATCACTTACACATGAAAAGTAAACTGTATATACATGATCACCTAATGAAAAGTGCACAGGTGCATGAAAAATTGATCACAACAAAATTCTCATTAGTGGATGTCTATCCATGTTTCTACTGACCCTAGCAATGGCCAATGTCATAAAAGTGATACAAACGGTAAAGTGAAAGTGAATATCGGTTTTAAAACAATGTATCTGGTAATAAAGTATGCTGTCATCAGCTGGGTTGCAATCCAAAGTGATTAACAGCCATTAGTATAACATTTTAAAAAATTACTGTCACCACTACTGTGAGGAAGATTTAATGTATTCTTAGGTCGAAATAACAGGAAAGGAGAAGAAATTGTGCAAATACACAACCTTTACTTTAAATAAAGTTTTCTTAGTTTGGAAACAAAAGTTATTTCAGAAAACACAGGTATTGATTATAATAAATGCTGGTAGATAATGAGTGTACACTAAAGTTAAGTGAAATCAAGATCTAGAAACAGAAAATTCCACTATGCATCTCATTTCAGGTTAACCAGATATTCAAACATGGTAATGTTTTCATGATATAGTATAGATATTCAAACATGTTAATATTTTCATGAGTTACTTAAGCACATGATAAAACTTTACTGGCAAAAATGAAAGTGTCCAACAAGGAAAATATGATAGTACAGAGCACACAATAAAGTTAAGGCAGTAAATCTATCAAAGCAAATAAGATTTTCATCTTATTTTTATAGCACTACTAATAAATAACATCATTTTCCTTTGTCTCTCTGAAATGATGTGTGTCCACCAAATTTTGATGATGAGAGACATAGTGCCTCTCACTCTGGGATCCTATGTCCACCACTGCTTTCAGTGTAATGGTGTAACACTCCTCAAGATCTACACACAGAGAAAATTTCACCACTGTACAAGCAAGTGTCCTAGAAACTGACCAGTGCATAAGAGTGTACTGGAACACTAGGACAAGAAAAGCATGTCACAGTAACTACTCTCAGTATAATGGTGTCATACTCAAGATGCATGCATTTAAAAAGTGCATGTGATCAATGGATCCTGAAAAGTAGGTCACAGTGACATACTCTTAGTGTAGTTGTGTAGTGCTTCTCAGGATGTATGCATGTCTCTTTTATCAGGGGTATATGCAACAGAGGCAGCAAAACTGACCTAAACAAAAATTTTGTAGATGTCACTGAAGCAAGAAAACTTCACAGTTACCTATTTTCAGAATGATGGCGTACTATCTGGGGTGAAACGAAACACCTTTGCCACATATCAATGTGATTCACAATACACGTGTGTTATGATACATATCGATACACATATGAACTTATAATCTTTCCATTTTTGGAGGGTAATGGTGCTTATTTATATATGTTGACATGGTAGATGTATTTCCAGTAATCAGATTACAAATAGACATATAGTTATATTTACATGCAATTCTTGTCAATGACAAGAAAACAAAACTACTTTCAAACAGACTACCTGTTGGTTGTCAGGGAGTTTCATTCAACGTTTGCCATTTAATGGTGTCCTTTGTTTTGCATGGCATGAATGCTTTGGAAACATCTTATTACCAACTTCATGTCTCACTTAAACATGAAAGACATTATAATGTTATCTTCAAAACAGAAGAAAAAGCAATCTCCTCATGCAAAGAAAAGAATGAATCCAGGCATGGGAATGAAGCTGAATAACAACAAAATCTATCACACTGATCTTCCTGCAGATGCAAAAGACTGCTGCGGTACTTGTATTTGTAGTGAAGAAGAAAAACTACTGTCAACACCCAGTCCTATTCTATAATATTTTAATTTTTTTTACACAAGGTGATAACTTGAGCAGTTTGAAATCTGACCCCTTACTGATTCTGTGCTAATTCAATTTATCACATTGGCACCTTCATTCACTGGTCAAATATCTCTGCATAAAAAGAGAAATTCCAAATTTGTCCCCATGTAAAATTTTAAAGAGAGATGCTGCCAGGATTTTATCTTAAGGGGAACTTCACTCTTTGTCACCAAAATAAGGGGAGAGTAGAAAAGGAGGGGAAGGAGGAAACAGTCATATTTCAATATTTACCTAACATTTCAATTTGTGTCTCTCTTTCTTCCTGATCCACTTTATTAGAGCCCTACTAAAATCAAAATCTTTAAAAGATGTCACCTCTAGTTGTATAAGTATTAATATGGTAATTATTCTGAGAACAGTCTATTCCTTATCTTTGTATGAAAATTTGTCTGTGCTTCCTTCTGATGGGGCATCTGCATAGCTAGTTTTGTCAGCTTGAAGATGTTGGAAAACTGATCTTTGCAGCTGTTATATACAATTTTTTAGAGCTTGCATTTATCTTTGGATACATCTGCTCCAAAATAGGATTTTTCACTAACATAAACTTACTTTCTAGAGATTCAGTCATTTACTGACTTCTATGCCAGATTTTTTATGTTCCATAATGCTATATTTGGGGTTTGAGTCCATCAATGCTACAGTCTGCTTGTGTTGACAGAAGTATTCAAATATATATCTTTACTTTTTAATTAAATTTTTTTACATCCTTATTTATTCAGTTTATCTTAACCCTGATATGGATACTGGGTTTTGTAGCATATGATTCGCAGGGCTGAATTGATTGATAAAAAAAGAAAACAAATTGCATTCTACTTTTAATTTGTCTATATTTTAATTAGGCTCAGTATTCTGCCCTTTCTACATTTAATTTCAAAATATGCTGAAAGGTAAACTGACCCTCATGCTGTCGATTTATGTCCATCCAATATGTACATCTGACTCGTATTTAACACCATTTTTGGACTCAAAATCACTCGCTAGTATCTCCATTAACAATTTCCGAGCTCCAATAAGCTGATATACTTCATAACTTTAAAATGTTTTGTTATTGTCACTATCATCAGCCTGAATTTGCTAAACGAAAACATAATGAACCACACCAGGTATCGGACAATTTGGGTTTTCTGGATAGCCTATATTTTAAACATGTACTTGAACAACTTCCTTCATGGAAGGTTCAAACAATGCCATAATGCTTATTTCAGGGAACAATGTGCCAATCAAATTTAGTTTAGCAACCATTAATGTCATGCTTGAAGAACCCAGATGTGAAAACAGTTGCCTACACGAAAATCAGATGTCACGATGTGAACAATTAAATTTTCTATACTTCTTCGAGCACATTTTCGTATGCTGGACTTTCAACTAATTTGTGAGAGTTCTCATGCATTACTGTTCTCTAAGTGTGTGAATCCATATACACTTTGCATGATTCATGCAATCGCACATGCTAACAGCATCTCTGCTTAAGTATTTTACATGTCAATTAATGACTTTTGCTTTAAGTTTCTCTGTTGCTTTACTAGTACTTCTTCTTTGTCATGCAGGGAATAAGCTACAATAATTCTTCACTGGTACTTATTATTTAACCTGGACCAGAACAAGCAATAACCATCAATGAGATTTCAATGTAATATATTTCATCGTGTGACACACCGGTACTGTGGCTATCAAATCGACCAAAGTAGACAAGATACAATTCAAAGAAGAAACTTGGCATAAAAGTGATTATTAAATGATGAGTCAAGTTCTTCATTATACATGTGGAAAATATCTGGAATGTATCCTATATGCTGAACAGGCTGCTGGGTTAAGAAAGTTGTCATGGATAGGGCAGGCAGATTACGAACCATGTCACTTTGTGTTAATTTGAGGATGGGGAGCAAGTATTCTCAATAGTCTTTTTCAATATTTACTATTAAAAATGAGTGCCTAGGATGGCAAATGCAGTTTTAGAAGAATTCTATATTTAAAGAATAAAAAGGCAAGTTAATAATAATTATTCATGACTGACGAATACTAAAATAACTTACATAAGGTAAGAATAGTTTTTTATAGATTCTCAATCTCTTGTATTGATATGTGTATCATTACAGCAAAAATGTTGATGTATTGATATATTGATGAATCCTTTCACCCCTATGTACTACTCATGCTGAATTCATCAATCAACTTACATGGGATTAGTTCTGCATTTAGTAAGCTCTGTACTTAGTGTTCTATGACTACGACATCGGGGGTATAGCATAAGCTCTGTACTTAGTGTTCTATGACTATGACAGTGGGGGGTACAGCATAAGCTCTGTACTTAGTATTCTAAGACTATGACATCGGGGGCACAGCATAAGCTCTGCACTTAGTATTCTATGACTATGACAGCGGGTGTATAGCATAAGTTCTACACTTAGTATTCTACGACAATTCAGCGGGGGTATAGCATAAGCTCTGCACTTAGTATTCTACGACTATGACAGAGGGGGGTAGAGCATTAACTCTGTACTTAGTATTCCATGACTATGACGGCGGGAGTATAGTATAAGCTTGGCACTTAGTATTCTACAACTATGACAGCAGGGGTATAGTATAAGCTCTGCACTTAGTATTCTACGACTATGACATCGGGTGTACAGCATAAACTCTGCACTTAGTATTCTATGACTATGACAGCAGGGGTATAGCATAAGCTCACACTTAGTATTCTATGACCATGACATCGGGTGTACAGCATAAACTCTGCACTTAGTATTCTATGACTATGACATCGGGTGTACAGCATAAACTCTGCACTTAGTATTCTATGACTATGACAGCAGGGGTATAGCATAAGCTCACACTTAGTATTCTATGACTATGACATCGGGTGTACAGCATAAACTCTGCACTTAGTATTCTATGACTATGACAGCGGGTGTATAGCATAAGCTCACACTTAGTATTCTATGACTATGACATCGGGTGTACAGCATAAACTCTGCACTTAGTATTTTATGACTATGACATGGGGTGTACAGCATAAGCTCACACTTAGTATTCTATGACTATGACAGCAGGGGTATAGCATAAGCTCTGCACTTAGTATTCTATGACTATGACAGCGGGGGTATAGCATAAGCTTGGCACTTAGTATTTTATGACTATGACAGCAGGTTTATAGCATAAGCTATAGCATAAGCTCTGCACTTAGTACTCTATGACTATGATAGCGGGTGTACAGCATAAACTCTGCACTTAGTATTCTATGACTATGACAGCGGGGGTATAGCATAAGTTCTACACTTAGTATTCTATGACTATGACAGCGGGGGTGCAGAATAAGTTCTGCACTTAGTATTCTACGACTATGACACGGGGGTATAGCATAAGCTCGCACTTAGTATTCTATGACTATGATAGCGGGTGTACAGCATAAACTCTGTACTTAGTATTCTATGACTATGACATCGGGGGTATAGCATAAGTTCTACACTTAGTATTCTATGACTATGACAGCAGGGGTATAGCATAAGCTCACACTTAGTATTCTATGACTATGATAGCAGGGGTATAGCATAAGTTCTACACTTAGTACTCTATGACTATGACAGCAGGGGTATAGCATAAGTTCTACACTTAGTATTCTATGACTATGACAGCAGGGGTATAGCATAAGTTCTACACTTAGTACTCTATGACTATGACAGCAGGGGTATAGCATAAGCTCACACTTAGTATTCTATGACTATGACAGCGGGGGTATAGCATAAGTTCTACACTTAGTATTCTATGACTATGACAGCGGGGGTGCAGAATAAGTTCTGCACTTAGTATTCTACGACTATGACAAGGGGGTATAGCATAAGCTCGCACTTAGTATTCTATGACTATGATAGCGGGTGTACAGCATAAACTCTGCACTTAGTATTCTATGACTATGACAGCGGGGGTCTAGCATAAGCTCACACTTAGTATTCTATGACTATGATAGCGGGTGTATAGCATAAGCTCTGCACTTAGTATTCTATGACTATGACATCGGGGGTATAGCATAAGTTCTACACTTAGTATTCTACGACTATGACAGTGGGGGTATAGCATAAGTTCTACACTTAGTATTCTATGACTATGACAGCGGGGGTATAGCATAAGTTCTACACTTAGTATTCTATGACTATGACAGCAGGGGTATAGCATAAGTTCTACACTTAGTACTCTATGACTATGACAGCAGGGGTATAGCATAAGTTCTACACTTAGTATTCTACGACTATGAAAGTGGGGGTATAGCATAAGTTCTACACTTAGTACTCTATGACTATGACAGCAGGGGTATAGCATAAGTTCTACACTTAGTATTCTACGACTATGACAGTGGGGGTATAGCATAAGTTCTACACTTAGTATTCTATGACTATGACAGCAGGGGTATAGCATAAGTTCTACACTTAGTACTCTATGACTATGACAGCAGGGGTATAGCATAAGTTCTACACTTAGTATTCTATGACTATGACAGCGGGGGTATAGCATAAGTTCTACACTTAGTATTCTATGACTATGACAGCAGGGGTCTAGCATAAGTTCTACACTTAGTACTCTATGACTATGACAGCAGGGGTATAGCATAAGTTCTACACTTAGTATTCTACGACTATGACAGTGGGGGTATAGCATAAGTTCTACACTTAGTATTCTATGACTATGACAGCGGGGGTATAGCATAAGTTCTACACTTAGTATTCTATGACTATGACAGCAGGGGTATAGCATAAGTTCTACACTTAGTACTCTATGACTATGACAGCAGGGGTATAGCATAAGTTCTACACTTAGTATTCTACGACTATGACAGTGGGGGTATAGCATAAGCTTGGCACTTAGTATTCTATGACTATGACAGCGGGGGTATAGCATAAGTTCTACACTTAGTATTCTATGACTATGACAGCAGGGGTACAGCATAAGTTCTACACTTAGTATTCTACGACTATGACAGTGGGGGTATAGCATAAGCTCACACTTAGTATTCTATGACTATGACAGCGAGGGTATAGCATAAGTTCTACACTTAGTATTCTATGACTATGACAGTAGGGGTATAGCATAAGCTTGGCACTTAGTATTCTGTGACTATGACAGCAGGGGTATAGCATAAGCTTGGCACTTAGTGCTCTTTTACTATGACATTACAGTGTAGAATAAGTTCTGCACACTGAGGAGGTATAGTACAGCTCTATGCTTAGTAATCCATAGCAATGGCATTGGGGGCTTTGTGCACACAAGCTAATAAATATGAATCCATTTTGTAAATTTCATAAATCTACTGCAATTAAACGGCACTGAAATGTTAAATCACATGTCAAAAGAGAAGAAAAACAACTTCTAACATTCTTAGATAAATGTCTTGTATGCTTTGCGGTTTATTTTTAATGGCCTCATTCACTGCATCTCTAATTCAGAAAAGAATCTAAACCTGAGGAATGAAATAAGAATTTAAAAAAGTAAACAACAAGCAAAACTGGCCTGCATCAGTGGGAATAATGCTGGCTTCAGTATCAGTCTCTATCACAAAGTTAGCTAGTTTGCGAGTGATCTCAGCTACATGCTTAGCTTCCATCGTAGTTGCAAAGCCTGAGATTAAATACAAACAAGAATATAAATTAGGACACATTTTGAAAAAGAGAACAGTTACTAGAGAAATTTACACTCACACAGATAATTCTAATTATATTTTTCTATGCCCATCTTACTTTAATTATGCAGATCCATATATAGAAAGTGGTATGATGCTTTTGATCTTGTTCTTAACGATAGATGGTCTTATTTGAAGGAATTAGGCAATGTTCTCAAGGTTACTTAACAGGAAGTTCTGAAATCAAGATTTTAGCTAACTCTGACTGAAAGTAAAGCAGCCGCTCTATCTGTTTGGAAACTGTAAACAAACTCTCTGACAGCACAAACCTGACAAGGTAAGAGTTTAAAACTGCACTCAAGTAGAATAATTAAATGGCCTTGTATTGATATGTGCATCATTACAGTCATACTAAGTTCACTGAGAACTGATTCAGAGTTGACGTAACTGACAAGGTCATCATGTAATTACAGATATGCCTTCAAGCTCTCAACAGAATTAACTAAACCACTTTCTAGCCCGTTTTCTTTAAAATTCTGAAATACTGAAAGAAACTGGAAGATGACTTGTAAGATACAGTCTGACTTAACTAACTAAAAAGGTCACAATAAATGTCACTTCAAGTACTGATACACCTAATATTTGTGTACTGTACCTGGTGGAACTGAGACCTCTTTTCTTCCCTGGATGACATCTTTACAGTTTTCAAATTCTTCTACGTCCTTTTCATACTGATTGGATGTCTGGGGTGACAGCTTGAAATTATGTCCAAGGAATGACACGGAGGATGAAAACAATTCTGAGGAAAAATGTGCCAAACTATCGCTGTCCCTGATGTTGTTCCATATATGGCTGCCAGCAATGTCACTGGAATTTGGGAATAATGGTGACTTGAACTCTGACGAGGACTGATCTTGATTTCCGGAAGGCAAATGTGGTGTTGATGGCTCTGATTTGGATTCATGATCTAGATCTTGGCTGTCGACATCGGAGATTTCTGATTCAGAGTTGAAGTAACTGACAAGGTCATCATCTGATTCATCAGATATAAAGTTGTTCTGATCATCATCATTGCTTCCTGTAAAGAAGAATAGTAAGGACAGTTAGATACATACACCACTCCCTCGATAACCAGCGCCCTGATAACTCGCAAACCGCTTATAATGCGGGGACAGGCATGGATCCCATTTTTTAAACCCCAAAATACTCCAAAAACTGATCCCTATTTGTTGAACTTGAGGAAAATCGCAATCAAAATTGGTAACAGAAACTTTGATGTATCACTCGTTTTATTGTCGAAAACGGTAGATAGTACCTGGAAATTTTAATTTACACTATGAAATATCAAATTTAAAAATAGGTCATACAATTTTTACATTTTCTTTCCAAACGACATTTCTAGTACACTGCAATTAACGATATGTAAGGAAATTTCAATCAGTGAAAATGACACGCCAAGTGGAGGCAGTACTTTAATAAATAAATACAAATTAAATAAAATTTTTAGCAATTGAAATTTGTGTTCTAGTTCTATCTTTTAGTTCCTTTTAAGTGTAATCATCATAAATGTAATGTGTCCTCTTGTAACTGAATGTAAAATGCATCAATCTACCGTTGTAACAGCTATGTCCGCGAGCATTTCTCTGAGAACCTAATTAAGTGCCGACAGTGTTTTGATAACTGACTTGCGGAAATATTTGTTGTATTGCTGCACTGAATTAAAAGCTGGCCTCCTTTGTATTATCACATTAATTATGTCTTTAGAATTTAAAAAAAGGAGGTATAATAAACGAAAAGTTAAAAGGCACGAAAATCCTACTAACTTAAAATCTAGCGGCCTCAGTCGTATTTGGGTGAACTTCATTTGATCAATCGAACACTGTTATAAACGTTATTACGTATGTAACTTAAACTACCTTGAATTAACCAACTCTTTCATAACTGTGATCAAAGACAACAAGGCAGCCAAGCAAATGAATACCTGAGAGCTTGATTTCACAGATATGGACCATTGTGGGCAAGTGAGTTTCAGAGAATTCTTGAACTGGCACTCAGAGGTATCCTCAAGGATGATAAGAAGTTTCACTGTTACTTCCAATGAAATCACGACATCAATACTGTACTAACTGAACAATAAAAAATTGAGTTTCGATGTAGACGTGTCACAAAATCAATGTCGCATGTTTTTGAAGAAAAAAAAGAATCTTGCTAGGCCAATTTTGGTGTACTCCAATCTATACTTCACTTTCTGTGGAATACAAATCTTTTTCCTTGGAGGTGAAAACATTTTAACTGTAGCGTAGCTTAATTACTAAATGGTATTAATCCAGAAAACGAAACATCGATCAGTGAACGATTAGTGGTGTCGGCACATGCATGGAAAACTGTTTACTCAAGTAAATAACAATATACGCTAATCTTTCAATTAAAAAAATTCCAACACTCAAAAAAGCTGTCTTCATGTAGTTTCCCAACCTCTATGTGCTTTTTGCTACCAATGTGCTTCCTCACATGGGCCCTGCCACCATGCCCAATGCTAAAATTTGTGGCACACTGCGTGCAAAAAGAATGATGTATATCAGTATTTGATGGCTGAATGCACAGCAAATGTTTGCTATACTCCAAAGTAAATGTCACTTTTTGTGCAATACATTTCTTTTTCCTTGGTGGTGAAAACATTTTAAAGATGTGATACCAAACTGTAATTCAAATCAGTGTTGGCTTCACATGCACGGTGAAAATTTCTGGTTAGGCCCCGGTTTCTTTTAAAAGCAGCTGTAAAACTACTCTTGTACATATAGATTAAAATATGCTAAAATGCTTGCTATTGGGCCAACAGTACCAATCAGCTATTGTTCTACTAATATTGCGATTAGCAGTGCTGAACCGTTTCAGCAATGGCAGATATCACAACCAGCACTTAACTGGAAAATTTTAAATAATTGAGAATTGGGGAATTCATGATTTTTTGGCATGCAGCGTGATTCTGTCAATCCTGTAGAAAGTTGTGAAATTCCCACCAAAATCATGAGGGCTGGCAGCTTTGTAATATATAGACATAAAGATGTTTTCATCTTTCCATTGTGCTGGATTCAGAGGTAGCAGAAAATTGTCCTAACGTAATGTGACCAGGTAATGTATTTGGTGAAGAAATGTGCTTCTTTAAAAACTTGTTCTATACAAAAGTTTTGCACACACACTCCCCCACACCCCAATCAAGATACTGTATCACGTAGATACTGATTTACTTTTCCAGGTGTGATTAGGATTATGTAATTAGTATATTCAGTGCTATGTATATTTAGTTTGTACTATGTGCTTGACTTTGACTCTGATCGAGGACAGTTTTTTAGTACATACCAGTTTTTTTATCTTGTAAGTTACAAATAGTTCTTTACCTGGGTTTGAGTTCAAGACCCAGCCTTGATTATGACCTCTGAAGTTCTAGAAATGAAGCTGTTTACAGTTTGTGATAATTTTCCATTAAGATGACAGTTTTCAGAAAATGCTATTGCAACAAAAAGTCAAGTGGGGATGTATATAAGGTTGAGATCAGCAAGATTACTTATTCCTACTTTAATTTCAGTCTCCAGAGTTACTGTTAATTGTGTTCTGATATAATTTGAGAGGAATCATTTATTTAAATTATTCATTGGAATCACAAAATGCTCATTTACATTTTGGCCAAAATCACTACTTTGCAATTATGTTGAATTCCTTCAAGAACAGTCTGGCTAATATCATTGTGATACATCAAGACTGTTAGCACATTGGCACATTCAAGGTTATTGGTACATCGGTACAGTTAAGACTGGAATCTATTCAGAAAAATCTATATCTCTGAACTTGCAATAGAACATTTAGGATTATCTGGGATTTAATTCACAATTCTGTACTATCTTCTGAAATTTTCATTTTTACTAACTTGGGGAATTCAATCATTCGTTGAATTTTATAAAACTTAGTTTAAGACCACAGAGTCATAACAACTGTTTCTTTTATTTCATTTCTTAAAATGCATATGATAACTTTGTATGACAGTCAATCAGGGGAAAGAATAAGTGCGCAACCAGGTCGGTACCAATGCTGCCAGTCACAAACATGATTATCATTCTGTATTCCTCATGTTTTCTGAGGCAACTGCTTTTCCTTTCAAACAAACAACTTCATTTCCTTATCTGTTCTTTATTCCACATTAGGTTAATGGTAATGAATTACACGTACACACTCACTCACTCCTGTATTACAAACCCTGGGTAATGGTAATGTATTGCATGTATAATATACCCTTACTCATTGAAACCTGTATTACAAAACCAGGCTAATATTAATGTACTACATGTATAAACATACCCTCACTCACTCCAATATTACAAACCCATGGTAATGGTAATGTATTACATATACTCACTCACTCAATCCAGTATAACCCAGGGTAATAGTAATGTATTGCATGTTAATACTCACTCTCTCACTCCAGTATAACCCAGGGTAATGGTAATGTATTGCATGTACTCACTCTCTCACTCCAGTATAACCCAGGGTAATGGTAATGTATTGCATGTACTCACACACTCACTCCAGTATAACCCAGGGTAATGGTCATGTATTGCATGTTAATACTCACTCCAGTATAACAAACCCAGGGTAACAGTAATGTATTGCATTTTAATACTCACTCCAGTATAACAAACCCAGGGTAATAGTAATGTATTGCATGTTAATACTCACTCCAGTATAACAAACCCAGGGTAATAGTAATGTATTGCATGTTAATACTCACTCCAGTATTCCAAACCCAGGGTAACAGTAATGTATTGCATGTTAATACTCACTCCAGTACAATAAAGCCAGGATAACGGCATTGTATTGCATTTTAACACTCACTCCAGTATCACAAACTCATGGTAATGGTAATTATATTGCATGTTAACACTCACTCCAGTATTCCAAGCCAAGGGTAATGGTAATGTATTACATGTTCACACTCACTCACTCCATTATAACAAACCCACGGTAATGGTAATGTATTACATGTTCACACTCACTCCAGTATTCCAAACCAAGGGTAATGGTATTGTAATACATGTACACTCTCACTCCAGTATCACAAACCCATGGTAATGGTAATGTATTACATGTTCACACTCACTCACTCCAGTATAACAAACCCACGGTAATGGTAATGTATTACATGTTCACACTCACTCACTCCAGTATAACAAACCCACGGTAATGGCAATGTATTACATGTTCACACTAACTCACTCCAGTATAACAAACCCATGGTAATGGTAATGTATTACATGTTCACACTCACTCACTCCAGTATTCCAAACCCATGGTAATGGTAATGTATTACATGTTCACACTCACTCCAGTATTACAAACCCAGGGTAATGGTATTGTAATACATGTACACACCCACTCCAGTATCACAAACTCATGGTAATGGTAATGTATTACATGTTAACACTCACTCCAGTATTCCAAACCAAGGGTAATGGTAATGTATTACATGTTCACACTCACTTCAGTATTACAAACCCATGGTAATGGTAATGTATTGCATGTTAATACACACTTCAGTAAAACAAACCCAGGGCAATAGTAATGAATTACACGTAAGCACTCAGTCAATCCTGTATTACAAACCCAGGGTAATGGTAATACATTACATGTATGAACATACCCTCACTCACTCATGTATTACCCTAACTCACTGCTGCAGTATAAACCCTGGGTAATGGTACTCACCATCACTCACCACTCCTGTACTACAAAAATTGAGAAATGTTACATAATGTATTACATGTATGAAATTCCTGCAGTACACACCCAGGGTCATTTTAATGTATTGCATGTATGAAATTCCTGCAGTACACACCCAGGGTCATTTTAATGTATTGCCTGTATGAAATTCCTGCAGTACACACCCAGGTCATTTTAATGTATTGCATGTATGAAATTCCTGCAGTACACACCCAGGGTCATTTTAATGTATTGCATGTATGAAATTCCTGCAGTACACACCCAGAGTCATTTTAATGTATTACATGTATGAAATTCCTGCAGTACACACCCAGGGTCATTTTAATGTATTACATGAAATTCCTGCAGTACACACCCAGGGTCATTTTAATGTATTGCATGTATGAAATTCCTGCAGTAAACACCCAGGGTCATTTTAATGTATTACATGTATGAAATTCCTGCAGTACACACCCAGGGTCATTTTAATGTATTACATGGATGAAATTACTGCAGTACACACCCAGGGTCATTTTAATGTATTGCATGTATGAAATTCCTGCAGTACACACCCAGGGTCATTTTAATGTATTGCATGTATGAAATTCCTGCAGTACACACCCAGGGTCATTTTAATGTATTGCATGTATGAAATTCCTGCAGTACACACCCAGGGTCATTTTAATGTATTGCATGTATGAAATTCCTGCAGTACACACCCAGGGTCATTTTAATGTATTGCCTGTATGAAATTCCTGCAGTACACACCCAGGGTCATTTTAATGTATTGCATGTATGAAATTCCTGCAGTACACACCCAGGGTCATTTTAATGTATTGCATGTATGAAATTCCTGCAGTACACACCCAGGGTCATTTTAATGTATTGCATGTATGAAATTCCTGCAGTACACACCCAGGGTCATTTTAATGTATTACATGTATGAAATTCCTGCAGTACACACCCAGGGTCATTTTAATGTATTGCATGTATGAAATTCCTGCAGTACACACCCAGGGTCATTTTAATGTATTGCATGTATGAAATTCCTGCAGTACACACCCAGGGTCATTTTAATGTATTACATGTATGAAATTCCTGCAGTACACACCCAGGGTCATTTTAATGTATTGCATGTATGAAATTCCTGCAGTACAAACCCAGGGTCATTTTAATGTATTACATGTATGAAATTGCTGCAGTACACACCCAGGGTCATTTTAATGTATTGCATGTATGAAATTCCTGCAGTACACACCCAGGGTCATTTTAATGTATTACATGTATGAAATTCCTGCAGTACACACCCAGGGTCATTTTAATGTATTGCATGTATGGACTTACCCTCACTGAGATCTGAAACATCAGAAATATCTGAATTCTCTTCACTGTCATCAGAGGAAACTCTCTGACGCCTTCTTCTCAACCTCCTCAATCGATTTGGTCTGGTTTTCTTAATGGAAAATACAAAATAATATTGATCTTGAAAGTTTTTGAAGACAGTACAGGCATGTTCTTCTTGTTAAAGTGTAAACATTCATATTCTTTATAACAAAGGGTAGACATTCATGCAGTAATCAGGCTAACACAAAGGAAAAATGTATACTTAATACAATTCTGGAACTTGTTTGTAATAGATCCCATGGGATAAGCGAAATTCCATTAACAACATTATTACATAAAGTGTTCCTGCTAGAACTGAAAAATAACAGAGTTTTGAGAATGGCATAAAGCTAGGTTGAAGAACACGTCAGGTCACCTTGCACGTGATTCAGGATTTCTTCATCTGAAGACAACACAAAACATTATTATCTTTTATTAAGATGAATTATTAAACCACCAGATAATTGATGAAAAGCATGGTATAATGTTTGGATAATTGCATTTTCAGCCAAATGAAAAAATTCATATTAGTGCAAAATAACACCTTTTTTAGTAAATTATGTTTCTCTCTGAATATTTACCGAATCACCTTCATGTTAAGAAAATAGTCTCCACTTCCTCTTAAAGCCAAACCTCTCAAAAAGATGAAAATTAGTCTTTACCATCGTGTGTGTGTGTGTGTCTGTGTGTGTGTGTTTGTGTGTGTGTGTCTGTCTGTGTGTCTGTGTGTGCATTATAGACAGAGGGAAGAATATAGACAAGGGGTAGAAACTCTTATCCATTATGTCCCTTTACTACTGCTTCAGCAGCTGCTTTTTATCAATTTAAGCTGAGTGTTACATCAAAAAGTATGCTCACTTTTGTAGTGAGGTATGGCAGGGTTTAATCATAATGTAATCTGGTAAGTATTCTCAGAGAAATATAATTTATCAAATATTTACTTCTTCCACTGATCATATTAACTTTAGAAGAATATATAACAAAAGAAGGAAATGTATGTGCCTCATACATACAGAGCAGGCACTCTTTGAGGGAAAAATGGCTAAATTCCTAAATGAATGATAAACCATTCTTCCCACATGAAGACAGCAAAACCAATGGTCATGCAACTAATGATGACAATAAATTGAGAAAAAAATGGATGTCGTTTCTTAGTTAAAAAATAGCTGGGTCTATTTAGAAAAAGTGGTAGTCACATGATACAACAAAACTCCAGAAGTTGGTCTCGGAATAAATATAGAGAATTTTGTGCTCTTTCATTTTTGTATTTTTATTACAACCAGTATATGACTTTCATTAAAAAAATTTTAGACAACATTTGAAAATGACAGTGAGATTATGTGTGCTCGTGCGACTAGCAATCAAGATTGCTAGCACCAGCTCAAATTTCATCAACACATTAGTTTCTGCAGATTAAAGACATAACAATTTTAATACTCACAATTTCTGAGAAAATAAATAATTTTCATATTGATTTCATGCACATGTAACTTGATTTAACAACATTTAAGTTTGCTAACCCATCTGCAAAGCAGCTATGCTTTAACGCCACCATGTTGGCCTCTTGTGATGCAAGACTGGTTTTCATACCTTCTATAAAAAATTATAAGGTTATCAAACTGTCCGTGAAACAAAAAGTCTACCAGATGAATCTAATCCACAGAGCGTTTGGATTGTCTCAACAAATATATTTATGGCAAGCACCCAAATGATCCATACTGCAACCTCCTAATATTCTGGTTAGAACTCGCTAAATTTAACTCAAGATCAGTCCAGTTATGACTCAGTTATGTAATTGTTTTGGGTGTCAAGTTGTGGAGGAAAATTCCCGACTTTCATCAATATTTGCAAAATTCAAGGACTTTTCATGGTCGGGAAAAAAAATGGTATCATTTCTCCCAACTTTTTCCTGATTTCCCAGGAGCGTGGGAACCCTGAACTGACTAAAAGTGTGTAAATAATACAGGTTTCAGGATCTGAACTAAAGTATAAAAATCTGCTGAGAGACCAACTGATGAATGGGCCACTCTAAAAAGTGTGGCCCCTTCCCGAGAGAAATTTGTCTAGGACACTGAGCCTGCCAGGAATGTGTCTGATCTGGCCACGATTTTTCCCCTTTACTGAACTGCCACTGTTGTTACCTAAAATTAAACTGCAGTTTGACCAGTTTTTAATTCCACTTTCTGTCAGCAACTGTCTCTCTGCTGCAGTTAGGACTGCTTTGGTCCAAATGCTGGTGCAAATGGCAAGGCAAACTAGAAAGGCAGTTCTTGTGCTGCCTACTTCCATGTATATTAAAGATTGTTTAAAACATTTCACAAAGGTCTATGATTTTTAGAACAACATAACCAAGAAATGTCATTTCAAATTCTTCAGTTATTTTTCAAAATGGTATATGGAATTGGTATCGCAGATGTGATGGTGTCACTGTTAGAATTAACATAATCCAAAAAATCAAGATCCTTGTTATCAGACCCATGTAAGTGTAATGTGTCCCATGCCACAGCAAGGAGGCCATCGTCATTTTCAACATTGTTATCACTGATAATGAGATCTGCTCACTAAAAGTAAAAGTTTGTTACACAATCACAGGAAACATCATGGCATGCACAATAAATTATACAGATTGTGGACAATACATTTATTTCACACAAAGTTTTTTGAATGTCCTGCTATTATTCCGTCTTTTTCTGACCAGCAAATTTCCAGCCACTTTCACAACAGTCTGAATTAAAATGAACACGAGATAGATTTACTTCAAGATGCATTCATATACATACAGAATGATATCTAAAAGACATTTCTAAATTATTTTGTGAAAATGGTTCAAAACAAAAACATTTCTTTTTACACTTTAACTGGATTGAACCAGCAAACTGTGACTGTAGAGTACCGATTTTCAATGAGGTGTGGTTATCATGCCTTTTGTTACCAGGTGTCTTTGTTATTTACTGGTTATGAATGATGTGTTATTATCATACTTATTGTTACCTGGCAGCTTTGATATTACACCTTTCTTAATGAAACGACTGCCTTTCTTTATCTGCCTATGATGGATCAAGTGATAAA
Source organism: Sinohyriopsis cumingii (assembly GCA_028554795.2). Classification (NCBI taxonomy): domain Eukaryota; kingdom Metazoa; phylum Mollusca; class Bivalvia; order Unionida; family Unionidae; genus Sinohyriopsis; species Sinohyriopsis cumingii. The sequence continues at coordinate 133,027,488 of CM068827.1, forward strand.
ATGCTACATTTGAATCTTATCTTCAATTAGACAGACCTCACAAATCAAATACTCTAACAAGTTAAACATTGCAACAAAGCCATTATGAAAAAGCTTTTGTAATAATAATTAAAAACCTGAAAAGGGAAATTATACTCAGATGTTCTAACAGAGAAAATGCTGTACCCATGAATGTAAACCAAGAATGTAATAACAATCTGTATTGTATCTTAAATTCTGCCACTGAATAGCAGGGAGTAAAGACTGGTCAGCATAGGCATGATGCAGCTTCAGCGATGACCGTACAAGTCTATACAGTGCTGGTGTGGCAAGAACAATGCTGGAAGCTAGCATTCTGAAAGAGAGCTTTCTATTTCTCCAGGTCCTGGACCTTGCCAGACAAATGATCTGAGATCTCTTGGTTTGTTGCCAACTGCAGAAGTAGATGGAAGGAGAGATATTTGTCCCCAGTTTCCTAGTCTATTGAAGCCATAACTCATTGACTTAGCACGCAGTGGCAGGCAGAGAATGACAACAGATGGTAAATTTCTTCCACTATACCTTTAAAGCTAATTCAATATGCTCCATGGTGGAACTGAAGTACACTATTTAACTGAGGTTGTCCTTGTACCCATGGTGTAGGTTGTCATCCTAAGGCACTGTTTGCATGTCCTATAATAAATGGCCCACCAGATGAATCAGAAGCTGGGCAAGTGATATGGCTTGTTTCGCAGGTACAGATGACCCACAGGTGTGCCTGATGGCTGGTCCTAAAACCTCCAGGATGCAAAATGCAGAAACAGATGAACAAACTGAATGGATTCCAACACAAAAGGGATTGCTCTTTATGTGGCCCAGCTTGCTGACTTGATGGTATTTATTCAACAGGTGCACCATAAATAGCTGGCATGCCTCTCTGAATTGTAGCTGTGCAAGTAACATGGCTCATCTTGTTAGTATGGCCAGCTGAAAAATGTGCTGGGCAGAGAGTTGGATGGTCAGTTTGGCAGCTACCTGCACAGTCAGCTGACACTGTCTCAACAGAATGTGTGGTAAAATGCATGGACTGACTCAATGGATCCCTGTATGTCTCTGTATAGCACACAACAATCAACCAGAATGTGGTAAGGCTCACCAATGTGATGTACCTCCGGTCACTAGCTAAAGGCATCAACAACTGGACAGCTGGACTGGCTGATCAGCAGCCAAGATGGCAGCATATGGCATGGAAGTCTGGATGATTAGGTCATCAATTTCTGAAATATATTACATGCACCCAAATGTACCAGCCTTAAAGCCATGACTGGGCATGTGGTGGGTACTTGTATGCCAGTGGGCTGCTGAAATAAAGGAAGACACTCTCCCATTCATTCCAGGTCAGCATTGGAGATTTGCAGCAGAGGCTGCGGAAAAAAATTCCCCTAGGCCAGCAACTGTGCTGTTGCTTCTTTCCTGTGTTCAATCCTTTCAACAAGCATATGGACCAAATACCTTCTGACCACAGCATGCATTGACTACAAGTAGAGGACATGAAGAACACCTGCTGCAAGAGAGACACATATCGTGCATGTCCTCATTGGCTTTAAATTCTTGCATAAAGCACATAATGGTGGCATTGCTTAAAGACAAAAACAAGAAAAATACTGAAAATAAACAACCAGAAAGTATTCAGCACTATTAAAAATAACATTTGTTGCTTCAACCAAAAACTCAAGAAATGTGTACATATAAGCAACCAACAATGAACATCAAGAATAACACTGGAGCACCAGGGCAGAATAACAAAGTCCACAACTGTGAAAAAATTCACACAAATATTGATCGAAAATTAAAAATAATAAAAAGCAACATGTACATTAATACACAATACTATACAGACTTTCAAGATAAATAATAAACATATCCTTTGATTCTGAGAGGCCAAGCAATATGATATAATAGAATTTTAATCATACTGGGTGAAAGCCTAACATCTGTTTGATGGGTAATCACCTAGCAGTGATAAGGGAAGGTAACTGCAAGGAGTTTAGGGAAAGATGAATTTTCATCTTTCTAGAGAAATGAATTTATGATGTATTGGAGAGTATTTTAATACACTAATGTTATCAGGAAATGTATTTGATGGAGAAAGCATCATGCACACTTATCTTTTATATCTCTTATACCAAAGTTGCAGTGGAAAACACATGACCAACAGAAGTAATGATAAAATATTTATAAAAAATAATTACCTTCATCATAATTGGCTTTTAAGAGTGGTAAGAATCTAGATCTAAATTAATTATTACTATTCATGGACAACGTATAGCTGTAAAAGCAAATTCTTTTTAACTCTGTCAGCCTGTGGAAAACAAAGATCAGTTTGTTTTTTGAAACTTTTTGCACATACAACACACATTAAGAACCTTTTCATCTTAATTTTTCTTCTTAAGCCAGCAATTTACATTCTATGTTTCTATCATCTAATAACTGTTTGCATTATCCCAACTCAAGGTCGACTTGAATGCCTCTCTCTCCCTCTCCTACATTAACTTTTAGTAGGAAAAGACTTTCAAATAAATTTTACAGTTACATACACTTTATAGTTACAGAAAGCAGTGAAATGAAACATTAATCTCAAAACCTGAGAAGCTTCATGAAAAAATAGCAGTCAAATAAGACTATTTTTTAAAACGTTGAGGGGTGCCATGAACAAAAAAGAATTGTGAAAGTGTTCAGTTTAATAGGACTTGGTGCTATACCCCTTTGAATATAAGAAGAAACAACATTGTTAAATTATTAAAATTCTGACACAAATCCGAACTTGATTGTACTCTAAAAATTGCGAAATCTGAATTTGCTATAAATTCCACTGATTACTGACAAAGTGTCTGGTAATGGTGAAAGCCAAGAATTGAATCTGTAATACCTTCTGCTGAGATGCTTCATTTTCTTTGTTCTTATATTCCTCCTTAATTTGTTTTGAAGAATGCAAATCTCCATTTTGTGTCAATCTGTCAGGCCTTCTCTCACAAGTGTCACTCTCTGTGTCATCATCAGCAGGCTCTAAAACAGGTAGATACATTATACTAACTTAGTATATTAAATTAACTCTAATGGTAGATACATTATACTTAGTATATTAAATCAACTCTGATGGTACATACATTATACTAACTTAGTATATTAAATCAACTCTAATGGTAGATACATTATACTAACTTAGTATATTAAATCAACTCTAATGGTAGATACATTATACTAACTTAGTATATTAAATCAACTCTAATGGTACATACATTATACTAACTTAGTATATTAAATCAACTCTGATGGTAGACACATTATACTTAGTATATTCAATCAACTCTAATGGTAGATACATTATACTAACTTAGTATATTAAATCAACTCTGATGGTAGATACATTATACTCAGTATATTAAATCAATTCTGATGGTAGATACATTATACTAACTTAGTATATTAAATCAACTCTAATGGTAGATACATTATACTAACTTAGTATATTAAATCAACTCTGATGGTAGATACATTATACTTAGTATATTAAATCAACTCTGATGGTAGATACATTATACGAACTTAGTATATTAAATTAAGTCTAATGGTAGATACATTATACTTAGTATATTCAATTAACTCTGATGGTATATACATTATACTAACTTAGTATATTAAATTAACTCTGATGGTATATATATTATACTAACTTAGTATATTAAATTAACTCTGATGGTAGATTTAGATGTACAATATATAAGCAGAAATAAACAAAGAAACTAAAAAAACATTTCTCCACTGATGACTAGATTTGCACATGGAAAACCAATTTTTCATGTCAGAGGTCTTGCTAGGATTTTAAAATTAGCAGTCCAGGACTCCTATTTTGGTAAAAATAGAAGTCCCATCAGCGAAAGTTGCAGTTCCCTCCCATAAGCATATTAGACATACTTGCAGAAACATATTTTACTTCAAACACTGGTGTCTTCTCTGTTACCCAATCATAATACCTTAGGAGAATAGGTGAGAGGTGAAGGGATTTACACCACCTTACCCCATGATCACTAATGAAGGGATTTACACCACCTTACCCCATGATCACTAACGTATGTGAAGCAGCATGAAATCATAATGTATGGGCAACAGTAGTGACTCTGTATGCCTGGTATGAGACCGCTCCGGTGGCCTAGTGGTTAAAGTGTCCGCCTCGCATGCGGGTTCGAACAAATGGTACTAACAGCTGCCTCGCTAGGCGCTCAGCATTAAGAGGTTAGTGTTAGAACTGGTCACCTGGTGTCAGGATAGTGTGACAGGGTGGGACATCATGCTACATGTCTGTGGCAAGTTGCCCCAGTGCTAGACATCACTATAAACTGCCACACTGCCACACATACAATTTTCTTCTGAACAAATTAAATCTCCACTTTCAGAGTTTTCGTCCACAGAAATTTGTTAAATGAGGCAGTATCAATAGGAATGGTGCCCTCATCTTTGATAGTGCATTTCTTTGCATTCTTATTTCTGTATAAGCCAGCTAACAATGTCTCATTAAAAAAACTGAAGTAAAAAAAAGGCAAAAAATCTGTAAAAGTCTAAGAATCATTAAGAATATCATGAAAATCTAATCAGTTCATCTACATATATAGAAACATTTCAAACAAATTTAATTTGCTTGGGTCAAGTGCTAACGATATCTGTACTGAAAAAGTCCACACAAAAAAGGATATATCAGTGGGAGAAAAAATATCACCAAAGTGATGACACCACTTTAATAGCCACAGTGGCAATATCACTTTTGGAACTATTTTCTTTTTCAATTTTGGAAGTATATCTGCTGTTATGCATGTTCTACAGACCTTTATTTCAATATTTAGACCTATTTTATTTTTTATTTTCCTTTCTCACACCCTTCCTCTCTCTCCCCCAACTGAATGAATAATCTTAAAATGTGTCAACACCGTTGACCCTCTAGTATACATTTATGTAATCAATGAAAAGGGGCCATCAAGAAAGCATAAAAATCTCAAACAACAAAAAGCAGGCTTCAACTATCAAACTTTATATAATCAGTTTTCCACATGGATCGTGGAAATCGTGTCACCTATACAGTATCATACCTATTACACTCAATGACAAATTGTATACATCTTTATTAGTAAAATTCTTAATTACATACAGTAATAATTGCTTAAGTAGTGACTATAACTGTCCTCACTACCATGAATCATGGAAACTGTTAGTTACTGAACCATTGCCTGTAACTATTTGATAGTCTGCATCACATATACAGTATCTTACCTGTAATACTCAATGACAAATTGTATACATCTTTAAGTAAAACTCTTAATTACATACAGTAATAATTGTTTAAGTAGTGACTACAACTGTCCTCACTATCATAATCATATATGAAAATGATGGAGAAATCAGGAATCGATTAGCGTTGATCGCAACCAAGAATTAAGTGACAATCAAAATTAGGGGGCAGTGTCTCTTACCAAAATAAGCTGCAAGCCTGCCAACGTACAAAATTTCACGTCTAAATGGAGAATTAAACCAAAATTAGCAGTCAAAATTAAAGTAAATCACAATCATTAAAATTTTAATGATGTTACACTCTAAATTCCATTGGAGTATTCTGTCACTTTTGCTATCGTACTCCCACACTAGAAAGTTGTTTGCATTGCTTCCCGTATCCATCCTTGCAGGAAATGTGTTAGCAAAACTAAAATCTCTTCATTTTCGCATGAAGGTATGCATTAATTTATAAAATACACATTCTGAAGCATTATATATACAATGTAAATTCATAAAAATCGTTTTATTAAAATTATTGTAAAGTATCATAACTTCTTTTTATTGACGGAGTAATACATCCGTTAATCGAATTGATGCAGAATAGAGAAAGAAATCAGGCTAATCTAAGATTTTCACCTTAAAAATATATGACACAAAGAAAATCTATTCATGAAGTGGAAACAATTTGTACTGTCACTTGTGGCTTCAAAACTTATGATAATACGTTTCCACTTCACTCACGAAATATTTCCTTATATCTACTCAAATATCATTGATACCTTCTAAATATCATTATTATACCATGAAAATCTAACTTATACGTCCACCCTATGATCTGACTTTATATCACTTTACCTGTGACCATTATCAGTGCTATCAGTTGTTGCCAGGGTTGAATCATTGCATGCTGTTATATAACACAAGTTAGCATGCAAGAAATAAAATTACATGGTCCCACGAAATAGACTAAAATACAGAAAATATGTAATCTGATAATGAACATGGAGAACTCGGAATGTATTGATTGGCTTTAACTCAGATTTTAAGTTTGCCTACAGGTATTTTCATTAAAACAATAAATCTCTTATTGTTTGTGTGTGTGTGTGTGTGATTTGGATTTTTAACATAGCTTTAACAATTTTTCAGTCATATTGCTATAATGTCTGCAGTGTGACAGTTTATAGTGATGTCTAGCACTGGGGTATCATGCCGCAGACATGTAGCATGATGTCCCACCCAGTCACATTATCTTGACACCAGGCCGACCAGTCATAACACTAACCTCTTAATGCTGAGTGCCAAGCGAGGCAGCTGTTAGTACCATTTTTTTAAGTCTTTGGTATGACTCGACTGGGGATCGAACCCACGACCTCCCGCATCCAAGGCGGACGCTCTAACCACTAGGCCACCAGAGCGGTACTAATGGTTTATAATAATTATCCCATTAATAAAGATTTTCCCCTGTGACTATAAGTAAAGGGTCTTATGACAACAAGTACTGGAACTAATGACCTGGTTATCTTTAAAGAACAAACCTACCAAATTTCATTGGTCCATGTCGATTTGTTTTTGTGTTATTGTAATAACAAACTTTCAAGTGACAGATTTAAAAAGAACTCTACAGAAGTACAGAGACAAACAGATGTACAGAGAAATGGCCAGATGTACAGAGACATGGAAAATGTCAATGTCAAGTGGTTTTAGTGTATTCATCCTCTGGGTTATTCCATTTAAACATACATTGTACCCAGGGAAGAAGATCCAGTCTGTATATACATATATATCATAAAGGACTGGAGGGCACAGAGGTGGCTTTGTGTGTGAGAGAGTGAGAGCATCAGCATCAAAGGAGATTATTCTAATTCTACCTCAGTTATTATTATTTTTATTATTATTATTAAGGCGGATTGCTTGTGAAATATTGTATTTGCCTTTCTGCAAATTTTTAATTTTACAAACCTAAGTGTCCAAAATCAATCACATATTTTTAGGTTCATGTACATTTTCTTCAGCTATTATTATTCAAATATTTTTCCCAAAGAATATTATACAGAAAGTAGAGGAAGATGAACCCATCACCCACTGTCATAAAATAATAGCTGAACAAGTATTAATAAATTATCAAATTTGGATCGTTTGAAGATCACAGGCTTCTCTTATCAAATATATAAAGAAAAGATGTAGGTAGGAGCAATAATTTGTTTTAGCATTGCCTAACTGAAATCACATCAGAAAGCTTGCATGGCCAATTTAACATAGGTTGTAAATTGCTAATGATTTCCCAATGCCGTGTAAACTTTTCATTTACTTTACCCTTGCTTTCACAGTAGTTATTTTTAATACAGTAACTGTCTAGGCTTTTGTTCTTGTTTATTATTTAATAAGAAATAGAAATCATAAACTTAGTCTAAATGGAATTCACAGCAATATGAAACAATGGTAAAAAGTGAGATCACATCAATCACATCAAAATGATCAAGCATTGATTTTACAAAAGCAAACATCCATAACAAAACAATTTGCACAGAAGAGGATCAGATAATGAAGGTTCCATTGTAACTGACATCACTGAAATGATAACTAGATACTTGGCATTAAAAATATGTAATATGTTTTAATTTTATGTCAATTAATTTGGAAATCACAAAATTCTGCAGTATACTGTGACCCATAAAAACTGAAAGATCCCCTCTTTGTCCAGCCCACCTAAAATTTTGCTAGAAAGTAAAACTAACATTAACCTAAAAAGTTTTAACACTGATAGACAGATACACATAAGAATGCCAAAAGAATCATTACCAAATCAGGCTTGACAAAAATACGAAACATTTATACATTTGTAAGAACAAAAAATTACTAAATTATGGTTTATTTCATTTTGTGTGCATCATTTTTGGTAATTATAAAAAATACATTTTCATTTGCATTTATTAAATTTGTGGATATACCTCTGTCAGAAACGGCATTTACTATTAAGTTTTTATGTTGGTTATTTGAATGTTTGATAATGTAGCCAACAAACTCCATCAAATAAATGTGGATATAAAAATGAATTCACCATTGACAGGCATCTTGATTTTTTTATGGCCATTATGTTTTGCGTACCCATTTCCACAAATTACTATCAAGCATTACACAGCATTATATTTGCTGATATATAGCAGTATATTTGTCTTATATAGTAGACCCTAGTTTTATTGAATGCTGCCATCACAAATTTCCTAACGTAATTAATTCTTACTAAAAATCACATATCAAGTTTCAAAGTTAATATAAAACTTTGTTATAAGTAGCTTCTCAATAACAATTAGGAAGGAAGTACTTTATTAAATGAGCCATTTGCTTATCTTATTATAAAACCACATGAATTCTATTCTACTTCAATGTGGACATGTTAATTAATAAACTCATCAATCATTGTTATTAATTTGCAGTTAGCCTCATGGTGCATTTCTTCAAAGAAGAATTAATCCCCATCTGTGAAACACCTATCAGGACTGCATATCCTGGAAAACTAAAAAAAAAAATATAAAAAAATGCATACATCTTTCAAGGAAAGTAATAAACAAAAGCTTTCCTAAATTATCTCAACCCACACTGTGTATATAAATGTGAGCCTGTAGAAAAATGTAATGAATTCAGATCAATGTTGTAATATGTGAAGTATACTTTTTTTTTTTATACAAAACCTACCACATCTACCAGCATTTTGCAGCAGTTTATTTGGATTCTCCTTTTCATACAGTGCTCCCTGCAGGCGAAGTACAGCATGATTAAGGATATGTGAGAACAAAGCCAGAAGAAAGGCCGTTGCAGCCGTCACTTGCCGGGAGCCTTGAAATGAGAAAGCAAACCTTTAAGTTATGTTTCTCTGAGAATATGTGCCCAATTACATTAACATTAGGAAAACAAACTCTGAGAATATGTGCCCAATCACATTAACATTAGGAAAACAAACTCTGAGAATATGTGCCCAATCACATTAACATTAGGAAAACAAACTCTGAGAATATGTGCCCAATCACATTAACATTAGGAAAACAAACTCTGCTACCTGCTGAATCCATCCTTCCCATAAGACTAAATGTAACCTTTTCTGTCTAAATCCCCTATAGACAAGGTAAGAAACTCTTACACATTACCTCCCCTTTGAGGCAGCCAGGTGGTGACAGTTTTAAGCTGAGTGATACATCAACAAGGGTGATAAGATTTTCAGGAAGGTTGGGAGAGTTTTACACAAATGTGATGAGATAATCCTTTTCAAAGAACATAATCTACTTTCTCTTTTGAATACATTCATTAATCATGTTAACATCATGAGAACAGATAAAAGGAAGAGGAAATGCCGAGTATCCCACCTATATCCTGGGCACCCTTCAAAAGTAGAATAACTGGATTCACTATATAAAGGAAAATCTGCTCTCCTAACCTGAAGGCAGCATGACTGACAGACATGTGACTGTGATAACTATATATAGATAAAAAGAAAACTGATTAACTTTTCCTAACAATACATTTTCCAAGCAAATCCAGCAAAATTGCTGAACTACTGGACATATGGAGGTTGTGCTGATGTAGTTATCTAGGTGACAGCCACTGGACCCACCAGATCCAAATCATGTCTCTACAAAGTTAAATGCCAGAGAGAAAAACTCTTCAAAGTTGACTGACATGCTAGCTATTATCTTCTAATATGTCTTGGAATGAAACTTTACATTTGAAAGCAAGGCTAAAAGAGACTGCTCTAATCTCATGAATATAAATTTTGACTCAGATCTTTTGAGACTTCAGAGTATGCAGAATGTACAAACCACTTCAGCCATGATGATAGCTCCTGAGGGCTTACTTCCTCTTTTCCGATCTTCATTAGAAGAGACACTTGCATGTTCCATGACTTTTCCCTGTGTGATTCAAGTAATGATTGAAGGCATGGACAGGATCTTGCATGATCACCTCTCTTCATGCATATATCAAACTGTATGACAACTCTGATTGCCCATTCATACCAAGCTACAATGGCTCGTACTGTGTTATGTCAAAACCCGTAACAGGTTCCATTTAGGAGAAAAGGCAAAGGCTTCTGGTCTATTCATGTTAAAAATGGCTAGCAGGTCTCATAGATCTTTATAATAACCAATAACTCCTCTACCATGATGCCTGAAAATGTCGAAAATCATAGAGAAGTAGCTTTCGATAGTAAGGGTGTTAACTTTTTCTACCCACTCAACCAGAGAAAGAAATCAGACAGCTGCAGAATTGATGTGCCCAGAGTAACAATATTGTCCACTTTGCACCAGTCCTGCCAATAACATTTTTCCTTGTATGCCCAAAAAGTGGAGGACTTGATGACTCAAGATTGATGTGCGCAGAATAACAATATTGTCCATTTTGCACCAGTCCTGCCAATAACATTTTTCCTTGTATAAAGTGGAGGACTTTATGACTCAAGAGATTCTCTCTACAGTCAAAGGCTGAAATTCCCTTCCTTGAGGAGGTAGGCAACCACTGCTGAATTGTCTGACATGATAAGGACTACTTACCAATAGAGTTGGTCCTTCCAGACATGAAAATCATTGATTATAGCCCTCACTTCCACAAGGCAGATGTAAACAGGTAATTCCTCCAACCCCACTTCAAGGGGACTCTCCAACTGTACAAACTAGCATTTTGTACATACCATAATTTCCAGCTGGAGCATCCCAGATGAATTCCTACTATGAGCCAAAGAAGAGGTACAATTGGGCCAGCAGGATCGTATGTAAAGGGCACATGAAAAGTTGTAGGAACTTATTCACTGTAATACATTCCATGTTGGAAATCAACTCAACACATTTGACAATCCACACCATGTATATGTGAGAAAGACTGATCAGATTTAAATTTGTTAGAAACTCCATACCAAGATGGACAAAACATTAGGATGTGTCGAGATTCAACATTTCCCAGTTCACCAAATGCATAGGTAACCTAAAAGGGACAGATCTTTCCTGTTCTCCAACAGAATTGAACATACCGCTTGTTTTTGAAGGGCATCGTCCAGCTATGCTGCAACTGATAAAGTTGACCAGAACAGGGTGACAATGCAGTAAGTCTTTGAACATTGATGGACGTATGGTGAGGCCAAATGGGACACACAAAACTGGTGTATTTTTCTTTGGCAGGCAACTGAAGGAATGTACACAAGGTCAGGTGAATAGTGGCATGGAAAAATAAATTAGTCAAATCTAGACTGATAAAAAGATTAATTCCTTCTTACGGAAATCCTGACTGATTTCCATCTGGAACTTCAGCAATTTATTTGCTGAACCGCCCATGCAAAAGGTATGGCAAACAGATTAGTCCATCTGATCCTTGTATGGTTCCACCTATAATTGTATTGTATGCTGAAGTGATGAATCTCCAGTCACTGTACAATAGGTACAGCTGGCCAGAGGGTAGGACTGACTATGGCAACATAAAGCATCAAAGAATGTTGAGATGGCTCATCAAGATCTCAGAAAAAACCTGTGCACCCTGGCTTACAGGCCTGATGGCCATGTTCAGACGTGGACATTTGTTATGGTCATACAGGTAAAAAGTGTCCAAAGTTAGCAGCTGTGTTGTCACTACCAGTTGATGCATCTACAACTCTAACAGCATCTGGTGAGAATGCAAGGACAGCTTTACATTTCTTGCACTACTACATTTCATCTGGGAAGAGTGCAAGGACAGCTTTATATTTCTTGCACTACATTTCATCTGGGAGGAATGCAAGGACAGCTTTATATTTCTTACACTACTATATTTCATCTGGGAAGAATGCAAGGACAGCTTTATATTTCTTACACTACTATATTTCATCTAGAAGAATGCAAGGACAGCTTTATATTTCTTACACTACTACATTTCATCTGGGAAGAATGCAAGGACAGCTTTATATTTCTTACACTACTACATTTCATCTGGGAAGAATGCAAGGACAGCTTTATATTTCTTACACTACTACATTTCATCTGGAAAGAATGCAAGGACAGCTTTATATTTCTTACACTACTACATTTCATCTGGAAAGAATGCAAGGACAGCTTTATATTTCTTACACTACTACATTTCATCTGGGAAGAATGCAAGGACAGCTTTATATTTCTTACACTACTATATTTCATTTGGAAAGAATGCAAGGACAGCTTTATATTTCTTACACTACTACATTTCATCTGGGAAGAATGCAAGGACAGCTTTATATTTCTTACACTACTACATTTCATCTGGGAAGAATGCAAGGACAGCTTTATATTTCTTACACTACTATATTTCATCTGGGAAGAATGCAAGGACAGCTTTATATTTCTTACACTACTATATTTCATCTAGAAGAATGCAAGGACAGCTTTATATTTCTTACACTACTACATTTCATCTGGGAAGAATGCAAGGACAGCTTTATATTTCTTACACTACTATATTTCATCTGGAAGGAATGCAAGGACAGCTTTATATTTCTTACACTACTACATTTCATCTGGGAAGAATGCAAGGACAGCTTTATATTTCTTACACTACTACATTTCATCTGGAAAGAATGCAAGGACAGCTTTATATTTCTTACACTACTACATTTCATCTGGGAAGAATGCAAGGACAGCTTTATATTTCTTACACTACTACATTTCATCTGGGAAGAATGCAAGGACAGCTTTATATTTCTTACACTACTACATTTCATCTGGGAAGAATGCAAGGACAGCTTTATATTTCTTACACTACTACATTTCATCTGGAAAGAATGCAAGGACAGCTTTATATTTCTTACACTACTACATTTCATCTGGGAAGAATGCAAGGACAGCTTTATATTTCTTACACTACTACATTTCATCTGGGAAGAATGCAAGGACAGCTTTATATTTCTTACACTACTACATTTCATCTGGGAAGAATGCAAGGACAGCTTTATATTTCTTACACTACTACATTTCATCTGGGAAGAATGCAAGGACAGCTTTATATTTCTTACACTACTACATTTCATCTGGAAAGAATGCAAGGACAGCTTCATATTTCTTACACTACTACATTTCATCTGGGAAGAATGCAAGGACAGCTTCATATTTCTTACACTACTACATTTCATCTGGAAAGAATGCAAGGACAGCTTTATATTTCTTACACTACTACATTTCATCTGGGAGGAATGCAAGGACAGCTTTATATTTCTTACACTACTACATTTCATCTGGGAAGAATGCAAGGACAGCTTTATATTTCTTACACTACTAGATTTCATCTGGGAAGAATGCAAGGACAGCTTTATATTTCTTACACTACTACATTTCATCTGAAAGGAATGCAAGGACAGCTTTATATTTCTTGCACTACTACATTTTATCTGGAAAGGAATGCAAGGACAGCTTTATATTTCTTACACTACTACAGTTCATCATCACTCTTGAACTGAATTTACAAGAATGACAAAAAAGTTGGAAATTATCAACACAAAATTGTTGCCAAATCACAATAAGTACACTCATTTGAGTGTAAAATTATATATCCAATGGGCAGGAGCAAACACCAACAACACCTACCAATGATACCATTTTGGAGTACAAATTCAGAACAAATGAAATCATCTATTGCAAAAATATTAGCATACATATTTATCAAACTAAAACAAAATTTATCACCCCATATAGTAAAAACCTTACTACACTCTAATTTAAAGGCTTTCTGGATGGATGCATGGAAATCACAAAAATATTCATAGAATTTTGGGAGGTCTTGCTGGAATATGTTAATAGCATTGAATGAAAGCTTAAAACTGGTGCCACCAGGCACTTTTTCAAGGACTAGATTCAGGAAGTAGCAAAGTTTATTTTCCTAGAACTAATGTGATCCAAGAATGTACATGAAAGAGAAAAGCTGTATTAGAACAGAACTGGGACACTTATGCTACCACCCCCATAATCAGAAAACTCTTCAATTTCAATTAAATATTCTAAAACATGGCTTCTCAAACTTTTTATATATACAATCCACTTGAAAGGACCTATAATTACTGCAGCTCACAGAATAAATGCCTGTAATAAAGTTTACATTCACTGAGTACTACAGAAAATTCACCTTGCTTGTAACAGACCTGCAGCAAGCCCGTGGCCCACCCATAGTTTAAGAACCTATGTTCTAATATTTAGTCATTATCAAATTTACATGACACATTTTATGTACTGAAATTTATCAACAAGTCAGATAAAGTGGTTTGGGTTATTTAATGAAAAGTTAAAAATCTAAACTGAATTTTACGCACACAAAAATGCCTGAGTCCGAACAACAGCTCTGCTAGAGTTTAGTGAGTATGGAATCAGGACTACAACAGTATGACCGAGTTGTTTTGCTGTCTTTAATATGCATGTTCTCAGTTAACTGAAGACAAATAATATTACATGGATTTCAAATTCTGGATATTTGAGAGCAATAATGACTTTTGCAATTAACATTTTGATCACATTACCAGTTCTCTGTATAGGAAAAAATTAATTCTTAAGCTTCGAGTCTGAAATTTGAAATTTTCTTACAAGATTTACATGTTCAGTCATGCAGAAAAAACATATTACATTCAGTAGATCTGAAAACGAGTTCCACATTTGAATTTTAATTATTGTGAGTAATTACAAAAGTAAATGTAGTCAAATGCTTTGCCTCTCTGATTGGCCCATGGAACAAATGTACATGCAGTCAACTGCATTGCCTCTGTGATTAGCCCATGGAACAATAATGTACATGTAGTCAATTGCATTTCACAGAGAATGTTTTGCCTCTGTGATTGACCCATGGAACAAAAACCTATATCCCGAAATGTAAACAATGAAAATATATGTCAAGATAAATAATTTAACAGAGCTTTTTATTGACAGTACTCAAATGTATATGTCTCATCTAAGTACTCATTGACAGTACTGAAATGTATGTCTCATCTAAGTACTCACTGACAGTACTGAAATGTATATGTCTCATCTAAGTACTCATTGACAGTGCTGAAATGTATATGTCTCATCTAAGTACTCATTGACAGTACTGAAATGTATGTCTCATCTAAGTACTCATTGACAGTGCTCAAATGTATATGTCTCATCTAAGTACTCATTGACAGTGCTCAAATGTATATGTCTCATCTATGAGTCAACATTAACACAATGCAAGTAGAAAAATAAATAGCAGATGTGATGACCTTTAATTAGTTTTATGATTTACCTCTTTTTTGCAGCAGGTGGATAGTGGCCATACAAATCACAACAATTTTGTAGACAATATCATCATCCATGTAGGGGATATTCTCTTCATCATTGTTCTCATTGTATATCACAGGCTCATAAAACATGCACAGGTTAAAGCTTTGTAGAGTAGTTTGGCAACACTCCTGAATTTCGGCACTGTCATAACTAAGTAAAATGGAAGAATGCTCAAGTCAGTTATCAAGAACTTATATTTGTTGTTTAAAAGTGTTCGTCAGATGAAAGATTATGTGAACATGATAAAACATCAATTTTCTGAAGGATATCATTCCTTCCAATAATTTAACTATATGATAAGGGCTGTACCATTAAAACATACATGGGACTGGGGTAAGGCAGTTTTGAAATTGGGTAGCCACGTTAAGATGTTATTATGGCCTTTCCAGGCCCACCGACAGAATATAGTGAACAATACAATCATCCACCAATAGAATTTATCCTGGGGATATAAATATAGGTGGATCAAAATTGTTAATAGTCATGTCTTTTGTTATTAATCCAAGATTTGTTTTCTTCACACACTTTTGAATGACATGCAGAAGTTCATACTGAAAATCAGGACTGTCAGTATGAGCTGTACTTAACATACGGTTACATTTTTCACTGAATCAGCAGCCTGCAATTCTAAATTAATATTATGAATAAGGTGTTATTATTGTGCCTTTGTTATTTAAATGACTGCCCTCGTTTACCTGGCTTCAACATGTCAGGTGATAAAAATAGTATAATTGAGCTTATTTCCTCCCATGGACTACAAACTTATAACCAATTAAACCTGGTAACAATGAAACATTATAACAAAGCCTTTTGAGTTTGGAAATTGAAATTAAACTTTAACTCTTTAACAAAAAAACTCTACTTTATCCAAGAATGTAATAGTCTTTACTGTTTGAATATCTCAACAAAATTGTTTATTTTATCCAACTGTCTTGTGCTCTGTGCTTTCTATGAACCAAAATGTTTACAAAGTTTATAGCTGATAACTTTTCCTATTTTACAAGAGCATGTACATGAAGTAACCTGATTAAAACCAGATTTCCACTGTCCTACATGAAGATCTGACAGCAACAGCTTAGGGGTCATGTTCTATTGACTTATGGTAGCTGCTAATTCTAGCAACCACTCAGAAAAGTCTAATATCTTCGCATTTGGGTGACTGAGCATTACGGCTAATGAGCATCAATCTGTGCCGAATATTTTGATTCACTTTCAAATTTTTTAAAGCTGAATCTCCATTGGCAAATTAAAAGGTCACCAGAACATGACCCCTAAGAGGTCACCGTCAGATCTTCACATAGGACAGTGGAGATCTGATTTTAATGAGATTGGTACTTGTTATGTCAGAAAATCATGGAAACCCTGATGCGTATATAATTATAACTATAATTAAAGTTTATAAACTGCACTTAAGTTACTTTAGTAAACATTGTATTCAAGATAATAGTTCTAAATTTGATGTGCATTTTCTGAAGAACTATCTCTAGCAGACCAACTCCAGTCGAGTCATCATGTTTATGTTAGTCACAGTTTACAAGGGCTGGGTCCATTGCCAGACTATAAATAGTCAAAGTGTTCCAATATAAAATACAAACTTAAATCAGGCTGTCAGATGGAGTTAACATTTCTGGTCAGCATGTTAAATGCAAATTTTGTCGCAACATTAGGCTTTGTAAAGTATGTGTATTTCTGGATGAGAGTCAAAAACTGGCACATTTGAGTGATGACTGGTGCTTATAAAAGTTGTTAGGGCTGTAGAGAAAGTGTATTTAACATACCTAGATGTGCATTGCAAAACAATGACATGCATACAGGATTGCTACAATGTCTACATTCTTCTTTATACCATCTCTTTTTCCTAAATATTTAGCACATCTTAAATGCTAACAGCATGTACAATCACTCCTCTGCTGTAAATGCTATTCTACGACCAATCAGTAACCTTAAGTTCAGCTTCTGTATCAACATGAATAGAAGTCACCAACTGGTCCACCACTATGAATCTTAATATAACAGTATTTACACTTTCTTGGAATTCTGTTGGAATAAGAGCAATAAAATGTCATCTAGGCTGTGACAGAAGGAGCAGCGTTATTTTAAACTTTTAAAGAAGTTTTTAAAAGGGAAGAACATTCTATTGGCCATTAAGAATTTCTAGAAATCTAAGATAAAACCATTTCTTCTATTACACTGCTGCATGCTGAAACTACTTGGCTATTTACTGAATGATTTAGGGCATTGGAATAAAGTGCCTTGCCCATGGTAGCATTGAATGGTTGGCTCGGTAAAGGAATTTTAACTTAAGCTCAAGTAATATATATATATATATATATATATATATATATATATATATATATATATATATATATATATATGTCAGTCAGAGATATAATAGCTAAAATAAAATAAATTATATAATAATTGTAATAATTGTGTAAAAATAATTAAAATTTCAAGCAGTCATTCCAAAAATTCAATAAAAAACACAAAAACCACAAAAGACTACAACTATTTTGTCTCCTCATCATTGCTGGACTAATAAGAGTTATTATTCCAGGTGAGGATAATGGACTGTTCATTTAGTACATATGCAAACAGTCACCCACCCACCCCTTTGCAGGGCATAATTATTTCTACCCCATCCCAAGAGTGCACATTTGCTTTTGCTTAGTATCCCCCCCCCTTCAAACACTGTCAATCTGTTTGCATTTTGAATCAAACGGAAGTTTCTTTCATAACATGGTCTCCATATCTGCATGGGCGATACCCTGTTTTCAAGCAACAGATGTGATGTGAGATTCTGGAGTTACATTTTTAACTCGTTATTTTTAGAAATATTAAAACTGTACATCACAAATATTGGATGCAGATGACATTTTTGACTGCCATGCATCATTTGTTCTGGAAACAAGAGAAGGACACAGAGGCTTGTCTAGATGCTCATGTTTTACTTATCAGTTATACATGTACTATAAAATGCTTATGTTTTACTTATCAGTTATATATGTACTGTAAAATGCTACAACGGAGGACACTTCTCTCCCTTTTCACACAACTTGTATGGCCATGATCACACCTACTTAATATGCAAGTACTGTATACTGAGAGGTTGACTGCCCTCTCAATGACCAATAAAAAATGAGGTACTGCATGAATTTTTAACTTCTTTCCTTGATGCTTTTCATTTTTAAAATTGGCAAGGGGGTACAAACAAATTGGAAGGTGTGAAAATACTATAGGTTGTTTGTTGCTGGCTATGGCAAATAGGTTTTATTGTAGCTTTAATAAAGTTTATGTCAATAGGTGTTTATGTAGTACTTGGTCTTGTCCCCACTCCCATGCACAAATATTCAAACTTCAACCCCCCAACCCTCTCCATTAACATACAAAATGGACTGTTCCAAACAAAACAAAGATAATCCAAAGCCAACTGTCACAGAATAAGGCTTGAAATAACTTGGTTTTGCCTTAGAACAATTTGATCATTTTCGTCGTACCTGTGTACAACATTACCTAGTTACCTAGGGTGGATAATTGTTTTTCTAGGTAAGCAACTGAACTAGCATGTATCTTGGCATAGATCACTTGCGGCAAGAGACACTAAAAGCACGGTATGAACAGGTATTCTACCCTTACCAATACTCAGTCTCCTGTAGATTTAAGGCAAGTTACATTTGTATTTTATCTGATATGTGAAGCATATTCAGTTTTTAATGTACTGTGAAATGATGCCTTTACTACTATGCGGATTTCAAACGTTGTGAACTTTTGAATTGTTACAAATTGCTATTACTTTATTAGGGGTTTAATTTAGTAGCATGTATCTATAGATTTTAATTCTGTACCTGTTATTATGACCAGTTTGGTTTTATTGTAGCTGTCTGTACCTGTTTGTATGCATGTCTATACGTATGTCTGTGCACATAGTGGATCCATGAAGGGTGGGCGTGGCCAATACAAATGTGCCAACCCAGTTTAGGAGAACTGTGTGCTGTCTGTGCATATGTGTGTGCGGGTATATTAGGATGTCTGTCTGGCAATCTGTGTCTTATATGGACATGGAAGATGGTGTAACCATCAAGGCCATGCAAAGACGAAACCGCTAATTTGTAAACTTGTGCGCATGGTGGATCCATGAAGGGAGTGTGTGGCCAATACAAGTGTGGGCCATCTCAAGATTTTGGGAGAACTGTTAGGTTTGTAAGTGGACACATTTGCAAATTTTTACAAATATTTATAAATCATACATCTGTACAAATGATCGAGTCATATGTTTGTTTCAATTGATTGTTGTTTCAACTGATTACAACTGGGTCATTTTGATTACATGAGATTATTTGAATCTTATTTACATTACATGAGATTATTTGTATCTTATTTTCATTCCGTAAAATTATTGGAATCTCACTTCCATTACATGACATAACATGAGATTATTTGAATCTTATTTTCATTCCATGACATAACATGAGATTATTTGAATCTTATTTTCATTCCATGAGATTATTTGAATCTCACTTTCATTACATGAAATTATATGAATCTTACCTCATACATCTGAATATATGAATCATTTTTTGTTTTCCTATTTGTGAATGTCTGGATAAAGTAATTGAATGAGACGTATGTTTAGAGCTTGAGAGAATCACTGTATTTGTAGTATATATATTTGTATTCATTCATATCATAAATTTCCATCTTTCATCACATTGTGTTGTGTTGTCATTTGATCCAAGCATCCATTCAAGTCTATCCTGTTACACCAACAACATTCATGCTGAAACAAACACAAATGAACTCAAAAAGACCCCTGGTGCATTCATTATGTAAATTATTCAGGAGAATAAAAAATAGGCATGGAATGTAAAGCAGCAGTTATGTTATATGCTATGTATAATTTGGAGATGACGAACTGTCCAAAAGTTTAGCAACTTGACATGCACAGAGACAAAATCTAAACATAAAGTCAACAATGTTTAATTAAACCTGTTACTATGATATCAATGTACTTAAATTTTGTGGAGAAAATGAGATGGCAGGATACCAACCAAAAAGTTGTAATAATCATCTAATTGTTAACAAACAACAACTAAACATGCTGCTACTAAATACTTGCATGGAAGAACTGTTACCTATTAAGAATCTGAAGCATCAATAAAAAAAACCAACACAATTTGACTTAGATCAAACAAAGTTACTCTTTAATTAGGTATGCATAGTATCATTTCTTCAGAGAAATAACTGGAAGATTGGGTCAATAATGATCTATTACTCACCAACTCGTTGGTTTCAAGATAAGTTTCTTATTTATGTTCTATAACTTTAACTTCCTTTCCACATACTGCCGCCTGTTACAATAGTTCCAATATTTCTTTTAAACTGTCACAGTAATTAAACAAAATTAAGGAAACTGATTCCATACAATGGTAATGCCAATATTATAATGCTCTGCACTGCTTCCATTCCAACTTTAAAACATCATCAATCCAATTATTCCTCTGATAACCGTTAAATAGTCAAATTTTGTGAAGCTGTATTCCAAAACATCAAAATTATCTATTGGAGCTGGACTTGGAATGATTGCATGTTGGAATTAAAATCTCAGATGGAGACTCCATTACACACAAGCATTCGTCTCTGATGGCAAAAAAATATATATAAAAAATGACCAAAAAGAGGAAGAAAACAGGCAAACACTTCTTCAATTAAATTAACACAAGGTAATTAACGTGAAATATACCCCCCTCACCAATTCTGTGCGAATTGGTCATCTTGAGTGAACTGGATAAAAAGAAGTACATGTTGTTATAATGGTTTTTGACCTACAGAAAGAAGTGTCTATTACAACAACGTTCATAATGATTGAATAAACATATTTTCACTAGTCGTTTACCAGCTTTTGATTAGCTTGCTGAAAAAATAACAGAACTTACCTCTAAGGCTGTCAATTATTCCTCTAGGCTGTGCTTTTTCAACCAAATACCAATTTCTTCCACCAACAAAAACATTTCTCACCACCATTACTGTCACAATCAGGCTACATTTGGTTCATTTCGCAGCGCACATTGCATCAGATCCAAATGATGCAACCCAAGTCTCATGAGACTAAAATTAATGTGGCCACAGAATGTATACTTTCATTTTGTAAGGAGATTTATTCAGAAATCTGCTAGTTTTCCTTATGGTTAAGAAAATACAGATCTTCACTTTGTTTACGATTAGTAAAACTACAAATGCAGCATCTCATGTTGGGCTTTTCCCAACCTATTTATAGCTGACCAATGAGAATGTTTTATAGTTATACAAACATCGCATATATAATATAAACCCTAATAAGCGTCTTATACTAGATACAGACTAAGCTTATGGGCATGTGTGGTTCTATTCCTGCCCACCGTATGTGTCATGGGGCATAAATTATTTGGAATTGGACTAAGTAGCACACTTTGTGTGCATTAACACACTAGGGGATGAGGCTCTTCACCCCCAGCACAAGTAATTAATTAGCCTGCGGTGCGGGCATTAACTAATCATGCATGCCATATGGCACATGCGATGTTTATTTCAAATTCAGTGAGTCATAAATTACTAAATGTACATGGTTGAATGGCTGGACACTTCTTATACTTAAGATCAAATAAATTATGAATCTGATGATGGCATATCTAAAGTGGAAATTTTTTATTATGTTTAGCTTGCACTTTTTTACAGACCTCCAGAGTCAATCATTTCAAACACCTGTAGAAGCGATTTCAATGAATAAACCAGGGAGAGAAGTAATTATTAAACAAAACTATCCTGGCATATATGTTTTTAAAAGTGCCGTCCCAGGGTCCCATATGTGTTTTAATGGCACAGACCTAAGCTTGAAAACTCTATTACCATGAAGTGGGTCATATAGTCGATGTACCTAAATGATCTTCTATTGAATTTGCATCATCTGTACCCCATCTCCAAGCACAAAGAATATACAATATATGCAAACATTCATTCACAACCTTTCACATTATATGGCAATTTATTACATTATTTGATTAGCAGTTACAGATGCTAACTAATGCCTTTTTTTAACAAAAAAGAGCTGTAAAAGCATTAAATGGCATATATAATTTATTGAAACCTTAAGAAAATTAACAAAATGGATATACTGTTTTGAAATTCACATTCTGTACAAGATTATTTCTTCACTGAGACAAATTTCTAAAATAAAATGCTTCTTGATTAATACTTACCAGATTATAATGCATTAGGAGTATGACTATTACTTCACAAATCCAGCCATTCCAAGCTTGATTTAGTGAAGCTGAAGTAATTCATTTGGTGGAGTGTTGGACTTGTAATCCAAGGGTCCTGGGTTTAATACCCATCCAGGTCAGCACAGGTCGGCTGACTCAGTGTGTGCATGGGAAAGGCACTATCTCCCATTTTCTCTGTATAATACAGCCAATAATGCATTGAAAGTGCCATTACAAAAAATATTTTAAAAAATAAAACAATTGTTCCTAACATCAAAAGTGCTAACAATTGTCTGTCCACCTAGGTGGAAGTTCAAAAGTGATCTTCCCTTGGAAAGAGGCAATGGCACTAAGTCTTGTCCATTCTTCAGTTACTACCTAGCAAATATGCATGCTCTGCCATGTTTTTAAATATTAAATGTGATGAGGCTGGGAAGACGAGTGAAGAGACTGGGAAGACAAGTGAAGAGGCCCGGAAGACAGGTGAAGAGGCTGGGAAAATGAGTGAAGAGGCTGGAAAGATGAGTGCAGAGGCTGGGAAGACAAGTGAAGAGGCTGGGAAGATGAGTGAGGAAGCTGGAAAGATGAGTGAAGAGGCTGGGCAGATGGGTGAAGAGGCTGGGAAGATGAGTGAAGATTCTGGGCAGATGGGTGAAGAGGCTGGGAAAATGAGTGAAGAGGCTGGAAAGATGAGTGAAGAGGCTGGGAAAATGAGTGAAGAGACTGGAAAGATGAATGAAGAGGCTGGGCAGATGGGTGAAAAGGCTGGGAAGACGAGTAAAGAGGCTGGGAGGATGAGTCCATATTACAACCAGTTAAGTTCTTTTGAAGAAACATGTTTTACTTCAAAACTGGTTTCTTCCTCGCCATTACCTGACCATAATACATGAGGAAAAAAGGGAAGAGGTGGAGGGAGTTACATCCCCTTATCACAGAGAAGACCCGATCTCTAATCCCTTAATTTATGTGAAGTCATTTCAAGTCTTGTGAGAGATACAGATTAAAGTTAGCATCTCAATTCTCAAAATGCCTGAATGTGGCTTACAGGGTAACAGCACCCCACCCCCAACAAATCCAATATAAATCAAGTAGTCGTGTTACTGTGAAACTGCTGAATGATCTAGTAAAGTAACCAGTTGAGCTGCTGCTCTATTTCCCACCAGGTCAAACTGAGCCCTTTGGGATGAAAATAATATGAAAGTTGTCTCTGACTTTCATCCCACAGCTGGGGTATTATCAGTCTGGGAGCATTTAATCTTGATTGGCATGTCAGAAGTACTGTCCTAACCCCATGAGCCAAGCTGCACACTCATTCCATCTTGGGTTATGTATTTATGTGCACTGTGAATAACCCACCTTATCACAGATAAAAGAATTTGAGCAGAGATATAATGATAAATAAAATATCCCTCTTCTCACCAACTCAATTTGTTTCAGGTACTACTTCAACACCTTTATCGGGTCTTGCAGCAAGGAAATATGAAATGTAGGAGCAATCATAAGTGAAGCTGAACCACTGAACCAAAACTGGAAAGTTTGATCAACCAACAAAGCGTGTCTCTCACGGATCCTGCCTACAGTACCTAGAGCAACTAGGAATCTGATTTGGTATGAGGTGAGTCAATTAAGGCTCCATACAATGGTTCAAAAGGGTGCTTTATTTAGTCTTGTAAGACCACATGGTAGATTCCACAGGGACACTGGGCCAATCAAAGTTTGACAAATAGCTGGAGGGATCTTTGTTCTGACCTATATTCCCCCCCTTCCATGATGATGAAACATGACTAAAGTCATGGAATGGTAGGCTTTTACAGTGAAAGGAGATAACTTCTTCTCTTCAAAGAGCCAAAGAAAAAAATCAGCTATTCATGGTATCATGGCTTTTAATGGAGTGGTGTGTTTTTCTTTGCCTTCTGATGTAATTACCATAGTGAAGTTGGATAGAGTGAGAAAGCCATTTCCAGACAGTGTCTCCTACTATGATTGAAATGCACTGACTATGGACATTATTTGTAAGAGATTGATGTGCAAATGTCTACTCCAAAAGTGGCTACATCATGCTGATTTCCTGAAATGAATTCAGGGGAACCCCGGCCCGAGTTGCTGGCATTTGTTGTAATTGTAATTCCTGGAGGCTGATTCTGCATGGAAATACCTACTGTAAACCATGTGAGGTTCTTCTATTTGATTAGATGGAACCTAAAATATCCCAAAAATGGGACCACTTGAACCAAGGTACTAATGCCGATACTTGCTCTGCAATGAGGAGACCTGATAGGCAAAGAAATTCCCAGGCAAGTTAAGGATACCAAATGACCATAGACCCTATTTCAACATTTCATATGATTCATTGGCATGTCAAGATAGTACTCCTGGTCCATAGAAACTAATGTGGACATTGACATTCCCAGGGCTAAAAACAGCATACACAACCTATAAAAAGCCTTGTTAAAACTGTATGTGTCATCACCAAAAAAGGAAAGGTCAGTTAACACCTGGGTCTTGAAGCTGTCATTCCAACCAATATAATAAATCAGTGATTCGACCAGACTGTGGTAGCTGCTCAAAGATTAGCTGTGGAATTTGTACACAGTCGATTGCAGCACAGTTGGATGTGAGCTAAATTCAGCCAGCCACTGCCGCAAACTACCCTTTGGATATCATCAGGGTGAACAAGGACAACACAGCTTGTGAGCACAAGTCCTCAAATATAGAAGAATGGGTGGGTGGGTGATATAGATGCCCCTGCAATGAATGTGCAGCTGACAAAGCCTGTCAATAGGATGCAAAACTAGACTGAGGGTCTGGCCATAATGGGACAATGTAATCTTCAGACAATCACTGAGCAAATTGTCAGTGGTCAGAACACAGTATCAGACTTCCATGGCTGCATCATGACCAAAGCTGGTACCGGTTTGTGATATCACTGGGGCCTGTGATGGTATTATCCAGTGTTCTCTGCATGAATTGAGAAGTCCAACAATGGTACTAGGCATCTAGGACTGGATTGTCACCATAGCTGGTGCTGGAGTTGTGAAAGTCTCAGCAACAGTGCCAAAGCTGTCCAGTGTCCCATGCATGTAGTGTTGACTGTTTGAGAATCATATCAGGCATCTGGAACTGTATTGTTACTGCAGTACTGGATTGGTAAGGCATGACTGGAACTGACCAACATGGGTTGGTAATGGCACCAGACTGACACAGGTCCATAATGGCACAGGACTGCCATGGATCCATCAAGTCCCTGGGCCAACATGTGTCCAACATAGCTTATACAGTATTGAGGATATTTGCTCTTTGATGTTGCTGCCAGGATACTGATTACCATACCCAGTCATCAGCTGAGATCATGTCAGAGCCTCTGTCACTAGTCCAAGCAGGCTACAATACTAAGCTGGTACTGGACCAATAGGAACAACTGACAAGACTTTTCCTCATCATAATTAAGTCTGTTAATTGAGGTGGCAAGTCTGACAAGGCTTTTCCTCATCATAGTTAAGTCTGTTAATTGAGTAACAAGGCTCTTCCTCATCATAGTTAAGTCTGTTAATTGAGTAACAAGGCTCTTCCTCATCATAGTTAAGTCTGTTAATTGAGGTGGCAAGTCTGACAAGGCTTTTCCTCATCATAGTTAAGTCTGTTAATTGTGGTGGCAAGTCTGACAAGGCTTTTCCTCATCATAGTTAAGTCTGTTAATTAAGGTGGCAAGTCTGACAAGGCTTTTCCTCATCGTAGTTAAGTCTGTTAATTGAGGTGGCAAGTCTGATGATATATAAATCTAGGTGGCACATTTCCTTGCTCTCTTACTTGCCTATTTAGTCTATTGGCCAAGATGGTCACCAAGATGTTCTCTGACCAATATGTGCATACATTGCATGAATGACTTAAATTGCACCCTGTACAGAAGTCCCGCCAATTGTGTTGACACCTTTAATTATAGACAGCACCACAAAGGAATACACAGGTTAAAGCAGTCAAGTGTCAGGTGAACTTACCATAAAGACAAAAACAACTGTCTAAACAAATTACTTCACCATATGAAATACTAGACAATTATTTGACAAAATTCATATACCAGATCAAGTACAGAGATTTAAAATATGTACTGTATAGGCAATTTAAATAGCACCAGGTTCTATATTGTATTATAAAGTTAGACAATAAAGTGTGAAGTCTTTGTCTTAGAGACAGTAGAATGAGATATAAAAGTATAGCTGGAGTTCACTTCCTTGCATGAAAAAATCACTTAGAATTGCTCCAAATGTAAAATAAAAAAATCCACTTGTGAAAAGCAGTTTTGGGAGGTCTCCAAAAGAGCATGCCTTCAAGCATGAGCAGTAGCAGTAACTTAAGTATGGACTGAATTTAGTACCAATCCGTCTATCCATAGGGAAATAATACTTGTCTGATTCCCACTTGGGTGATTGTTGTTGTTGTTGTTGTATAGTTTAATGCCATTTTTCAGCACACGATAGGCTATACATGGCGGCCAGTATTAATGTGGAGGAAGAACCCGGGAAAACCCCGGAAAGAACCACCGACCCACGAGAACCCACTTGGATGAGATGACTTTAACAGAAAACAAGCTGGAGATGGCTGAATTTGGGGCACTGATCATGTTCCTATAGTTTTATCATTGAATAATGCAGCTGAAGCAGGAACAGAAAAACTTTTTCATGCCTGTCAAATTTTAAATCTAAATTTTAAATCTTCGCATCTATGCAACTACTTTGATTTTAGAGTGAAGAAAATTAAAAATATACTGAAACTGAATATGCCAATTTACGTGCAAGTTTTCATTAATGAATCCTGGAATTGGTCATTTGGCATTTGAAGACTGTCCCAAATTAATCTTCTAGTTCTGTGTGTAAGTCAAAAACTTAATATGAGTTAAATAACTTGTGCTTCTCAACTATTAAAACACAAGATAAATGACTTACACATCTGAAACATCAAAACATGAGACAAATAACTTACACTTTTGAAACACCAAAACATAAGACAAATAACTTACACATTTGAAACATCGAAACATGAGACAAATAACTTACGCTTTTGAAATATCAAAAAAGATCTTCAGTAGATTGAGAAAATGGACAAAGAAAAACTTCAGATCATAGTAGCTGAAAAGAAAAATGATGAAAATTATACAGAACACTACTAAATATGATGGAAATTATACAGAACACTACTAAATATGATGGAATTTATACAGAACACTACTAAATATGATGGAATTTATACAGTACACTACTAAATATGATGGAATTTATACAGAACACTACTAAATATGATGGAATTTATACAGAACACTACTAAATATGATGGAATTTATACAGAACACTACTAAATATGATGGAATTTATACAGAACACTACTAAATACGATGGAATTTATACAGAACACTACTAAATACGATGGAATTAATACAAAACACTACTAAATATGATGGAAATTATACAGAACACTACTAAATAGGATTGAAATTATAGAGAACACTACTAAATACGATGGAATTTATACAGAACACTACTAAATATGATGGAATTTATACAGAACACTACTAAATACAGTGGAATTAATACAGAACACTACTAAATATGATGGAATTTATAGAAAAACACAAAATAAAGTAACCTTAAAACATTACAGTCTAAATGAAGAATAAATAAAGATGAAATACAATACCTTTAGAAAAAGTGTGTTGCATACTTCAGTTTTTGTATTGACCAACACATCTGGCAAGATATCATTGAAGCTACATGGCACTCTGATTAGTTAATATTTTCCCAGCTTATTAATATGATAATTTCATCACATTGCACATATTATTACACCCAATCAAATTAATGAAACCAACATACAAATTCAATAAACGGGATTAAAATAGAAATGCACCCATACACCACGGATGCCCAGATGTATCATCCAATTAAAGGTCTAAGTCAAATTTGCAGTAATGCTATACAATTTATTCAAAAACAGTAAAAATCAATCTTGACTCAGGCATTCCTAATGTAAAGTCTCATAACAAATCTAGTTTCAATCTAGTTCTTCAAAGTTATTGAGTGGAAATAGAAGGACACATATTCTAAGCCAACCACGGGCCATAACTCAATAAATAATTCTTAAAAATTGTGAAAATCATCATGATTTATTTCTTAATATGAAGTTCATTCCGAATTTGATTTTAATCCCCATGAAGTCCTTTAAAAGTTATTCAGCTGAAACAAAATGAAGGACAAAGTTCTAAGAAACAAAGGCTAGTACTGCAACAAATTGGTGAAAAACAGTAAAAACTGAACTTGAGATATGTCTTTTAAAAGTAAAGGTTCATACCATATTTCATTCTAATCCATGCAAATCCTTCCAAAGGTAACAAGTAGAAATAAAATTTGTGACATGAAGTGACAAGACCTGACAGGACATTAAGGGATGGTATTGGCCAGGATGGAAAAATGGTGATGGATAACACTGTATGTCAAATCTATACATGGAGGGGTCATACAAAATTATATCATAATAACATATAAAAGGTGACTAATGGAGACAACCTTTATGCCCTGTTCCTGCCAAGAATTTGTTGACTGTATGTGCAGTTTATATTTTAAAAAATTGATTTTGTATTTAATGGATTTTTCTCATTTTTTGCTTTCTGTCTTCATATGATTTTTTGGGATACCAAAATGTATGCAGCATAATATAGCCAAGACTGTGCTCATGTGCTATCAAAAATACAAATCATCTGATGACATTCTCCTCTGATTTCATAATTCTCAAATGATAACAGTTGAATAAAGTTAAATAACTCTGATGGATTCTATGCTTTAAATTTACTTTAACCAAATATAACACACATAGAACAGTAAGGGGAAAGAACTCCAACCAATCAATTTAATTGAACAGACAATCCTGTCCCAAGTGTCTGTGGAAAACAAACATAATGGGTGGAAGGAGAGGGGAGAACTAACCATTTCTCCTCAGGATCACTGACATTTGGTGTCTGTTTAAAGTCCTGAAGACGTCTTTGATTCTTCTCAAACAGTCTTTGCAAGTTGGCTTCTGCTCCATCAAATGATTTCTCACACACCATGCTATATGGAATGATAAATGCAGTAAAGTATATATTATAAACACTATCACATTAACTGTCAGAATTAATGTTTCTAACAAGCAAATTTACAAAATTGCTTTTTACTTTCTCTTTTAATAGTATTTTTACTGGGAATAGCTTTTCACCACATAATAAAGTTTGAAGTAATAATGTTGCAAATGACAATTAGATAAGTAGGAAACAGAACTCAAACCAATGTTGAAATTCTGAAAGACAATTTAGAAAGACTTTTAGAAGTGTGCTTTCAACAATGATTTTTATATAAAAGAAATATCTGCAGTAGATATAACTGTGGCACTATAAAAACATACTACTGGGACATTAATTAGACATGATTTTTGTCTTCCAAAAAAATAAAAGCAGAAACATTTTTAAGGGGGTTTGGGGGTATTCCCCCAATGGGGTCTTGAGGGGCAGTGCACCCGATCCGGGGTTCAAGGGGGCAGAAGGTCCATTGGCCAAAAATGCATTTTACACTCATAAAAAAACTGCTCCTGGTGCAACTTATGATCATAAAATAAGTCAAAATAATCATTTGAAAAACTAATTAACTTACCAAAAATGTTCAACTTCACTTCCATAATTTCACAATACCTATAGTCACATGAATTTGTTTTCCAATATTATTGATGCTGAAGTTATTTTGTGTTCACATCGTAATTAAGTCATAATAATTTCTCAAATTTTGCAGAAAATATATTATACCTCTCTCTTTTCATAACAAATCTGTAAAATAAACACCCAAGTACATCAGCTATGTATAAATAATCCCATACATTCATTTGTCTTTTTCTCCAATGGACACAACCTGCTGATATGCCAGTCAAGCTCCTTTTGTGGCTTTGGCAAAGATTTCTTTATCCTTCCTTTTTGTCAACACTGACTTTTTGGGCTTAATGTGCAATTGTTTCTTTTCCTTCTTAATGACAGCCTTTTTCCTTTCAAGCTAGTGCTTGTATTGGCGACATGCAGTGAGCATTTTCTGACAGAGGGCTACATCTGTTCTCTCATGCAAGAAATCTTTCTTCTTATAGTAATTAAATGCACTTTTTCCAGATGCCTTGTGAGCTTCAATTTTCCACATCTAGCTTCTTTTGTAAATGCTGTTCCAAACTCTTCCAACCACAATTACCGTAATTTAGATCTTTGTTCCAGAGGTCACAAAATGCCAGTCCTCTAACATTCAGTTTTCTTATAAACTGACCAACTAAATTTCCATCAACTTTTCTCTCCAGCCATTCCCAATGCCATAGATTTTTTAAACCTTTATCTGAACTTTTCGTGTCATGCTCTCTCTCAACAACTCGGGACACCATGTTTTGCAAGCATGCATCTTCTTTCCATTGCCATCAGTTTCCATTACATGAAGATTCATTGGATGAAATTAAACCTCTGACCAATCAAAATACTCTTTATGAGAGTTGTGTGGTAACTAATATATAAAATTAATAATTTACAAGGGTTGTGGTGGAATGGGATTGGACAGACCATTTTTAAAAAACCAGATCGGAGATGATACAGAAAATGGACTATATCAAGAAAAATCTGATTCAAGTCAGGATAAAAGCGAAATTCCACTTTAAAATAGAGAAAAGTCATGTCTGATTAATGATATATTGTTTATGAGTGGCTTTGATCACATCAGCATTCCCAATATTATGTTCATCATAAATCTGTTGCTCTGTTTTCCCTAGCTACTGATTATCTGTCAGTAAATGATAAGGCAACACATATTGAATTGTTTGTTTTCTGACATATTTTAAAATGATAAGGCTACACATATTGAATTGGTTGTTTTCTGACATATTTTAAAATGATAAGGCAACACATATTGAATTGTTTGTTTTCTGACATATTTTAAAATGATAAGGCTACACATATTGAACTGGTTGTTTTCTGACATATTTTAAAATGATAAGGCTACACATATTGAATTGTTTGTTTTGTGGCATATTTTAAAACAAACTATGATTTCTTGCAACAATAATTATTGCAACCTTTTCTGTATGATATTGTTTACATTTTTAAAAAAATGCAAGATGCTGCAAATATCATTAGTAATTTATTTGTTGAAGGAAAACAGATTCTGATGGGTTAAAAATAGAAAGAACATAAGGCTACAATACTAACCAAAATTTCTGAATGTGTACACGGTATGCAATGAATAAAATAATGCTGTTTAATTGAAAGGGTTTGAAACTGACACTGGTAGAGCTGATGCGAATTTATATGTAAACTACTGTGCATATTATATCTCACTCAACATGCAACTATTTCTCTTGCTTTGTCTTTTACATTACGATACGATTCAGTTTTTAAGACATGTTTTTGTCGAATATATCTGACAATTCAGGTAAATAATCTTTGTGATCGTCACAATGCTGTTTCATACTGCTACATATATGCACATGACGAAAAAAATGACAGTCCAATTGGACGTTCTACCTGGACATGCACAAAAGATGCTTTTGTTGGATCTACAATAACTCGTGGCTTCCATAACTGACCCTGATGATGTCAGGGCCCTACCACATAAGATGGCAAAAGATATGGGATCCATGAAAGGCAGTAATGAATTAAGTTCAATAATTAAAACACTAAGCAAATGTTCATGTTTTATTCTATCATCCTGTCAAATGTATAAAATTGTCTTAATCCATTAGAAAATTTTGAGAATTGCATTGGCTTGAATAAATGTGAATGTTTACAGGTAGTCATCTAAATGAACCATGTAAATGCTGCCACCATATGACAGTGAGAGTGAGTGAGATATACAAAAATGGTATGGGAATCAATCTCAATACCTCAGAGCATGAGTGAGATATACAAAAATGGTATGGGAATCAATCTCAATACCTCAGAGCATGAGTGAGATATACAAAAATGTTATGGGATTCAATCTCAATACCTCAGTGCATGAGTGAGATATACAAAAATGTTATGGGATTCAATCTCAATACCCCAGTGCATGAGTGAGATATACAAAAATGGTATGGGACTCAATCTCAATACCCCAGTGCATGAGTGAGATATACAAAAATGGTATGGGACTCCATCTCAATACCTCAGTACATGAGTGAGATATATAAAAATGGTATGGAATTCAATCTCAATACCTCAGTACATGAGTGAGATATATAAAAATGGTATGGGATTCAAGCTAATACCTCAGTGCATGAGTGAGATATAATAATAATACTAAAAATAATAATAATGAGGACTTTGTATAGTGCCTAATCTTTAGAAGCTCTAAGCGTTTTACAACATTAGGCAACACCTATAACATAAAAAATATATATAATGATATGATTACAAAAATCAAACACCATGAAATTAGAAAACAAAAAACATGCTGAAAATAGTTAAGGCAGGAAACAATATTAGGTCTTTAAGTTTGTTCTTGCAGTCAAAATAAGTGAGTTTTAAGAGCACTCTTGAATGGGATCACTGTGTCTTTGTGTCTAAGTTCAGTGGGCAAATCATTCCACATTGCTGGGCCCTGGTATGCAAAAGAACGTTGTACATATGACTTCATTTTCATAGTGGGAATAATGAGTATACGATTGTCAGAAGAGGAGCGTAAGTATCTTGCTGGTGTGTACACATGGGTGAGGTCAGATAATTATGTTGGACTGGAGTCTGTCAGTGAAACGTAGCATATGTTTGATTCTGGATCGAATGGAGAGCCAGCGTAGGGTACAGAGCAGCGGGGAGTTGTGCTCTGATCGTGGTACTCTAAGTATGATCCGAGCAGCTGTGTTTTGAACTTTCTGAAGTTTCTGGAGTAGATATTGAGCTGAACCAAACAGAATTGAGTTACAATAGTCCAGTCTTGAAAGTACTAATGAACACAT
This sequence comes from Sinohyriopsis cumingii, assembly GCA_028554795.2. Classification (NCBI taxonomy): domain Eukaryota; kingdom Metazoa; phylum Mollusca; class Bivalvia; order Unionida; family Unionidae; genus Sinohyriopsis; species Sinohyriopsis cumingii. The sequence goes on from CM068827.1 coordinate 133,061,236, forward strand.
AAGTGTTTTAGAGTCATCAACTGAAAGATATTTGCGAATGGAGCTGATGCATCTCAGCTCAAGATATGTAGCCTTGCATATGTTCATGACATGTTGGTGCAATATGATAGTACTGTCCAGAGTAACACCTAGGTTTCATACTGATTGTGTGAATTTAATGTTGGTGTTGCTGATATTTATTGTTTGAGGTAAAGGATGTGAATGAGAAAGTCTTTGTGTTGTGATCAGAATGGCCTCAGTTTTATCATCATTCATCTGCAGCTTGTTACATGTCATCCATGATTTCACATCAAAAATGCACCTCTCTACACCTTGGATGGTAGCATCAACTTCAGTTGGGTGGCTAGATTTGTATATTTGGGTGTCATCAGCGTACAATTGGTGAGACACTGGATGATGATCTATGACACTTGACAGCGAATGAGTATAGAAAAAGGAGAACAGGTCCAAGAACAGACCCCTGTGGAACAACATAGATTAACTGGGCTGGAGTGTATTCCATTTGCAGACACAATTTGTGTCCTGTTGACCAAGTATGGGATTCAATCTCAATACCTCAGATGCATACCATTCATGATTATTTGAATGACAGATATTTGACAGAATAACAGCACATTAAAGGTTATTTTAGGGAACTGGAACAAAATGTCTTGCCAAGAAACATAGCATCATGGTTGAATAGACCTGGTCTGAGCAGGAATTGAATTTGTCCCCTTTTCAATTCGAGTCCGGATTGACCACTAAGCCACCATGGCTCTTAATTCCATTTATTCTAACCATTGAGCTAATCAGAATCCAACATCCATTTTGGCAAGTTCTGTCAATGTCCATGATAGCATTGTACATTGGAAACCACAGTTTACATTTTAGTTAAAAATAACTTTACACAAAGGTGCTGCCAAATGCCTTCATAATGAACGCTTTAACTCCAAGTGCTATAATTAGAAGATTCTTTAAAGTAAAAATTGCATAAGTTTTCCAATAGCAAATATTTTAAAAAAAAGTTAATCAAAACCCATTATAAATAACACAACATTATTTTTTAAAAATACTTGTATGCTTTAAGTTCAAAACAGAACTGCAATCTTATATCTTTGTACTAATTTGAAAATCTGAAGATAACTTATTTAAAATATCTCAAAAGATTTTTGTTGTCTTCAAAAGTAATACCTGGGCAAAAAATCAACCCCATTATTTCTGACCAGATGCTCGTAAGAAGATATCCAAATATGGATTTTAGGAAAGAACTATCCGAATATATATTTTTTCTACAACTAATGAAACTCTGGAAACTTCTGTAAATATGTGCTATTCCACCAACACAAGACAGAAGCCCCAGAGTCTAGGTTTAGCCATTAAGTTCATTTTATCAAAATGCCACGCAAGTACTCATTTGGTAATCTTCAAAGTCAAACAGAGTTGCATACAAAAGATTGATTGGTCCCCGTTTGCTATATGTGCTTTCTTGAAGATTACATCCTGCTTTCTATGTGGTACTAATAGTCTTGAGGTGTACGTACCGATGAAATGGAACAACCAGAATATACTAAACAAAATGTTAAATTTACCTAAAACAATAGAGATTCTTGAAGCTAGGTCACATATCACACATTTTTAAAACAAACCCACTAAACTATGTTATAGATACTTCACGATATTGATTAAAGTGATGACATTTAAGAAACATGTGTGTACTGTTCTGGTCTGATAAATAAATGATGTAAGATAATCTTTTCTAAAATGTTCAAATTTTGCCAAGCAGTTTAGAGATATCTTGCTTACAAAGTGCGATATGGGAGACAATTCTGACAAAAAGCAATGATACTGTTTGGTCCTACTTTTTAGTGTATGTGTGTGTGTGTGTGCATGTGTAAGACAGTGTGGTTGAGAGAGGATTGAGAGAGTGTGTGTGTGTGTGTGTGTGTGTGTGTGTGTCTGTGTGCATGTGTAAGACAGTGTGGCTGAGAGGATTGAGAGGGAGAGAGATTGTGTGTGTGTCTGTGTGCATGTGTAAGACAGTGGTTGAGGATTGAGTGTGTGAGTGTGTGTGTGTCTGTGTGCATGTGTAAGACAGTGTGGCTGCGAGAGGATTGAGAGAGTGTGTGTGTGTGTGTGGCTGAGAGAGGATTGAGATAGTAAGGTGGCAGTAAGAAAGGGTTTTAAGATACATAAATAACTAATTTACAGTGTGACACTTCACTTACCAACGCATATAATGGTAGGCTGCTTCACAATGGAAGTACCAAGAACCTGCCAAAGTACCCAGCTGATTGTGTGGCATCCCTGAAAGAAATATTGTGGACAGATATCTGTGAAATTTGATATAACACATTATAAAGTGGTATAACAAGTTAAAACAAAAGAGAAAACATTTATATGTTTGATTATTTAATTTAATTATTCAACATACCAGAAAATGTGCCATTTCCTGTTCCAAATTTGCTGCTGTTCCAGTTTTAGACTATTTACTTGAGAGAATTATTTTTTTTTCTTTCAGAAAACTATGCAACAGAAGTTTACCCAATAACAGTATTTTATTTCACTCTAATGTTTTTTAAAAATTATTAAAACTGACAACAAGCAGACAAGCTATCTCAAACATGACTACTTTTGTGGGGATCAAATTTTGTGGTTTGTTTAAAACAATATGTGTGGGTGCTTAATTTCACAAGTGGGTCATTAGAAAAAAATAAAATGAATAAAATAGATTAAATATTCAATAAAAATGCATAAGTCTCAAGAACAGATTATACTGACATTCAATTCAACTCAACTGTGATCAAATAGGTTTAATACATACTGCAGTAATTAAGTTGATTATTCAAAAATTAATAATACATGGTATAAATACAGACAGCTTTATCAAATGCCAACATCCATTTTTTTTATAGCTAACAATCCTAATTCCACTGAACTAATCTACATCAACTGGGTTTTTCAGCATTCTTAAAGGTTGCAATCAAAACATGAAGTTCTAGACATTTTGGGATTAGGTGCTGAAACAAGGACTATGGCAGTAAATCTCTTCTCTCCAAACAATCTTTGTCATATAAAAACAGTTTTGTCAAAATTGCATTTCACTCTCTTAATTACTATCACAATGACATTGCTTCAGTTCTTAAGGAGTTGAAAACTTGAAGCGAAATCTCCTATCAATGTGTCCTTCCAGATCTGGAGACCTCTGATATGAGAAAAACTCTTTTCTCTTGAAATACAAATGTTGCTATTGAAACTCTCATGAAATCCCAGACTTCCCATAAGTAGAAACAAGGTGAGTACAGCTTTTATGATAATCAAACCAAGCTAAAATTTGAGATACTCAATTGAAAATGGAGTTGGAAAAGCAGCGAGAAAGTTCAGCACTGAACTCATCAAGAAAGTAAGCGGGAAAAAAGTCCACAGTACACATGGTCACTTCATGACACTCAAGAAAGCTGGTACGTAAGAAACGAAAAGCAACTCTGATTCCCCTGTGGGAACCCCATCTTTCTTGGTAACAATGACCATGTCATCCCAAATTGTATCCAACAAGTTTAGCTTAATGGTGGAGTCATAAATGGCATATTGTGATGGCTGGTGTTGAAGGCATTGTTATCAAATACACTAGGCACAGACTGGTTAGAAACGTGGAACACATTACTACAACAATGCCATGGACAAATTTTCATGAAGGCATTGTTATCAATACACTAGACATAGACGGGTTAGAAACGTGGAACACATTACTACAACAATGCCATGGTCAAATTTCCATGAAGGCATTGTTATCAAATACACTAGACATAGACGGGTTAGAAATGTGGAACACATTACTACAACAATGCCATGGACAAATTTCCATAAAGGCATTGTTATCAAATACACTAGGCATAGACTGGTTAGAAACGTGGAACACATTACTATAACAATGCCATGGACAAATTTCCATGAAGGCATAGTTATCAAATACACTAGACATAGACGGGTTAGAAACGTGGAACACATTACTACAACAATGCCATGGACAAATTTCCATGAAGGCATTGTTATCAAATACACTAGGCATAGACTGGTTAGAAACGTGGAACACATTACTACAACAATGCCATGGACAAATTTCCATGAAGGAATTGTTATCAAATACACTAGGCATAGACTGGAAAGATATGTGGGACACATTGCTATTATAAAGCCATGGACAAATACACCAAATGTGGCTTATCTTGACACATACCAAAAACAGTCCTGATTAGAATGGAATCTGAGAAAGCAAGACTCACCTATTAACTGTTCATTCAGCAGTAAGTTTATATGTGTGAAAGATATTTAGGAAAAAAAATTACTATTGTGTTCCACTTACTCAGTGCAACAGTGAATACAAAAACAAAACTGCAGTGAAATCATTTTGAAATTTTTTTTTTTCCGTGAAAGGACTAAAAGAAATGTATGCTTACAAATAAAGTGTAATCGGTGACATTTTAAAGTGTAAACTGTGCTTGGCATTTTCTTTTCTTTATTTTAATGCTTTCATGTTTCTCAGATGTTTTGAATGTCACAAGAGTGAGTACCATAGATATACATGGTATTAACACAAAGATACAGGTCAAGACTTGTACAGCAGGTGGGTGGACAGAATCCAGCATATCAGTGAATATCAGGGTTTAGGGTAAAAGTTAATGTCAGCTTGGTTTTAAATTTGTGGTCTAGCTTTTCCATGAAAACCATGACAACTGGTACTCCATGAATTTCAAGTGTTTCACAGTAATTAATGAGCATCTCCAGTCATGTTTGTATGACTCAAATTGCCCAATTTTGTCAATGTATGCAAGAACAAGACCCCTGGGTGATGCTTCAAGGTCTTCAATTAATTAGCCTTAGGTCATAACACACAAAGTAAGCTTTTTGGTAAATTATGTTTCTGAGAATACTTACCCAACCACACTGATGTTAATAAAAAAAAACTCCTCAACATATCATATTCAGCCTTACCAGAAAGATGAAAATGGTCTCTTTCCCACCTATATACCATATAAAAAAGGCAACAAACACTCACCAATTACCTCCCCTTCCCACTGCTAGATGGCTACTCAAATACTGTTTACCAATTTAAAGCTGAGTGATATATCAATGAGAATGTTCACATTTGCAGGGAGGTGTGGGAGGGTTTTATAGTTATATGATTGGGTTAGTATTCTTGGTAAAACATACAATTCTAAAAAAATGAATTTTCTTCATTAAATATGTTCCCTGATCACATTAAACTTTGCGAGAACAGAATACTAAATGAAGGAATGGATGAGCATCATAATTCTACAATGGTTACCATTCGAGGGAGATAATGTTGGAGTCCCTATATGAAGGATAATCACTCACTTAACATGAAGGCAGCACAACAGATAGTACCAGTAATGAGCAATGATTGATGTTGTCAAGAGCTATAAACCATTCCCTGTGAGAAGGTTGTGCTGTCATTATATTTGTCTGGTGGTCATCTGGCAAGCAGCAACTGGACCCACCTGATTGAACTGCATTCTCTGCAACTCTAGTTTTCAGATACAGAAGCTCCAGTGATGTCTTAGACTGAAATGTTGCATTTGAAAGCGAGGCTCCTAGAGATCACTCAAAACTAGGGTCATGCAACATCAATGATCATCTTCTGATAGCCCACAGATGTCAACCTGCTCTTGACTGTCAAGCCCAGCTATGTCATTAGGACCACAGAACTGTCAAGCCCAGCTACGTCATAAGGACTGTCAAGCCCAGCTATGCTATTAGGACCACAGAACTGTCAAGCCCAGCTATGTCATTAGAACCACAGAACTGTCAAGCCCAGCTATGTCATTAAGACTGTCAAGTCCAGCTATGTCATTATGACAGTCAAAGCCCAGCTATGACATTAGGACTGTCAAGACTAGTTATGTCATTAGCACCACATAACTGTCAAGCCCAGCTATGTCATTACGACTGTCAAAGCCCAGCTATGTCATTATGACAGTCAAGCCCAGCTATGCCATTAGGATCACAGAACTGTGAAGCGCAGCTGTGCCATTAGGACCACAGAACTGTCTGATCTAAACTACAGACAGTTCAGGTCCCATCAAAAGGGCACAAAACTCACCCTGCATGCCAATGCTAAGGCTATCCAAAAATGTGTTGCAAGATAGCAGATTCAATGTGGTTCCAGCAAGGGACTTGAACTTATATGACTTGAGCCATGTTAAAACCCATAAACAGTATTGGGAGAACAGGGTGAGTGACCGGAACGAATTCCTTTTTCATGACCTATTTCTTCTCTCCCTTGATGTCTAAAAGTGTCAGAGCTCATAAAGTGGTAACCCCAAATCTTAAAAGGTGAAAACTTCTTCTCCTGAAAGAGTCAGAGAAATAAATTAGCAAGCTGTGAGATCAAGGCATGCAAAGGGATAATGCTGATGATATTGCACCAGTCTTTAAAGACATAATAGTCTCCCTCATATTCATATGCCTTCTAGCACATGAGATCCTCTCCACAATCAAAGTGCCAAATTCATTTCTGCACAAGGCTCTCCTTGCAAAAGCCAAGCTCGTATGAGAAGCCTATTGAGGCAAGTATGAGAAACTTGCATGTTGTCACGGAATTGTATAAATCCCTTTGTTTTTTATTAATTCCATGTACTCTGGTTTTCGCTTTTTGTGTACAAATATACCAGAGGGTGATTTATGTATATTGTACAATATTTTGAAACAGTGAGTTCGGTTCATCCTATGCTGCATGTGCAAAGTGATTTTGATGGGAAAAAAACAATATTCATCAAGTGCACAAACAATGTAGAGCTACACTGTGTATAAATGCCTCACCGTAGATGAAATCATTACATTATGGAACGTCTTGTCAGTAAGCAGTCTACGTAAGGACTTCCACATCTTCAGCTGTAGATGTAGGTAAGTTATTTATTAATTTCTTATGTATAAGTTATAACTATTGTACTAACACATTTATATTTGTATATTACCTATGTAACCCCTTCTTGTGCAGTATAATGCAAATATTTACTATTCTTGTATGTGACTTAACAGGAGATCAATATTAGCAATAAAGTTGCATTTTATTAAGAAATGTTTAGTACCATAGGATTCTTATCAGTTCACTTCTTCACCTGTTTATTGCTTTGTAATGTTATGCCGATAATGTAATTTTTATAGCTCACCGTATATAATGTCAGTACTTATTATGTACCCATGTCATTCATGGTTCACGGTGTTAGATTTATTTTCAGCTGATCAGAGCTGACCATGGTGATCAGATCTGATCGTGGCAGCTGTGGAGCTGATCCATGGCGATCAGAGTCAATGGGGTACCAGCTGTAGAACTGACCACAGAAACTGACCATAGCAGTTGTAAAGCTAACCATAGCAGCCATAGAGCTGATTGAACAATGTGTTGCTGGTTGAGTAGCAGGTGATCAGGCATTGCTGACCGATTGGTGGGTGCTGATTGCTTGATTGACCAAGGAATTGTTTGGTGGTTGGTGACTACCTGTAAAGCTGACTGCTTCACTTACCAGTGTGACATGTAGCCAGGTATGCTAGTGACGGAGTGTTAAATTTAACTCCATACATGTAATCTTTTAGGTGTGGGCTAATTTTGGGCTTTGTTATACCCATTGTTTTGGGACTGTAAAGACTTTTGGTGAAAACCCCATGCCAATATGACCATTCATTCAGGTGAATCAGTGACAAGATTTTAAATATGTTAACTGTGGTAGCTATACTGGATATCTATGTGGCACCATTTTCATTTTCGACCAACTAGTTATCGTAAGTCTTATGGCAAAAATCATATGTTGATACAAATATCAATTATGAAGAAGAAACAATAAAAATATTTTCAAGATGGCTGCCATGGAGGCCATACTGGACATTAGATTGGCATTATTTACAATCAGGACCAGCTTGACACCATAATAACCTTTTTAATGAAACCCCCATAATGAGATAACTCTGCATTTAGAAGCAGTAGTGACAGGAAGATTATCAAGATGTCTGCATGGCGTCCATATTGGATGCCAAATCAGCACAATTTTCATTTTGGACCAATCAGATATCATAAGAAATCATTTAGTAAAACAACACACTGACATGACCATCCACTGACAAGAAGCAGTGGTAATAAGACTGTCAAGCTGGCACACAGCGGTGGCCATAATGGATATCCAAATTAAACTATTTTCATTAAAAAACACCAAGGCACCATAAGAAGTCTTCTGTTAAAATTCCATGTCATTATGACTTTCAACTCAAGGAGTAGTGACATCAATTTCATATTTTCATGTAAGAATCACAGGAATCTTATGGAATCAATGCGACAAAAAACGGTATCAATGTGACACAAAATTTTAATACTCATCAAGCAAAACAACTCTGTCAATCAAGGGCATAAACATCTAGCTGTAACTATCACTGTCCGTGTTTGTTTGTCCGCTGCTGTAGAATGTACATTGCTGATGTTATCTTAATCTTCCTGACATTGAATTTCTCGGTACTAATCAAAGGACCCTCCCTCTTTTCATTTTGCTATATTGCTTTCACTTTTTTTTTCTTATCTGTGCTACCCAGCAGGTTAGCTTTTTTCATCCTGATGATTATCAGTGATAACAATATCCAGTAATTATAAAAGTGACAAACCTAACATCAAAGGAATGTACATCAGTATGGATAATCAGATTACTTACCTCTCTGTATACATTACAGTTACTTTATTGTATGATAACACAAAATGTCAACATGCTGAATTCAGAAATCAACAATGTTTCTGAGATTTCTATCTGTAAACCCCATTATATGGCTACTCATAAGGGTCAAATTTATGGTTTCTGCAGCAATATGCTAGACCACTGGTCGGGGTGGGTGGGGCATTCAAGAGGGGACTAATGTACAACCATCTGATCAGGAGTAATAGCAATAAAAAGATTTGCAAGATGGCTGCTAAGGTGGCCATATTGAAAATTAGATTGACACCATTTTTATTTATGACCAAGCAGACTTCACAGAAGTCTTCTAGTGAAAATCCTATGCTGACATGACCATTTAGGACCAACTAGACCTTGCGATGAATATGCATGTAAGGTTCCATGGCGATTCTATAAGTAGGTTAAGTAATGACTTGTGCTGTTGGATGAATAGATATCTGATGTCTGGCATTAGAATACAAACATGCGATAAACTCTTCTGACTTATGACCAGCAGAGCTAAAAAAAAGTTTGAATCTTTTGTACATTACTGAATTTATTTTGATACTTCACTTACCTTTGTAAACTTCAACAAAAGTATGCTCTTGCCCACATAATAGTCGTCTCCATAATCCAGGCTATTCTGTCTTTTAATGCAGTGTATCATCGATTTTCAACATGTAACTGATTAAAGTTGGAATAATAGGGTCAATATGAAAAAAGTAGTGAAAAATAGGGAGTCTGTCATCCAAAAATGTAGGAAAAGTTGGAAAAACCAGGGCAAGTGGAAATGTAAAATAAGGCTGCCAATGTGTAATACCATATGAACTTTCAAAATGTATGGATAGAATTCAAGCCGATTGCAGATAAAAAATAAATTATATTTATCACACTCCAGTGAAAGTTTGAACTGGTAACATCCAGTATATATGTGGCCACCTAGTGGTCGAAAAGAGAAAGTTGGTGAAAGTATCTTACCTCAGTCTTTATTGTATATAGACAACAAAGACAAAATGAAGGGAAGATGAAATTTCTATTTTTCAGCAGTGCTATATTCAAAACTGAAGAGGTAGCAGAGTTTATTTCCCAACATTAATGTGATCAGGGAAGTACTCAATGGAGAAATGGGAGATCCCTATCTTATAACCACGTATACAATTATTGGGGCAATTCTTACTCTCATGTACCGAACCAAAAGGTTCAAACATCAGGGTGAAGGTCAAAACAGGGAAGATTAGGGTAACATGTTTTAAAAAGCAAAGAATTCTAGTTTTCAAAATTTGCTGAATCACAAGCATCCATAAAGAGTGCTAGGAATCCTGGTGTACTGAAATATGCAACAACCCTTAAGAGTTTGTGTAGTACCTATTTCTGGAAATAATGCAATTGCTTGCTGGTAGAATCTCTCAGCTGTTGAGGTGCTATATCCTCCATCAAAGTCTTGTTGGTAACGAGCTGAAAAAACAATCAAGATGGTTAGTTGACCAGAATGGTTAATTTAACTCCTTTATAAATCTAAAATACATCAGTCGCATTGGCTAAGGCTGCTATATATGAATGCTGATCTTTGTAATCTGCAGGACATGGATAAATGATGCATATACATACTAACAACATAAAAAAAACATATGCAGAATCTGACAGCACATCAGGACAATAGTGGCTATAAGTGCCAACTCAGTTTAAATTTCGAAAATGTCAAAATAAAGAATTGCACAAAATCTCTTGGAAGATTGACCCTTTCAAATAAATGTAAACATGAAGTAAAATACAATTAAGCATAAAAGGTAAAAATGGTAAAGTTCTGTAAATCATATATAAAATAAATGATAAAGGTACCACATGTAAAATACTGAAAACATATAGTCAAAATCTGTTATATAAACCAACTTCCCTTAAAAAGTCCAAGATTTTCTCAGGTTGTACATCCTTGTACAGTTTCTTCATCAAGTTCATATTAATATGTGTCTGTCTAACTGGATGGAATTGAACACACTTAACAAGAATGTATTCCAATATCAGTGGACATTGTCATGGCATGCCCTCTGGTTGTCACGGCATGCCCTCTGGTTGAGGTTTGCCTCTGCTATGTGAGAGATGCAACTCCCCAATAGTAGATTTGATGTTCTTAAGTTTGTGAAGTCTTCATTCCAAATATTTGCCAAGTATGAAAAATGTGATTTAACAAATATTTGAAGTTAATATATGAATGACTAGAAAACAAACAGAGACACACAAATATATCAATGCTGGCTTCACCGCTGGTCTATAATCATATTTGTTTCAATATTCTATCAAATTACTTCAACTTAAAACTTTCCTACCTATGTCTCCTAAACAAACTAAACACCTATGACAAGCTTTGAGAGCCCATTCCTGTACATTTGGAGTTACATCCCTTTTCTTGCTTGAGCTCCTCCAGTTCCGACCTGGACAATAAAATTTGAACACAGTATAAAGACATGCAGAAAATGTACAAAAAACCACAAAAAAAACAGACATGAAATTCTTTCCCCAAGGTTAAAAAAGTAAAGAGATTATCTGAATGCTGCCAAACATGCAATATGGAACTTAATTATTTTCTGAAGATGCAAAGAATCCTACTCATACTCCTATAAAAATGTATGGAAAATATCCCCATTTCATTTCTTACTACATAAATTTACAGTGAATCTAAACCCTCTTTTTACAAAAGCTTACACATAAACGGTCACATTCACCATTAGAAAAGTATCCATTTATCAACTGATTTGTAAAATGATGCAGACAACATGCAGACTTATTAATCTTTCATGTGCTTTACTTAGCTCTTTCTAGTGTAAGTTCCTGCTTTATGAATCCATCAGTTTATAATCCCGGACTCTCCATGTTCAAAATCTGCACAATTGTTTTCTACAAACTGGACTCTCAACTGTCTGGAACACTGGCAACGTACTTCCACTTTCAAAATCCTACATAGTGACAGTTCCAAATACTCCTCTTAGCTGTTGATTAGATCAACTAGTACCATACTGGCAACATTCTGGGACTTTTTGTGTCAGTGTGAACTTTTGTCACCTTTTTTAAAATAAAAACTGTTAAGTACAGTTCCTAAAAGCAGGATAGCCATGTGCCCTGGTTTTTTCTAAATCTTACAAAGGCTCCTTTACTTCTTAGAGCTAATTACTAAAGGCCCCCTTGCCACATTCTTTTTCTTGTACAAAATATTTTATCAGGTCAAGTTTATTTCTTATCGTGATTCTTCAAAAACCACTTACAATTGGCTTTGAGAAAAACAATTTCTGGACGACTAAATTTTATAATGTATGGCAGTCACTCCCAAGTTGTATTTCCTCTAATAAAATGTCCAATCTGACAGTAATTTTGTTGTCATTTTTTTTTTAACATCGAAGGTCTGTTTTAGAGTCCCTTTACACATTCTGTCCACATCAAAGGTTTGTTTTAGGGTCCCTTTACACATTCTGTCCACAACTAGAAACATGATTGGTTGATTGAACCTTTCTAAATAATTAATCTATCTACTTTAATAAAAATCTAGTTTAGCAAATACACACACTGGACAGTCAGACATGTATAAATAGATGTTGTTACTCCGAATGGTATGTTACCTGCTTTATGTTCAGGTATGAGAGGAAAGTCCAACTGATTGTCCAACTTGAGGCCAAATTCATACTGAAGGCGAAACAGGAGATGGTAGTAATACCCAGAGGCTGCTGATAGATGTGTGCGATATGCTGCCTCCAAAGAACTACCTGGTCGCACATGCTGCAATATTGAATAATACATCAAGGTAAGAAATGGCAATGTCATAATAGGAAGTTTAGAATACTACCGTAATCTGTCATAAAAGGCATGTAATGATAGTGATCCATCATAAAAGGCATGTAATAACAGTAATCTGTCATAAAAGGATTACACAGGGTTCATACAGAATTCAACGTATTTTCCCAAACTTTCAAAGACTACAAACATAGGTTTCCAAGACCTATTTTTGCTAATATTTTGTATAAAAGTTATATGAGAAAACAACAAATGCAAAATACAACAATATTATTTAATGATGAAATTCAAATGCTCGTCTGTTATTGTAACAGCAATGAAACTGAATGGGTCATCAAAAGAAAGAAATCAGGAAAACTCAACTACATCTAAATCTAACAACTTGGACAATTTTATTTGTGATTATGGAAAGAAATTAAAATGTTTAGGATTATTTCAATTTTCAAAGACTTTTAAAGACCTCAGGGTAATCTGCTCGATTTTCCCAAACTTTCAAAGCCTTGAAAAAATGCTACCTCATTTTCCCCAAATTGTCAAAGACCTTCAAATACCATAGAAACCCTGTTCCAGGGATCCCCCCTTTATAAAGCCATCCATATACAGTTGGTAAATGGCTTTGTAAGGAGTGGACTTTCCAGAGATTGATCGTGCAGATGTAAGTAATAACTACAGATAAAGTATGAAAGGCACAATTAAGCTTTAATTATTTAATATTTTCATTTAAATATTTTTGGAATGTTCAGGAATTAATGTGATTAAACTTGTACCATTGCTATTTAAAATAATTATGAATATAATAAAGACAGTAAGTCTTGGGACACAAAAATAATTATTATTTTCATGTCCCAACACTTTGATATACTAAAAATGTTAAGAAAAAATTAACAAGATTGCCATATGTCACACAGTAGGGACCAGCTCTTGCTTAATTACCATGTCAATTAAGTGTTATAAACTACAGCTGTCATTGGTATGGTAAAATATTGCATTTGCATATTTTCCAACTTCTCAAACATGAAATAAAGGTAAATAAAGACTTCCTAATTCACGGGCACTTAGAGTTTACCATGAGACTGGTAATATTGTGTAGAGTACTAACACTGCAAAGTGTGCTTTGTGACACTTATATCATTCTTATTCCCAAAAATATTTGATGCAGACTTTGCTTTATTCATCATTTTTACCAAAGCACATTCTTCCAGATCACATTTTTGCTAGACGTCCATTGTTAATTTACTCTGATCCACATGTTCATGAGTTGCCATTTTTCAGTCATATAAGCAAGCCTACAAAGTGATGTAATCCATGTGCAAAGACACGTTTAATTATACAAAGCAAAAAGCCAGCATATATTTACACAACTGTCATACATCATTACAGAAGGATCATAATATAGGTTAAAATTATGAATATAGACTGACTAAGATAATCAATCCATTTCATATAGATTGACAAAGATAATCAATACATTTCATATAGAATGACAAAGATAATCGATCCATTTCATATAGATTGACAAAGATAATCAAACCATTTCATATAGATTGACAAAGATAATCGATCCATTTCATACAGATTGACAAAGATAATCGATCCATTTCATATAGATTGACAAAGATAATCGATCCATTTCATATAGATATTTCATATAGATTGACAAAGATAATCAATCCATTTCATATAGATTGACAAAGATAATTGATCCATTTCATATAGATTGACAAAAACAATCGATCCATTTCATATAGATTGACAAAGATAATCGATCCATTTCATATAGATTGACAAAGATAATCAATCCATTTCATATAGACTGACTAAGATAATCGATCCATTTCAATTCTTGTCATTGTCCAATCAAATTATACATATCTGAATTAGGAAGAAATTATAAGAAAAAAAGGAAAATTAAATATGTTTATTGAATTTTCAATGAAATTGTATTGACTTACAATATTTACATCTAATAATTCATAATTTTACAATCTTAACAACCATAATGGAATTTTTAAAAATATGATTTTATGATTAAAAAATTCAGAGATTTTGATCAGCAAAAATAAAAAAACAAGGCATCCAAAGAGTTATAATACATGAAACATTGCTTTAATTTTGTGTGCCAACTTCATAAAGTCATAAATCTTACTTTTGAAAATAATTTAAGGTAATTATTGCCACTACGGAAATCATTAATAATGATGCTAAACCACATTATCAAAACATAAACATCTGTTTGTAACTATCACAGTCCATCGATTCTACAGCGGCAGAATGCATACTTATGCCGTTTATCTGAATTTTTCTGACATGAAGTTTCTTGATAGCAATCAGAGGACTCTGCCCCTTTCCCTATAGTTGAATTGTTTTTACTTTCCAAAATAACTACATATGTCCAACAATATTTTGCACTTTTTGCAACAACTTATTCCTTCACTGACAATTTGAGTTATTACATGAGATGCTCAGTGTTTACAAAGGAAATGTGATAATAAGCATATCACACTGGTGATCTATGTGATAATATATATCATACTAGTGATCTATGTGATAATAGATATATCATACTAGTGATCTATGTGATAACATATATCATACTAGTGATCTATGTGATAATATATATCATACTAGTGATCTATGTGATAATAGATATATCATACTAGTGATCTATGTGATAATAGATATATCATACTAGTGATCTATGTGATAATAGGCATATCATACTAGTGATCTATGTGATAATAAAGATAACATTCTAGTGATCAATGTGATAACAGGCAATTGTAACTGTACAATATGTTGTTAAGTAACATGTTTATTGCAAATTAAAGTGTACTCCAATCAAATGACTGGATTTAAATGTAGCTCTGACCATGCCATTTACTTGATTTAAATGTTGGCTGTTAAGAACAAACTATGTGGTTTGTAATTCTGAAATAGCCTATTTTTCATAAATGAAACCTCATTATGGCACAACCCATGCTCGTGCTGTATCACAATATAATGTTGCCTCACTATAACGCAGTATAAATTTACAGCTCCCGTGAACCACATTACAGTAACTAACCATGGCCTGGTGCTCAACATTCCATTTGATTAAATCTCACTGCCTTTACAATACATGAACCTCCAGATTCTACCCGTACCTTGCGATTCTTTTTGACTAGCTGGATGATGTCATAAAAGACCTTCCTCCACAAAACCTCTTCTGCCATTCGACCATATTCTGTAGGGTTGTAAAACATTAGTCTTTCGCAGTACTCCTTCAACCTAAAACACAACAAAATTCTGTCTATGCTGAGCCGTTGTGATGAATAGTGATATCAAATATCTCTGGACCCTTCAGACAGGTATGAAACTAAAATAACAATTCAGGTTAAACAAAAGTTATTAATGACCAGTGCATTATGACAGACCATGCTCTCTACTACTACACTCTGCATGGCCTTAAAAAGAAGAACTTGTTTTCAGAAACAATGTAAGAAGAATGCATATTCAGGTGTCAGAACTCCTCCCACTGATAACGTGGAATGCTCATAACCCAAATCATTCAAGATGTCACTCACATAAAGCTGTAATACTAATAATTCAGTGGATAATGTGTCAGGTTCATAAAACTGTCCACATGGGATTTTTGTTTATACAGTCATTATTTCTCCACAAGCCAATAAAGCATGCAACAGAAATTGTGACTGATTTGATATTACCATATTCCTTAAGCTGAAATCAGACATCTGAAACAACTGCCACAAAGTCTACAGCGAAATATCCATTTCTTCAGCAGACTAATAAGAAAGTGTAACATCAGATCACAAGAATGCACTGTGTCAAATTGATAATGAAAGAAACCACTATGCATTATGTTAAAGTGTTGATAAAAGACAAACATTCAAAAGACTTGTTTCTTTATAAATACATCCTGAGAGGTTAACAGAGTTTACTGTGATTACTTAGTCAAATAATGAGTTGATAACACGTGGATTAATATGGCCTTTTACCAATAACAATTACACAACACTCAACCATTGGACAATTTAGCAATAAAATGTTTGGTGACTGAAAATATATAAAATGTCATTATAGTTCTAAACATCATCATATTTTAATAATATTCTTTGATCACATGACTGAACTTTTACTTTGGAAAAATAGCCGCTACCATTACTTTTAGATCTTTCCACCCCAGCGGAATACATATGCTACAATGTTACTAGAAGAGTTTAAAATATAGCTTGGCATACCAACGAACATAAAGCTTACTTATTACGTAAACCCACTGCCTCTTGAAGGAACACATCTCTGTAGGCCTTCTTCTGCTTGAGCGATTCATTTAATCTGCGTATGGCCTCAACAGCGGCCCTAAAAGAAAAAAAAAAGTCAAATGATAAGATGAAGGAGCAATTGCAAAATGCTCTTCAGTTATATCCATAACCAATGCATATGTAATGGTTATGTCATGTTTATGTTCATCTGTCCTTACATCCATCAGATAGTTCTTCCTGTAACCCAAGCACCAATGACACTGTCCTCCCTATAACCTAAGCACCATTCAAACTGTCCTCTCTATATCTGTGTAACCTAAGCACCATATAAACTGTTCTCCCTGTAACCTAAGCACTATTTAAACTTTTCTCCCTGTAACATAAGCACCATTTACACTGTTCTCCCTGTAACCTAAGCACCATATAAATTGTTCTCCCTGTAACCTAAGCACCATTCAAACTTTTCTCCCTGTAACCTAAGCACCACTGACACTGTTCTCCCTGTAACCTAAGCACCATTTATACTGTCATCCCTGTAACCTAAGCACCATATAAATTGTTCTCCCTGTAACCTAAGCACCAATTAAACTTTTCTCCCTGTAACCTAAGCACCATTTACACTGTTCTCCCTGGAACCTATGCACCATATAAACTGTTCTCCCTGTAACCTAAGCACCATTTATACTGTCTTCCCTATAACCTAAGCACCATATAAACTGTTCTCCCTGTAACCTAAGCACCATTTATACTGTCCTCCCTGTAACCTAAGCACCATTTAAACATTTCTCCCTGTAAACCTAAGCACCACTGACACTGTTCTCTCTGGAACCTAAGCACCATATAAACTGTTCTCCCTGTAACCTATGCACCATTTAAACTTTTCTCCCTGTAACCTAAGCACCATTTAAACTTTTCTCCCTGTAACCTAAGCACCATTTAAACTTTTCTCCCTGTAACCTAAGCACCATTTAAACTTTTCTCCCAGTAACCTAAGCACTATCTACACTGATTAAAAGAATGTGGCTGTATTTTGTCATGTTTTATAAAAATGAGAAGATAAAAGTAAACACTTTACATCAAAGATTTACCTCCAATTTCAAATTATAAAAAAGACAAGTGCAGATTTTCATCGCATTCAGAGTGGTATATCATCTTTTTAATCTCAAATGAAAAGAAATAAAATTTATATATTGATGTTAACTGTGTACCAAAAGGGTTTATTCTCATGTACAATGAATACTAAAAGCTTACTGACCAAGTTACAGGGTATATGTCTATATTTTAAGCATTTTTAATTAAAAAAATACATGTTGCCAAAAAACACTTCTAAGTATCCTCAGAAACGGATTAGTGGGGAGCAGGATAGCCTTCATAGTTCTCCCTATGATTAAAAGATTTGGAATCTAGGGCATCCAACAAGATGAAAGTCAGATTCCCAACCAAAACAACTTGGAGATCCAATCCTAAACTTGGAATTACCAAGAACAGCTATTTAGCTGAGAAAAGTTGTTTTACCATACATGAAATAATGTCTATAAATTTTATTTACTTTTATTAGTACTAATAAATATAAAAAAACCACTTGTAATAAGTAACGGTGAAAGTAATTTTGAATTAAAGACATATATTTTCCTACCATTAGCTAAAAGACAGTAGAGACTGGTTTATTACCAGGTCTTCACTACAGAATTTTCCATTACAGATTTTGCTCTTATTTATCTTTAGTCTTCATCCATTATCTACTATTATTTTATTTGCGTTATTTTATTTCTGAACCAATTAATAATTGATTTAGTGCTAAATTACACATTTTCGCTTGTTTCTGCCTTCAAGTATCAAGTACAATTTGCCATTCATTCAACCTCCAAAATATAATCCTAGTGGGTGATGGCAACTCAGAAAGGTAATTCAGCAGAACAGAAAGGCAAACAAAGAATATATTCCCTGAAACATTTGTCCATCATTATACAGAACTACAATGCTATATGACACCAATTTGACAAAGTTTTATGACTTAAACTTTGAAACATACAGAATAACAAACTTAAAAGACCTCAATTAGATTAGTTTGTGTACAGACGGTCATGGCTTGCCTAATAAGAGTTTCAAAGGGAATATGTTCAAATAGATGGCATTATAAAATGGCTATACAAACTGCTCTGCTTCTTTGATTCAATGAAAACTTAGGACATTCTTAGTTGTGATTGTAATGTTAAGAACAATTACATTATCAATGGTTTTACCTTAATAATTAATTCTGTGTCCAGCAAGAAGGAATCAAGAAAAAGATAACATTTTCTTTCTTGTATTAATTTATTATTTATTTTCATTAGCGCAATTCCATTTCAAATGAATACATTTTCTAAATATGGTATATGATAAAATCCAAGTGTTCCAAACATTGCATATGGATTTCAATTAAGATAGATTAAAAGTCTGTCCCGTGATGAAGATCAAGCAATGTGTCAAAGTACGAGCACATGTAATTTGTCTTTAGAACAAACAACTAGACCATGGGATGAACATCTGTGTAAATATGTGACAATCCTCTGAATAGTTTCAGAGTAGCAACAACAAACTTGTGCTAATGCAGAGAGAGAGAATGGATAAAAGACCATCCCATAAGCTGTTCATGTCTATGACCAGTAAAGCTAAAAACAAAGAGTTCTTTATGAGTCATTAGCAAATTTAATGCTTTTAACGTCTACGTGCCCTTCTTGGTCATTATACCATGTATTGTGGCCATATGACTTCAAGTGAGCACAGCAAAAATTATATACTGTAATTAAATGTACCTGATATGAGCAATATGATTACATTGATATAATTACAATATGATTACATTGTTATAATTACAATATGACTAAAATGTTATAATTACAATATGATTACATTGTTATAATTACAATATGATTACATTGTTATTATTACAATAAAATTACATTGTTATAATTCAATAAAATTACATTGTTATACTTACAATATGATTACATTATTATAATTACAAATAGGTATAAAACAGAATCAACTTCCACTACAGCATGCAATTTAGTTTTTGTTACTTTTCAAAACTACACCAAGAATTAACGGAGACAACAGATTCAGATTCAGATCTGAATCAATCCCTAAACTCCTGCTTGCAAACTTAAGGTAACTCATCCATAACAACAGTGACCGCTATGATCTGAATAGATTAACACAATGGTATGGAGACTCCTGTCAGTGACCGCTATGATCTGAATAGATTAACACAATGGTATTGAGACTCCTGTCAGTGACCGCTATGATCTGAATAGATTAACACAATGGTATGGAGACTCCTGTCAGTGACCGCTATGATCTGAATAGATTAACACAATGGTATGGAGACTCCTGTAAATGTTCCCTAATGTATATTTACTGGGGTTGTTTCAACGTACTGTTTGGGCACTGTCATTACTGTTGAAGTTCAAGAACCTAAAGAAAAAAAATAAGGTTTGTGGCTGGTGATTAAGCATTTGTAATTATAATACTGTAATCAAGGTACTCTTGCCACTTTAAAAATAATGTGTAGTTTCTGCACTGCTCATTTGAAGTCATATGGCCAAAAAAGACTGTAATGACCAAGAAATTGTACCTGACAGGGACTAAATTCTTGCTGTAAGGCAACTTGACCAACTGAAACATGGAGCTAGTCCTAGATGTCAGGCAATCAAATCTGTACAGACCTGATAGTGTAATGCCAGGCAACTGAAACTGTATAGCCCTGATAGTGTAATGTCAGGCAATTGAATCTGTATAGCCCTGATAGTGTAATGTCAGGCAACTGAAACTGTATAGCCCTGATAGTGTAATGTCAGGCAATTGAATCTGTATAGCCCTGATAGTATGATGTCAGGCAACTGAATCTGTATAGCCCTATATAGTGTAATGTTAGGCAATTGAATCTGTATAGCCCTGATAGTGTAATGTCAGGCAATTGAATCTGTATAGCCCTATATAATGTAATGTTAGGCAATGGAATCTGTATAGCCCTGATAGTGTAATGCCAGGCAAAGGAATCTGTATAGCCCTGATAGTATGATGTCAGGCAATCAAATCTGTATAGCCCTGATAGTATGATGTCAGGCAATCAAATCTGTATAGCCCTGATAGTATGATGTCAGGCAATCAAATCTGTATAGCCCTGATAGTGTAATGCCAGGCAATCAAATCTGTATAGCCCTGATAGTATAATGTCAGGCAACTGAATCTGTATAGCCCTATATAATGTAATGTTAGGCAATCAAATCTGTATAGCCCTGATAGTGTAATGCAGGCAATCCAAGTTGTATAGCACTGAGAATGTAATTTAGGCAATGGAATCTGTATAGCCCTGATAGTATGATGTCAGGCAACTGAATCTGTATAGCCCTATATAATGTAATGTTAGGCAATCGAATCTGTATAGCCCTGATAGTGTAATGCAGGCAATTGAATCTGTGTAGCCCTATATAATGTAATGTTAGGCAATGGAATCTGTATAGCCCTGATAGTATGATGTCAGGCAATCGAATCTGTATAGCCCTGATAGTGTAATGTCAGGCAATTGAATCTGTATAGCCCTGATAGTGTAATGCAGGCAACTGAATCTGTATAGCCCTGATAGTGTAATGTCAGGCAACTGAATCTGTATAGCCCTATATAGTGTAATGTCAGGCAATTGAATCTGTATAGCCCTGATAGTGTAATGTCAGGCAATCAAATCTGTATAGCCCTGATAGTGTAATGTCAGGCAACTGAATCTGTATAGCCCTATATAGTGTAATGTCAGGCAATTGAATCTGTATAGCCCTCATAGTGTAATGTCAGGCAATCAAATCTGTATAGCCCTGATAGTGTAATGTCAGGCAACTGAATCTGTATAGCCCTATATAGTGTAATGTCAGGCAATCAAATCTGTATAGCCCTATATAGTGTAATGTCAGGCAATTGAATCTGTATAGCCCTGATAGTGTAATGTCAGGCAATCAAATCTGTATAGCCCTGATAGTGTAATGTCAGGCAATTGAATCTGTATAGCCCTATATAGTGTAATATCAGGCAATTGAATCTGTATAGCCCTGATAGTGTAATGTCAGGCAATCAAATCTGTATAGCCCTGATAGTGTAATGTCAGGCAACTGAATCTGTATAGCCCTATATAGTGTAATGTCAGGCAATTGAATCTGTATAGCCCTGATAGTGTAATGTCAGGCAACTGAATCTGTATAGCCCTATATAGTGTAATGTCAGGCAATCAAATCTGTATAGCCCTGATAGTGTAATGTTAGGCAATCAAATCTGTATAGCCCTGATAGTGTAATGTCAGGCAACTGAATCTGTATAGCCCTATATAGTGTAATGTCAGGTAATGGAATCTGTATAGCCCTATATAGTGTAATGTCGGGCAATCCAAGTTGTATAGCCATAATAGTGTAATGTTGTTGTTGTGGGGTTTAACGCCATTTTTCAGCACACGATATGCTATACATGGCGGCCAGTATTAATGGTGGAGGAAGAACCCAGGAAAACCTCAGAAAGAACCACCGACCCACGAGAAGCTACTGGCGAGCTTTATCACGTGCCCACATTGACTGAATCTGAGACCCGAACCTGCGCAGACAGAGGTGAGATGGCAATGGTCCGTAACATAGAGCGCTTTAGACCACTTGGCCACGTGGGGCCCCCATAATAGTGTAACATCAGGCAATCCAAGCTGTATAGCCCTAATAGCAAAAAACCATCTACTAAATATCTGTAACATTTTTCATTAATTATATGTTGAAAATAAGGATTTGGTCAAATTTAATTCCACTAAAATATGTTAATTTCCAACATAAGTATGAAATCAGCAGGGAAATCCATTCTATCTTGCATATTTTCATGAAAGTTTAATTTATGATAAGGCTGCATGATCCCTGCCTACTGCAATCCACTCGTGTGGGACTTGCGACTTCATTCCATTCAATGGGAAAACCAGACCAACCAAAAGCCTAAAACTGATATTAGTACTCCTACCTTACATTGCCAGGAGAGTACAAAACTGATCCTATATTTATCAATGAAGCAGCTAGATTTGATTCAAAACTGGGCATATTTCAAGCACTTCCACTGATGCTTGTAAAAGTGCATTCTACCACTAAACAATAAAGTCTCTTTCGCTTAATGCAGCTAAAACCCTAGCAGAGCTAAAAAAATTCTGATAGCCTGATGCCCGGGGCCCCTCTAATTTTAGTTTGGGCCCATCCTGTATTCCAAGTGAAGTGCCCATTAGGCTTGTCAAAGAAAAAAATAGTTTACTTGAGGAAACTTGGATAGGGAGGTTTTTACGCTGTATTTTTTAAGCACCAGTTTCACTAAATATTGACTGATCTTCCAAGTCCAATAAGGGTGAAACTCTCAAACGACACGCCAGTGGAGCCATCATAAACTTGGGGGGAGGGGGAGGGCATGTAGCGGTCAGCCAGGAAATTTTAAGGATGCAGGCCAAAACATGTTTAAAGGTGAAATTGGTGGAGGCAACTATTGACCCGACCAATTTCATGTCTCAATATGCGTGCACCCATTGGAAGTGCCATTCCTCCATGTGACACCTTATTTTCCCCCAGGACCAGCCCCAATTTTCAAGTTCTGGTCAGCTGTGGCCAAACTGCATAATAGCTAAAAGTTAGACTTAAGTACACAAGCATAAGGCAAGTGTGACTAATTAACAGTTAATCCTTATCATTGCATTTATCTTGTAAAAAAGACTGCCCTTTGGACATACATCAGAGAAACCATGTGGTACAGTGTGTGTATATAAGCACCAGCAATTGATTGGCAAATAAATGATGCCATATTTTGTTGCAACTTATGATGCCTAGGACTTCATTTTAAAAGTTCAAATCTGCAGTCACAAGTTGCTGTACATGTGGCAACTGTTTTTCCCATGTTTAATATCCCACCTTATTTCCTTAGGTTTAACTCTTAAAGCATTTAACACTGTTTACTAAATAAAATATTTACTCTAAATTTGTTCTTCGGGCGCACATATACTGCATGATATATTTTGTTTTATTCCTTCTATTAATTTAATCATGGTAATTAAAGTTTACATATATAGTAGAGGAATGCGAGGAGTTTACTTGCCAAGTTTCTTGGGCAAAAATGGAGATGTGATTTTGTTTGCAGAGACAATTACACAGCATTGACGGTGATCATTCATGGGATTAAAACTGGTGACTGTTTTATTTTTTTACTATAGTACAGTTGTAGGGGTTTAAAAAATCAGAAATTTATATGAATAATGTTTAACCTTTCCATTCTATTACAGAAGAAAAACACTTTGCAGTGTGATATTTTAATTATTTCATCGCGGCAGTATTCACAAGAGATAAAATAGGATATGGCATCTGTGGATTGCATACATCTATTTATGTTTGGTTGGTTTTTTTTTGAGAAATGAATAATAAGGAGTTCTATGCAAAAAATGGGGAGATATTATGAGATTGTGAGGTAGGTGTGGAAATACCTACAAAATTGGGAGGTTTTTCTCCCAGCTTGAGAGTTGACAGATATGAACCAGAGGTCAAGCTAGCCTTGAATTTTAGGGAGAAGTGGCTTCTCCTTTTGGACAGAACAGGAAGAAGTGAGAGCTCAACAGTGAGAAGTGGACGCAAAGCAAGAAACTTGGTATATAAATATAATGTGTTATCTCTTATTTAAATTATACCCTCTATATCCCAGTATTCATACTTGCATTTAACATTGGATTTAAGCAGTACTTTATTTTCAAGTAGAAAATGTTCTTAGTTATTTTGGCTATATGACTCTAAAAGAGAATAGAAACCACATTGTAACACATTTCAACTGAGTAACCAGATTACATTATTGTAAATGCAAAATTAGTAAAAATGCTTAATCAACTACCCCTTATCAATTTTTGTAAATTTTTAAAAACAAAAATACTATCACAAGGTTCACAGTAATGGCACTTTCAAAGATTTCTAAACCAGTTTTATACAACCCCTGTACCCTGTACAGGTGGGCAAATGCACGTGTCTTCAGATCATACTGTTCATACGTCATTTCTTTGTTACAGAAAAAACATTACCGTAACTATTCATACACAACACTAAAATGCACAAAATTACAGAAATGGCTCCTTTATAGTAGGTATTTAAACTAAACCCTTCTTTCCATCCGAATCAACACAGACTTGCGTGCATCTAATTGTAGAAGGAGGGGTTCTTATAATGTAATCACTCCCTTTATATAGTTTCATTACAACAGTCCACTGATAGGATTGCAAAACTTGTTTGGTTTTTTTTACGCACCTGTAGTAATTTTAGGCAATGGTTAAAAGGTATCTGCTTCACTGCTTTTTTCCGTATTTTCACAAATATGAGTCAAGTCAGAAAACAACTTTGACCATACAACTCTTCCTGCAAATCCTCCACAACATAGCATTGTGTGACCTACATAACTGCATTTTAAAGTTAAACCTTAAATAATATACCACCTAGGCTTTACTTTCTATAAATTGTTTATTTTTCTGAATATATTTGCCCAATGATTTACAAAAACAATCTAATAAACTGGTAGGCCTACTTCCCAGACATACCGATGTCCGCCATTATTTCCCCATCACTTATTCTCTTAAGTTTCAAACTAATTTTATGCGAAAATAGTGTAACAGAGGCAGTTAAAATATCCAGATCACCGATTCTGGTCTTAAAACACAAATTTCTTTTTACATACTATTGTTAAATTTCAAAACACAAGTTTGTAAGTTTTTATCATCTCAGGATAACATGCAGAAATTCAGCCATGCTAGACCAACAAGTAGGTCTCTGCTTTTTTCCCATTTTTTGGACACAAAAAAAGCGGAGACCTACTTGTTGGTCTAGGGCTGCGATAGCTGCTAACTTACTCGGGAAAGGGTTAATGGTCAATCAAAACACATGACTGTGAATGTGCAAGAGTGTGTCAGCATAACTGATATCAAAACTAAGCCTGGCTACTGATGGCTTGATGAATACATTTCACTACAACACAATACCAGAATTAACCTGGTTTAGGCAATGGGGCTTCCCAAAAAGTATTTTCAGTCAACATACCTCTAAAAAAAAAATCATGGTGCAAAGTCATTTTTGCTTTCCTAACAGAAGGCAAAGTATACATTATTTGGATGAGTTAGTTGCCCACTTCGCCTGGTAGCGTGACCCCTGTGAACTGTCTTGGCTTGTGGAATTTATTTAAGTCACCAGCCCGGGGCCTGTGCCTTAAAAATTTTTTTTGAGCCCTGCCTAGGATCGAATATATCTGTTGTAGTACTTGCTTACTTTTTGAAAGGAGAAAATATCAACTTAAATAATCCTATTTCTAATAGTATTTTCTGTATCAGTTACTTTCATTATCCTACACTGTAAGAGAGAAGTTTTGGAGTGAGAAGGAACTACAAGCCTTACTTCTTGAATAAAAGGAACTACATATACAGTTAAACTGGGTTTGTTTTTATTGTTTATAATTGCAAATCTAACTTTTAATAGGCACAGAATTCCAATTAAAAAAATGTCCAATATAATATAAATGGCAAGAACCAAATCCAAATAATATTAATAAATCATATTCTTTGGAAAGTATGTCTTCAGAAAATCTCAAATAAATAAAATACTTAAGCATCACAACTACTAATGATCTGAACAAAAGTCAGAAATTAACATGATGGTAAATCATGTGACCCAACCAATCATACCAAATGTGAATCAGTTAGCTTTCAAAGGTTTAGTCTGACTTATTTTAAAACTGAAACATCATCTGGGACCCCCACTCATAAATATTACAGAAAGAATATGACCCAAAATAGTAGCCAGATGAGTTTTATAAATTAGTACAAAACACCAGAATGTGTGACCTTCTTACTGAACTAGTGTACTGGATCCCTTCAAAACAATGTATTTTGTAACACAGATTAGCAACTTTTTGCAATATTTAAATAAAAAACTAGTAGAAATCAGCGTGAATATACCTACAATATATGTTATTCAAACAGATAGTTCCCCCAAAAAATTTCTTTTTGTTTTCTCTAGAAACCATAAAAGATTTGAATTGTTAACCCAACAATATTAATCACAACTGATGATTCTTTTTCAAAATTAGTATGGTCAAATTTTGTCTGAAACAATTTTATTCTGACACTGTGGAGTGCATTATAAAGTGGAAGCAAACTAATCAATATCACACATGGCCAGGTTTGTATATCTTATAAGCTGATAAACAACCATTTCATTTGTGGGGATTTGTGAGGATAATATGTGACATAAATATTGGCGATTTCCAGTGCTACCATAAATACAAGCAAATCAAGTCATCATCAGAAATAGATTTTATCTAAATGAAGATAGTAAAGATAGTATGAGAGAATTATTTCCCTACTTTTTACTGAAATGGTTGGGTGCAAATGGGATATTCAACTGCCCCTTGAACATATAATGGTTGTATCCTAGTCCACAGTAGTTGTACAAAGCATCGAAGCGCATGTTACTTATCTCATGGTAAAGCAATCAATACTAAAGGAAGTTTTGTTTTATATTTAAGAATTATGTGTGCATACTTTTATGAATTACACGAAATTTGCTGACAACTGACAGTATATCACTTCAGCATTTAACAATCACAAAAGAATATAAGAGGTTGAAATCACAGCTCTCATGATTAACTTGCAAGAGTTATATACCCTGAAAAAGCAGCTCTTAGTGTCCTTAATAGCTTAATGCATATGTTGTCATAAATACAGTAACTGTCTCAATGAGTGCGATACACAAACGGTCATACAGACACTCATCTTTTATAAGAGACACAAACTGGTCTGTAGATTTCCTCCTCAATGACAACTACTAGCTATGATAGGGAGTGAAATGATACACTTGTGCATCGTATCAATGATTCATGGTACAATATGATTCTATACATTATTTATACACTTTTCAACTTGATCGTCCTTTCATCTATACAATGCCTGTCAGTGGTAGGGTAGTATCGTTCTATGTGTTGACATCTTGGCTGTATTTCCAATATGTATGCAACAGACAGACATTCACATGGACTTATCAACTCTTCATATGCCACTCTCATCCTTTACCATATCAAACAAAAATTATTTAAACCTTTAAGGCTATTTCAGACTGCTCCATTTGATAAGATGCAGGATTAATTTTGGACACCATGTCCTTTGTTTTGCACTTTATTTCAGCCCTAGCTATAATGTCATATCCTTAACAAGCTGTGGCTAAGAAACAATCCGTAGTTGTCAAAAAAGCAACACAATTACAGTCTAAGTTAGCAAACAGTTTGTGTCGCTTCCTATAAAGCATAAACATTTAAATATGGAACTTTTTCTGTATCCTGCTAATCCAGACAGATGCTTTATTTACAATGGCAGTCTATTACGATTCAGTTGTTTAAAGGACACTTACAGTCATCTATGGTAAGATCTTGTATTTCTGAAGCTGACTATATACAGTGCAGCATAAAATCGCACTGGAAGTTGGTAGAATTGTTCAAAAAACAGCCCTGAAGCTCTCCACTGTTTGTGTGCACACAACACTGTCACTAAGATGATTCCAGTCCACAACTGTTTTTACAAAGAAAGAATTTCTAAATTATTCTGTTCTACATTGCTCAAATACAAAACATCTACTGTTATTTGTTCCTTGTGTTTCTACAATGTTTATAGCTTCAAAATCAGGAAAAGATCTTGCTTTAATTTAGCATTTTTGTCTTAATGGTTTTAGATGGAATAAACTATGGAAATTTCAGTCCATTATAGTACGTATGCATTGTTACAAATATGTGTAACAAAAACAAATGCCCACCCAAATGTGAAATCACACCCATCTGTTCCATTGATAGATATCTGATCGAATATGTACCCTGTCCACAAAAGAATTTAAGGGTGCTAATATAAGTGATAAAGAACAATAAGATCACTTTGTAGCCTTGAAGTAACCTTGTCAGCTGAGAATACAGTATCATAGCTATGAAAAGCTTAATCTGGGATTGTTATGTTGTTGTTGTTGTTAGAATTATTTTTGTTTTTTCTTCACAGCCCCTAAAACTGGGTAAGAAATGAAAACTGCTTTTAAAACCCATGGGACGTTTAGTCCTACAATTAAGAGCTCAACGCTGATATTTATGTTGTGGGCATCAAGGTCTTACAGCCTAACTAACTGCACTTTGTAGCTTGTTTTGATGTCGACTAACATCGTTATGAAAGTCAAATTTTCAGGAATATTTCACACAACTGAAAACGAAACTAACAAATCTTTTCTACAAAGTAGTCATAATGTTTTAGTCAGACTTTACTTACTATGATGTCTTTTCTCTAATAAATTCAAATTCTCACAAAAGAAATGTACCTGTTTTAAAGTTTCATTGGCCTATATTTGTTGGCTGGAAAGCGATGAAAGCAGGGAAAGCCAAAATTGGGTTAAGTTGAAATAATAAAAAAAAAATAAAATAAAAATATATTATGCCTATTGGAACTGTAAGCAATGGTTCGTTTCGTTCAAGAAATATATCCCCAAAATGAACCTACTTGAACTTACTTTGGCATACCTCAAATACCCTCGCATTGCAACAAATTCAAATGTATGTCAACGGAACGTGAAAATGCGTCCATTTGCTAGTATCATATTTTCATTCCGCCAGGATAAAGACAGCACAGTAAGTATATTAATTACATATACATTAGCAGAAGAGTTTCGATATAGGCTGCCAAGTGTGAGATGTTCCTGAAACTTTGATTAGTCATTCCGATGTCGACGACATCGGAACATGCTATATGAGGTCATTATTTGGATAGTAAGACATGGCACTAAAACAAAAACAACATGTGCTATGTCTTAACATTGTAGGACTAATGGGACGTTATACATGACCGACTTATAAATGGAGCTCTGATACTCCAAAACGTCAGTTTTCAATTAAACTTAAAGTTAAAATTTCGTTACGTTTTTGTGACAAGTATATTAGCATGAAATTAATACAAGTTGTATGATGACGTTTCTTGACCAGGGTTTAAATATCATGAAAGTTCTACCGGAAGTAGCACAGTACTAGTCTTGAAGATGAAAGTAACCTGTAAACTTTCTTGGCTTTGTCGAGATCTGGTTTGATTTCATTACTCTTAGAAGCTGCTTTCTTCATCTCTTTGGGAAGACACTTAAATGAGCTGGGTCCACCATCCCTAGATCATACAACACAGACGGAAATACAAATTTTAGCACTATTGCAGGTAGATTTCGAGAGCGCTATGATCACTATGATGATCACGTGAACACTAAAAAGAGACTAGACGTAAGATTTTAACTTTTTTTTTCAAGCACGGAAATTGAACGATCAAAAATAAATGTTAAGTATGTTACCCATTCAAACCTGATAATGAATATGCGAACTATAAAAGCGGATTTTACTTCCAATTTAAGTTAATAATTTTTCATCATATAAAATATGTTTAAAATCAGCTTTTATAATGTGAACAAATAAGAGATTTCATCAAGTAGATGCAAATACCACAGGAATCTGACATTTTATCAATAAAGTACGGCGAAATCTCTGACAACATGAAATCACTTTATCGGTAATATAAATGAACACTTATATTACCGATAAGGTGATTTCTTGTTGTCAGAGATTACGCCGTACTTTATTGATAAAACTTCAGACTCCTGTGGCAAATACTTACAACGTAATAAAACACAAGATCTTTTTAGCCTTTACAACCCACTATTTAAACCAACAACTTAAACTACAGTAGAAATATTCCAAAATAAGAATTATATATATATATATATATATATATATATATATATATATATATATATATATATATATATATATATATATATATATATATATATATATATATATATATATAGGTTACTGCATTTGTATGGGAAAATATGAACGAGTTTTCGGAATAAATACTGCACGAACTTGTGAGTGCAGTATATCCTTCCGACAAAACGAGTTCATATTTTCCCATACAAATGCAGTAACCTTTTTATTATATGCTCATTTTTTTATTCTACCTAAGGTTTAATTATATAAACAAAATACACTACAAGAAACAACGTGAATGAATGAATGCCGTATTCCAAACTAAATACACAAGCGCAGATTTGACATTACAAAATGGCATGATTATTAATGCAGCATCAGAGAGGGTGAACAGACCATAAAATTCCGACAAAACAAATAAAACAAACAAAATAAAATCATCTCGTGGAAAGGTCCAGATTTTTACAAATGAACCTTTCCTTGAGATGTTTTATTTCTGTAATGGCCGATTATACTAATAAAACCTTAATTCGAAATAGTAGCTGAAAAAATAAAGTACTCTACGTGTTTATTTATTCTTGTTTATTTTTTTGACGACCAACGTTGGTAGGTACCCTCTCTGCTGCTATTAATTTATGTAAATTTACCACCATACCAAGTTTGATGAATATTTCTCAACGCGTTCTCGCTGTCGTTTCTCCTCATCTGTTTCATCTTTATTTGTTTCATCTTCATCTGTTTTATGTTTCAAGTAATATTCAGGTTCTGATGGTGGTTTTTCTATTTTTGGATTTATGTTCTTTCTTTTTTTGTAATATATCATCAAACTTCTGTATCTATCTCCACCGCAATTTTTGCACATCTGATATAATCCTCTAACGCCGTTGTTACAACCAACACAACTTCGTGGACCAGCATGAAGGTTTTTCTTTATAAGATAATTATGTTTCTTGCAATATTCTCCACGACATTTTTTATCACGGTTCCTTGACGCAGCCACGTACAATTGTTCATTATCAGTTTAATTTTATCATCACCTTGTTATAATAATTAAATCATTATGTTATAATAAAATGGTATATCCGGAATCTTATACTGCAAGGATAGCTCGAGAACGATTAGAAGCAATTAAAAAATTTCTTCCTGTTAGAGATTCATTTAGAAAAAATCTACAAGCGCAGCAAGAAGCTCAAGTTGAGTACGAAGAAGAAACTAAAAAACTGTTTAAGCCCGTCACTGCAGCTACTGAGAAAGTTACAACTGTCATCAAAGAAGATCTTCTTCCGGTATCAAAACAAACTGCGGCGCAGACTGAAAAAATAGCAAGAAGAACTAAACAGACAAAAAAGATTTTACGAGATCTCCCACCTGGCATAGCCAGGGAAATAGCTGCAGCTCAACCTCCACCTGTCGGTGAAGAAATACTTGAAGGTATTGAAAAACTTCGTACTGAAGTCGCCGACGTGAGAAAAAAACATGCATCTGAATCCAAACCAGTAGGAGAAAACTTAGAATTAATTGCAAGATTTAACGAAGGGGTTGTTGATGTTATTAGAAATACTGAAAGAGAAAAATTACCTGAGATGATATTAAATAATATATTTGATAAATCTAGTATTTTAAAACCACGTCGTGAAAAAGTAAATGATGATAATTTCATTAAATGGATATATCGCGTATATTACAACAAAAAACAAGCTAGAGGTCCAGAATACGAAAGTCTTCATTAAGAAGTAAAAAGACTTTATAAAGAGAGAATGAAACAACTAAAACAAGAACAACCCTCCCAGCGGAAACTTCCTCCACCTTTACGTAAAATTTCCGCGCCAGAAATGACATTTACACCGACAGATTCACCACATGGATTTCGAAGAAGTGACTCCCCGGTCGCCATTGAAGTACTTTCTCCGGTAATGCAACCACCAGTATTTAAGACACCTCAAGATGAACCTAAAACAGGATCTGGTTTATGTCCTGATAGTATCATTAATGATGTGTCACGGTTAGAGGTTCTCATAGGTGGAAAACGCGCAGGAAATAACTCAACAGAAATAACCAATGAAGCAGCTGATATTTGCCGGCGACTATTTCAAGGTGGTATCATGGATATCGGCGTTTACCGAGAGCTTATTGATGAGCTCGTTGATGATTAGTCACCGCGATTAGATAAATGGTAAATAAAATAAGATGATCATACATAATAATCATCGTAAATCCGTACAGGTCAGAGCGGTAAACTCACGATTACCAATCTATAGGGTTATTTACGGAGATGGACTTGGTGATGTCATTCGGGGATTATTCACAAGGATAGCTCCAAAAGCAGCACCTATTGCAAAACAATTATCGATGAAAGCTATCGATATTGTTCGTGAAAAAGCTCCTGGAGCAATTGTGCCACGTATATGATTGATGGAAAAAATATTGAATCGATTGAGAAAGATGTAGACGTTGCTACAACAATTGTCAAAGATAGACTAGCACGATTATTGCGACGAAAACGACAACCACCAGTGAAACTGGCAAGTACTGATATTATGCCCGCAGACGTAAGTAAAATAATAAATCAAGCTGCAAATCAAAAACTAGCAGCGTTAGCAGATCAGGGACTCGGTGAATCGGGAAATAATATCTCAAGTTTGATATCAGGAAGTGGAACTTCCCAAAGTGGAACTTTCCGAGGTGGAATTTTCCGAACGCGGTAATCAACGTGTTAGACGAAATAATTATAATAAAATGTTCAAGCGCGTATCCGACACAGCATTTGACATGGAAGCACCTGTCCTTAAGGATGAATCGGTACGTGATTATCAATTTTATTCCTATGACGCACGAGTACCGGATCAACGTGGAAGAACTGAACTGCAGGTTCATGACACAAGTAGATACTTTTTACCCGCTGAGGCCTTTATTGAGGTAGAAGGTACAATTATAAAAACGGATGATACTAATTACGCAGGTGCAGTAAAAGTTGGTTTTGTCAACAACGGGATCATGGCATTATTTGATACTGCCACGTATATAATTGATGGAAAAAATATTGAATCGATTGAGAAAGATGTAGACGTTGCTACAACAATAATTGGTCTAGCAAGATATTCTGATGATTATACAAGATCAGCAGGTCCTACAATGATGTTTGTGAAAGATAACTCCGATAACCCTGAAAGCGATCCGTATAATATAAGACGACCAAGAAACGAAACCGATACCGCTGATGCTCCTGTGTGGCCAGTGGTTCATGGTGCTAACCCAAATTTCAACTTGGGATTTGCAACGCGTAGAAATATGTTGTCAGGAGACAACAGAAGTTTTTCATGTACAATTCCACTATCGCACATTTTTGGATTTTGTAGGAATGTTAAAAGGGTTATTTTTGGAGCTAGACACACGGTTGCTCTTGTAAGAAAAGTTAATGATAACGACGCTCTGTGGAGACCTGTTGGTGATGCTGGTAAAGTAATATTATCGAAACTTTCACTGTGGATGCCGGTAATGACTCCAGCGATCGCAGAAGAACAAAAATTGATTTCTTTCATGGACACAGGTGGTAAATCCTTGTTGTCATGGTTGATAACAAGCACAGATAGTATGCAAACCAACGTTAACGGTCAGTTTACATGGCATATAGCATCACAACAAGGTGTTTCTGCACCACGGCATATTTTTATTGCGTTTCAGGAAACTAATCGTTTAAACTCACAAACTCACTCTCATATGATATTTAACCAACTAGGTCTCACAAATATTTCCTTACGGATAAACGGACAACAAGAACCAACAGAAAATATACAACTAAATTATGCACAAAATCATGTAGGACGTGCATATCATCGTTTGATGTCATTTATGGGACATGATCAAAATGTAGATACTGGGTTGCAAATATCACAATATGATTTCAGAACCTTGTATCCGATATATTATTTCTCACTGGAGCATCTTGATCTATCAAAACAATCTGTCGTTGATATACATCTTAAAGCAACATTAAATACAGGTGGTGTTGATTATAGAGCAATCGCGGTTATACTTAGCGATAAAGCCATGTTACTTGAAGGTGGTAGTGGTCGAATGAGAGTCGTTGATGCACCAGTGGAAAATCTTTAATCGTGTTATTTAAAAACACGAGTATTATCATAAAATGCCATATCAACACGTTAGTGTCAGTCTGACTCACGGTCAGAATAAAAGCCTTCAATCAAATTCAGCAAAAAACTGCGGAATGAAAATATCACTAAAGCGAGATCAGATCACGGGTGGTCAAAATAAACTATCATTATCAGAACGCCAGCTTAAACATTTCAACGACGCTAAACAATCAAAAACAGGCGTCAAACTCAATCTTTCTGCGGGTACGGTTAAAGACTCAATTAAAACAGGCGGTATATTTCCACTTCTTGCGGCTATTCCAGCGTTAATAGCTGCTGCCGCGCCAGCCGTAGCAAAAGCAGCCGCGTTAGGTGCTGTTGGAACAGCTGCTGAAATGGCTCTAAAGAAAGCAACAGGGCAAGGGTACAAAAAAAAAGGGACACGGCTTAAGATTGCCAGGATCTCGTTGGGGAAGAGGCCTGAGACTTCCACGTTAGACGTTCCAGCATCAAATTTTGATTTACTTGATGCCGCTAAAAAATTAAAAATAAAAGCCTTTAGAGGTGTTTTCATGCGAGATCAATTACCAAAACAACCAAACAAACTCGAAACGGGTATTATTAATCTCGACGAACGTTCCGGACCTGGTACTCATTGGGTATCATACGCGGTTGATCCACGTGGAATCGTTTATTTTGATTCATACGGGTTAGCTCCGCCTGTTGAATTTATCAAGTATGTTGCACCACTCCACGCGAAAGTTTGGTATTCAACGCTACCCACACAAACAATGACAGATCCGCCAATATGCGGCCGTGAAGTAATTAATGTACTCGACGCTATATCAAAATCATCCAGGCCGCCACATAAAGTTGTGCATGATTATACAAGCAACCGATTCGTTTTAAACAACAGGTCTTATTATAATGGTTGATATTTACGGAAGATCTTCTTCACGTGTTAAGAAAAAGCCCGGCGACGTTGATCTATCAAAGTACGCGACT
Source organism: Sinohyriopsis cumingii (assembly GCA_028554795.2). NCBI lineage: Eukaryota > Metazoa > Mollusca > Bivalvia > Unionida > Unionidae > Sinohyriopsis > Sinohyriopsis cumingii. The sequence goes on from CM068827.1 coordinate 133,096,879, forward strand.
AAGGATGACCTCGCTGATATTATGAACCTGGCTGGAGTTGACCCAGATGAGGTTGTTATTTTTCAGGATCGACATGGTAAACTAAAAACGAGCAATATCAGATGGAATGATATAGTTCGACGAGTATTTGGTGCAGTTGCGGATAATATACCCGTGTTTACTGACAGCAGCAAAATCAGGAATTCAAGTATATCGTTTACAACCATTAGAGATGAAATTGGAAGAAGCGTTGCTAATCGCGTGAAAAACACCGGCGAAACAATGACGGGTGAACTTAGCATGAACGGAAACAAAATAGTAGTTTTAAGAGATCCAACATCTGACGAAGATGCTGCAACGAAAAGGTATGTTGACACCGTAGATGGTAAATTATCCACGTTACGGGCTGAGTATGACGTTCACGTGGGCGCTTTTGCAAGATTTCGCAGAAACCATCAAAGAACCACAGAAGAATTCTTCGGAACTCCGCTTATCGTCAACATAAAACTCGTTGATATCAAAACCAACATTGACACGACCAAACAAACACAGCAGGATATCAAGACCAACATTGACACGATTAAACAAACACAGCAAAACATCGTGGCTGGAATTCCTGAGATCGTTAACAAAACCAACTTGATTAAAATTCCAACCGGAATAACTCCCGGACACATCACAAACATCGTATGCACGGTATCATCGGGATTTGCTACATGGTCGCAGCAAAATAATACAATCAAATATACCGCAACAGTCACTGGCGTGTACAGGCTGTCTGTGTTTAGTGCTGCAAAATTTGAAATATTTACAACGTTTCCATGGCGTCATTCCACCGACAGGTTTTCCGGGGTTGTATCTGTTATATTAAATAACGGAACCGAGGAAATATTTATTCTGGAAGCAGCTGATAAGAAATTAACCGCAACATCTTACTGGTGGTGTTTGGAATTTGTAGCTGAAACACCTCAATTGGTTACGGCATAAAATATAATGAGTGCCATCGACGTTCAAGGATTTAGGTACAATCAAGCGCGTGAATGGCAGGCAGCGTTGAAAGATCGAGTCGAGCAATATACAGTAAAAGTAAAAAAATATCAACGACGATTAGTTATCATCGACGTTGTTGTTTATTCAGTATCCGCTGTTGTTGCTGGAACCGGTGTCATTTTATCAGCGTTGACAATGATGGCACCAGTAGCTGTAACTATTTGTATTTCAGCAGCAACAACTATTGCAGGTGTGCTTAATATCATCACAAAAAAAAATATGTACTTGATTTCGAGTTTTCAATGATGACTAAAATATACGACGAGGGTATCGGTATTAAAGATACAAGTATTAATAATGACAGAATTACTCCAGCAGATCGTGACGAACACAACCCCGCACAAGACCACGATGATCTCGCTAAGCTCGATTAATCCTGAATTTAACATCAATTTTCCAACTGCAATTCGCGCGAATGAAATTGCACTAGCACAATTACGAGTATATTACAGCTGGCCAAATATCAGATCAAAATCATTTAATGGTACACCAGCAAATAATTCGCTTGTATTTGCTGATAAAAACAAACCTGATGGAACACCTGACTGGGTTGTTGTTGGAATACCAACCGGTAGTTATGAGGTCGAACAAATCAATGATGAATTTGCTCGTAGAATAAAATCAATAACAGGAAAAGAAGCAAAAATATCGATTAATGTTCATGAGCCGACCCTGTCCTCGACGGTTGAGATACATTCTCCTGATTATGCCGTTGATATTTATCAATCCACGATAAGATCCGTACTAGGTTGGCCTAAAATTCCCCCGGTGTATGAAGGACTACCAGAACCAACTCGGGATAATTTTACATCATCGAAAAGTTTTCATCATAATATTAAAATGAACTACACAAGTTTCTGGTGGAATATAGAAAAACGTGTATGGGATAAACGGGATCAATTTCATGTCAATAATATTGGTGAGTACTATTGGCTCTTACACAACGTTGATGGTGGTAATTCATTTTACGATATAAATATCAATAATGTCATTAATATCATAAATTCAGATCATGAAGAACAACTGGTTAATTTACGTGATAGTTTTCGGGAATATTTGTCTGATTTGACATCTACGCGTGAAGAAATTATTAAACGGGTGGAAATTTTAAATCATATAGCTGATACTATTGAATATTTTCATAATAGAATCATAAACCTGGTTTTTGAATCATCAGGCGATTATAGAAGATTTTTCGCAACCAAGTACAAAATATCCGAAGCTGACATTGTAACATTTAAATTTCCTGATTATAATCCGGATAAATTAAGAAAATCTGTCAATGATGTCATTGATGAGTTTTTTCCTAAAATACTTGATGCATGGAGAAAACTAGCACCATATCCAACTGTTCTCAGACATGATAATGATCCACTCGGCGGCGGTAGACACGTATCTCCGGGAATCGTTAATATAACATCGACGATCGCGGTTAATCTAGTTTGTGACGTAATCGAAGGCAGTTATCAAATAGATCTTGGAAAATCAAATCAGGCTCAACAAGGATACATCCTATACACGTTCACACCACAAGTTCCCCCTGGCGATTTGATCGTACAAGTACCAACCAATCCTGTTTATCTACGCACACATAATCAGTATTTGTCACGAATAAATTTCAAACTCACGGACCACCTTAATCGCTTAATTGACCTACGTGGAGAAGAGCTTGTAATAAATCTGTATGTGAAATCGTAGATCTTTATGTAATGGAGTGTTTTTATACACGAGGATATTCGATCAACTAAAAAAAAATATTTTATTACTGATACAAAATTGTGTTTGGTACAAATTAATCGGCCTTGCCAAAAAAAATATTTTTTTTAAGTTGATCATTTTACACTACACGTGGTCAGCGTTGACAGGGACCCCAGTTACCAAAACTTTCATTTTCATTATCATCAGTAACGGGGTTACTTTGGACAAAGTTACTCTCTGACATAATTTTTCTTAATTGTCTTATACGAGTACTAATCGTTTTCTTTGCCTCGTACTCGCGGGATAACAGCGATCTAATTTTTTCAACTGCGGCAGAGAGAGGAACGAACTCCTTCACATGATCATCTTCTACGGTAGCTAGCGACTGAAACATAGCTGCCTGAATCCGTTTCATGAGCTTATATTCAGATGATAGTGTGTGTATTCCTTGGTTTTTACGTTCTTGTAAAATCTCAAAATCAGAAACTATTTTTTCAGGATTTAGTTCATCAGATATATTAATTTCATCTTTTCCCAATTTTTTAATAGCAACAATTACATCATTGATATTTTCGTAGTTCATTATTTTGTATATAAATCTTTAAAATAAAAAAATTATCCCTATAGAGAACCCCTAGCGAGTGTTTAGCGAGTTCGTCGGGATGTTTCAAGGACAGCACAAACATATATTATGAAATGAATGAAAGACAGTACAGCCAAGAACTCATAGCTTGCCATCGCATTCTATCAAGTTCACCAGGCACATGAAATATTCCTTCTACGAGAGCTTCTAACCCGTCAAACAACGGTCTAGAGGCCCAAGAAGGGGGGACGGCACAAACATATATTATGAATGAACCTCTATTCGAGTCTTTTAGCAGGTTCAGTAAATATGTAATGAGATGTAATGAATGAATGAATGTAATGTAATGAATGAATGAATGAAATGAATGAATGAATGAATGAAATGAATGGCCATTTTCTCCGCTCAAGAGAACCACCTACCCCAATAATCAACCCGTAGGTAATACAAAACATGTATTAACCACCGGTGATACGTGGTTTGGATGGTTTTGAGAGCGGAGAGAGGTTGGTGGTGCCCCAATTAATTATAAAAATCGCCAATATGCGTAACCACCGACCAATTGTCAGTCATGGGATTCGATCCTGGACCGCGAGCGTCACAGTCCAATACGATACGGATTGAGCTATCAAATCTTATTATAAACATATGTTTCGGAAGTTAATATATTGCTACAGCATTTCTGAATTAAAACAGCGGAATAGTTTCTACATTTAAATAATTGTTTCTACATTAAAATGACGGTTTCTGAATATATCTGTATTATAACAACGGTTTCTGAATATAACAATGTTTTTCGTAACAGACTGCAAATACAAACCTGCGTGCGGTATGAATCACTGCATATCGATTTGTGCATAACAACGGTTTGTAAATGCAGCATATACAGCTACATGCGGATCAATAACAACGGTCAAGTTACCTCAGTTTCTCGCTGTGTTGTATGATGGGAAATTTCTATTTTGTAAGTTAGAAACCATAAATATACTTCTACGAGTAATTAATTACGACGTAAATGGTTAATCTGACCATAAAAATCGGAAATTTACGAAGAAAACTATATATTACAAAGTAATCTCCCTTTGCATAATTAAAAATTCAGTAGTATAAGGGGGACATACAGCGACTAATATAATTCAATGTGGTTAAATATAATTTGAGGTGGTGATGATAGTTAACAATATTGAAAGGTGATTTTCTGTTTATATACTTTTGAGAAAGTAGATTTGGTTATATTTTCTGCGACGTATTTTACCACACGCGTGTTAATATCAAAATATTTCGCAGCCGCGTTCATAGACTGAAATGTAATTTCTTCACCGGTTTCTATATTTGTAGACTTTACTACCCTTCTAGGAACTGTCTTACATCTTCCAGTATTACCACGTGCAGAGTTCACGCTTTGCGTGACAACACGAAGGTTGGATAAGGAGTTGTTCTGAGGATTTCCGTCAAGATGATCAATAACAAAACCATCTTCGATCAATCCGTTGTGACACTCGAAAATAAATCTATGACATAGATAGGATTTCCTTCCAGTAGTAAACATTAGATAACCAGTATTAATGACAAAACCAACTGGTCTCTTCAACTTGCAATGCCTGATGATACCATTAATATTTGATTCATAGCTTGTTATTGTGGGATGTTGGACAAATTCATTTTGCTCCATTATAATAATATTATTTGTTTAAATCATTGTTTGTCTGAAATCTTGATATATAATCCTCCACGGATTTTATAGCGTTTTCACCGCTATTATTTTTTTGGTCATAATATCTTTTAAGTTCTCTGAACCGTTTTCCGCCGCACTTTCCACATAATTTTGTTTTTCCACGCACTCCAATACCACACCGCAGACATGGTAGTGGTCCTAGACTTCCTCGTCGTATGTTTTGTGAGTGCATCCAACAAAATTCACCTCTGCAGGATTTGTTGCATCGATTTACTGAGCCAATCATCAACCATTTGCATTGAGACATTGTATATATATATATAATTTTCTTTATTTAAATATTTGTTTTAATTATATGAACGAGTTTGAGAGATTATCCCAAACTAGGCCTGTTAAATACAAATTCAACCTCGACAGATTATCTTCTGACTTGCCAGTGCGAGATTTGGTTGATCCGAAAAATAAAAGTCTGATCGCGAAAATTCACGACGCCAAGAAGGAATTTTACACGGATGGTGCATCTCATACATGGTCAACGTTCAAGATTATACGCAACGCTGACAAAGTCAGTGTCGACTCTGTCACGGACGCCACAATGAATGACAAACGAGCGGCAACTATCATTAACTACATCGCTGAATACGAGGGCAATCAAAAATATTTCTTCAGAGTAAAATTTATTGTATTAACAGAAACAGGTAGTTGGATTATCCGTGACAAATATGATCCTGTCCTTGGCAATAATAAAACCGTCATATTAAGTAAAAATTCCAGACCGGGTCTACTGACGGGTATTGACAAACCGTATTATGAGCGAGCGTATCCTGTAACAGCGGTTATTTATGGAATCTATCAGATAAATAAAAAACCCAGCGTTGATAAACTAGCGCCGATGAAATTTTCAAGGTTAAATTGTGTAGCCGAACGAGTAATAGAACACTTTACAAACGCGATGCGTGGAAATGGATTAACTGATTTAAGACGTAAAAAAATAAACTCGTGGGCTGATTCAGTTAAGGATACTGGTGCTACAATAAAAGATGTTGCTGAACTAGGAAAACTATTAAAATTTCCAATAACCGTAGCGACAATAACGGGAGAAATTCTGTATGAATCCAAATATAAATCGAAAGGAGCTCCAATAAATATTATCGATCATAACGCGCACGCATGGACTAACGCAGTAACAATATTTCCACGTGATCGAACTGTTAGATTTTACCCCCCAGATAATTCTGGGGCAGATATGTTTGATTTTATTAACGAAATAAGTAAAAACGATCCTGTATCGGTATGGTTATTTAAAAGTAATGAGGAAGGTGAATTTGATCAGTTTGTCAGACCAAATGGTGAAATATATCGCACAGAATCCCTCCATGACGAGATGAAAAATCTTGCGGAGATGTTTTTAGAGTGCAAGCACTCCACGGAAAATACTGACAAATTACTAACTAATTGTTTTACCGTTCCATCTGTTGCGGCTCATTTTGCTAGAGAAAGAAATTCATGGAAACCAACACGATTTGATTTATTCGAGGACGTACGCGCAAGTTGCGTCGAATACGGACATGGCGGATTATGGAATACCAAATATAATTACAATGATGTTATTTCGGTTGATATGGTTGCATGTTATCCAGGAAGTTTTCTGGGATGCGAAGATTGTTCTGTGTACTTTGAAAGATTTGGTCACCCTACAAACGAGATGACGCGAGTGGCAATTAATGGACAATTACCTGAATTTGATCTGACTGGATTCGCCTGTATTGAATCATTCGAGTTTAACGAAAATCTTCACAAGATTTGTTATGTTTGGTTTGGTAGACATTTTTGTGAAAAACGTTGGGCACCTATAGTTTTGTTACGATATATGCTAGATTGTATGATACTGACATCGTTGGTGGTCAGTGAGGCGATTATATCATATCATGCACAGACCAAAGTTTGGTTGCCCATGTCAGATTCTGAAGTTATTAGCGAGTTTAAGGATGATATTCCCAATAAACTCAAAACCGCAAAAGATCTCGGTAGAAAAATTATAGGTAAATTTACTCAAGGTGGTGCATATGATTATAAAAGACATCACGCACGATTAATTCTAGATGATGCCGAGTACGATTTTATAATCGCTGATACAACAGCGAAAAATATATTTGTAAATCGAGAAAGTGTTTATTTATCCGACGGAACAAAATTGGGTACGATCGTTAGTTACATAAATGACGTCTCCCCACAGTATACTCATCTAAGATCTTCCATGTTGGCTTATGTTTCCATAAATTTATTATCGATGATTAATAGATTTCCTGAGACCGCAGTCAGAGTCGCAACAGACTCATTTTATATTTCAAGTAAATATTTAGAACCTGTTATGAAATTTACAGGTGATGATGAACGATGGGGTTCGTGGAGAATAAAAAAGGAACTATTACACAATTACACAGAATCAGCAGATGTTCCAATGAGAGATTTTTATCGTAAGGGTAATAAAATATCAGAAATGTCGAAAGCGCCATCGTTGAGTGATCCAATAACTAGATATAAGACAGTATATCTCAATGGACCTGGTGGATGCGGCAAAACGACTCGAGCTATTAATGTTTTTAGAAATTCAGATATTATCATGCTGACACCCACACATAGACTCGCACGTGAGATGAAACAGCGGCAAGTACAATCCTGCACGTATCATAGTTTCTTTCGGTGGCGCGGGGATACATGGACTCCTGAACGGATGGGAGAAAAATATATACCTAAAATAATTATTTGGGACGAGATATGTACGGTGTCGTTGGATACATTAAAAATGTTTCTTGATTGGTTGTTGACGAAAAATACCGCCATAATAATGTGTGGCGATCATGGTCAACCGCCGCCTTTTGTTGGACCATCTCCACATGATTGGTTAAAAAATTTCGTTGATTATTATGAAGAAATAGATGATGATCATAGAGCTCTCGATGCATATTTAAAGGAGTTTAAAAAATTAATCAGATTACAATCAAACAAAATTCAGTGTGAAATAATACGTGGAGTGATCTCAGAGACCTCAATGAGTGATTTTTTAAATTTATGGAGACCCACCAATTTGATCGTAGCAAGTAGAAAAATAATCAGAGACAATTTACAACAACAGTTATTTCAACTACATAAAGAAAAATACTCAGAATTACCCGTACCGTTGTGTTATAGACCATCAGATACACGAAAACAGAATATTAATGTTGATATTCCAGGACAGACAGAGTCAAGGAAACAGAATCTCGTATTAAATGATACTGTCGCCGTTGATATCAGTGTGGTCGAAGATGCATTACACGCTGACAAATCTCCATGGGTGTTGGGATACGCCATGACAATCCACTCGTCTCAGGGATTAACTATTTCTGATACACGAGTCTGGATTGTAGACGATCGCATCGAGTGGTCAGATTTAGTTTATTTAGCGGTATCGAGGGTCAGAAAAATATCTCAATTACGTAGAATTATAATTCCTGAAATCGTTGATAAATTTAACATCATCGATGATGATATAATAAGAAAAAAACTAATCGGATACAAACAATCTGATAAAAAAAAATAAACGTGACTTTGATCTTGACGTTGAATTTATTATTGAGTTAAAACATCAGCAGAATAATCATTGCACAAGTTGTAATTGTATAATGTCATGGCGGTATTCGAGTAATGACTCAAGACAATTTACCGTAGATAGAAAAGATAATAGTCGCGGTCATACACGAGAAAATATCATGTTGACCTGTCTTGAATGTAATCGACGTCGGGGTGCTGGCACCAGTGCTAGTTAAGTGATCGAAATCAGCGAAAGGATTTTGGCGGTAATTGTGTATCCGTGGGGATTACTTGTAATTGTTCACGTACAAATTCGCGTTGAGGAGCAGCCGAATCTAATCTGTAGATTGCAGGTCTGCCTGAGGATCTTGTCACGGTAGATATTTTGTGTGTGGTAACACTCCAAATAGGATCAGTCGCTCTCGCGCTACCACCTTCAAGTTCGCCGGGCTCATATAAATATCTAACTGTAACATCACCCAATATTTTTTGTTTTTCAATACCTTTTCGTTGTGTTGGTATATTTTTTTGTGACCGCGCTAATGGGTTTCATGTTGGTTGTTCGTGTGATCTCGCTATTTAGCGCACCTATCACGTTTGGTAATCTTGCAACCCATTCACGAGATCTTTTATCCTGAATAAATTCCTTCGCGTATTGATATCCAAATAACCGCTCAGCGAGTGTTCGATTAAATCGCTCAACAATTGCCTGATCACGATGAATTGCAGTATGTCCTCGTCGTATTTTGGTATTATGTTGTTTCATCAACGATGATACTGGACCAAGAAATTCCTTGCCAGGATCAACCTGCAATAATTGTGGCCATCGCAGACCACCTCGTTGATAAATTCGTTTAAATGCGTCAGCTACTTCAGCAGCTGTTTTAGTCGCTAACGGTTCTGCTTCTTTATATCTACTTGCAACGTCAATGACAGTTAACGCGTACTTGTACGTTTTTCCACGCACAGTATCATGCGGTAAAAAGCAGAATATCAGCTTGATGAACTTCATTGGGAACGCTGACATCGAAATACGCGTACTTAATTTGTTTAGGACGTGGTAGATAAATTTGCCATATTGCCTGCCTGGACAACCACGCGCTAGCAGTAGAATGTTTAACCGCTGCTGCATCAGCAAGTTTACTAATTGCTGCTTTACCCTTCGAGTATCCAATTGGTGAATAATAAATCGATTCCATTATATATTACCAGCCCCTAGCGCTAATTTACTTTTCATCGCAGATCTTACTAACCAATTAGCTAATGATTCTCTGATATTTTTATTTTTTATAGAATTTAGTGCATGAATTAATTTCACATCTGCAATATGCCTATCTTGTAGATTTTTACTCTTATAAGCTACATCATGAACATGACAAGCTCGATCAATAGCATTTATTGGTTCCTCGCCTGGGTTTGGTTGATCTTGATTATCGAGCCTGATATCAAGTCTGGTACCAGGACCGCAATAATTATATCCCGGTAGATGTTTTTCTCCGCTGTATTTAGCCCATGGAGCACCTGGAAACTTTGACATCAAATTAGCAATATCACCACCGCGCTTATTAGGTAAAAACGAAAATTTCTTTCTACCGCATATAGAACATTTTCCACCATACACTATTTTTTTATTTTTTGTTATAACCGTAGCTAAATCAGTGGTTGGAGTTTTAACTTTACAGCGTAAACAATATAGATTCATGTTATAACATATATGGATATAATTGATTTCTCAGCAACTCGGCAGCGAATGGCCAGTTAAGCACTATCCTGCACTACCGAATTCCATCAGAATGATTATCATGGGACCATCTGGATCGGGTAAGACGCAATTATTACTTAATCTGATAATGAGATGGTTGAAATGGAATAAGTTGTATTTGGTAGCACCATCCGCTGATGATCAACGATGTTATGAAGTACTTAAAGATTTTAACGAAAACGCGCGATTACTGGACGAAAATAATGATGTTATAGAGTTTATAACAGATATTGATGAAGCACCGTCCGTTGATGTTTTAGACGGATTTATTAATAATTTAGTTGTATACGACGATGTGATGCTAGATAAACAGTCAAATCCAGCCAGAATATTTTCTCGCGGCAGACATAAAAATACAGATGTGATCTACGTTACTCAACGATACACACAAACACCAAAAGTGATCAGAGATAACTGTAATATTTTAGTTGTGTTTAATGGCGTAGACACACACACGTTGCGAAATATTCATCAAACTTGGTGCAGCGGAGATATGGATATAATTAAATTCAGAAACTTCTTTTCACGAGCGCAAACTACTCCGCACGGGTTTATAACAATAAATTTGCACGATCCTAGAACAAGATATCGTATTGGACTTGATAAAATATTTGGGTAAATTTAATTAAACTGATAATGAACAATTGTACGTGGCTGCGTCAAGGAACCGTGATAAAAAATGTCGTGGAGAATATTGCAAGAAACATAATTATCTTATAAAGAAAAACCTTCATGCTGGTCCACGAAGTTGTGTTGGTTGTAACAACGGCGTTAGAGGATTATATCAGATTTGCAAAAATTGCGGTGGAGATCGATACAGAAGTTTGATGATATATTACAAAAAAAGAAAGAACATAAATCCAAAAATAGAAAAACCACCATCAGAACCTGAATATTACTTGAAACATAAAACAGATGAAGATGAAACAAATAAAGATGAAACAGATGAGGAGAAACGACAGCGAGAACGCGTTGAGAAATATTCATCAAACTTGGTATGGTGGTAAATTTACATAAATTAATAGCAGCAGAGAGGATACCTACCAACGTTGGTCGTCAAAAAAATAAACAAGAATAAATAAACACGTAGAGTACTTTATTTTTTCAGCTACTATTTCGAATTAAGGTTTTATTAGTATAATCGGCCATTACAGAAATAAAACATCTCAAGGAAAGGTTCATTTGTAAAAATCTGGACCTTTCCACGAGATGATTTTATTTTGTTTGTTTTATTTGTTTTGTCGGAATTTTATGGTCTGTTCACCCTCTCTGCTGCGAATGCGCACATAGCTCCGCCCAGATAAATTTGAACTTAGTCGCGCGGTCGACATAACTTTCGAAAGAAAATTGCGTGTCTAGTTAAAATTGAAATTGCAGTCATATTGTGAATGAATGCGCATTGCAACGACTTTTCCATTTGATCTGGAGTGAAATATATTTTGGTATTTTGTTTCGATTCGACGAAAGTTTGTGATTTTGGACTGGATTCATCTGTGCAAATTATACATGAAATAACTTACATTGGATTGAAGTGGCGCGGGAGAAGCGTATTTACGTCTGCAAATGTGTTTCTGTTTCTGTCATTGAATGTTTGAAATCATAACGTTGGAAAATATGAAGTCTTTCAATTGCAATTTTCAAAAAGACGCTATGGAATTTAATGTGTATTTCATTCTAAGTGCAGTAAGGAGGATGCAGCTGCACTTATAGAAATTACAGCACACTTTCGAAATGTGTAATCCAGATTGAAAACCTATGACATGGCTCATGTAATTCGGATTTGCAGAATTAAGAAAAAACATTTTGAGGAAATTCAGGATGTAAAACTGTAAGTATATTTTATTTTGCCATTTTTATCACCAGATAAAGAATACAGTATATTCCTTGTCAGTTGTATCTTATTTGTAAGGACATGATCGTCCGTCTTTTATATAATGTAGCTAGCCTAAATCCGTAACATTGTATCAACGCGGAATGTGCCAAAACAGTTTTTTTTTTTGTTTTTTTTTTTGCAGTCTACGAAACATGTTTTAGTTCATTCAGAAACAAATTTGAATAACCACAACGTAAACAGCCTCTTACGCGAGTGTATATGATTTGTTTACAAATAAAAAATGCTGGTGTCTGCGTCAGTGCTTGTTTACAATAGAAAGTAGTTCCTTTATTCACGTGAATGCTATATGTGTACTGTCTCGCGCGTTCAGTATCGGGGAATACTGAACGATTCCGACAATGTAAAGTTAACGGGGAAAAAAATGAGCATATAATATATATATATATATATATATATATATATATATATATATATATATATATATATATATATATATATATATATATATATATATGAGACAGACCAACAGTGTATTATACATAAATACAATGGGACATATCACACAGCACAGAACGTAAGCAAGCAAAGTATTCTTTTGAAAGGCAGTAATTAAAATTAATTTAGCATATCGGTAAATACACCACAAAACTGGTAAGACATAAAGGAAACTAAAAATATAATCTAAATAATTAAACGTATTAGTTACATTTTAAATTATATAAACTAAATGTGAAGGGTCACTTTCTTAATTTAAAAAAAAAAATGCAAAATAAGTATTACTTTTAATAAACAGTATTAAGAAAAAAAAAACAAACACCGGTAACACATCACTGATCTAAGACGGATTGGTTTTGTTAAATAGACTCTCACTAATTTCCTAGCACACAGATTTTTCTGGATATTTTAAGTATACGCGTTTAGCAATTTGCAAAAGGAAAAATATTTGTGTTAGGTTGTTTTAGACTTGTCCCGTCGTGCATGGCGTGAAATACAAATCTTCGGCTTGGAAACGTTTAACGATGGGCATACAATGTTAAATAAACAATGCTATGAACGTGTGAAATTAGACTTTTGTGATGTGTGGCTATTAGGAGATGTTAGAAAAATTATTTGTAGTATTTGCGCGTTTAATTACCATTTAATTCACAACAACCTTAGTCTTGATGTCCTTGGTAATAAGGAAAACACCGACCTCAAATCATGTTCATGCGGAAGTTGATTGATTACGTCAGTAGTATGACCTTGTACGTGTTACGAAATACTACAAACGGTCACAAATAATCAACGTAAATAAGACAAATCTGCCGCACACTGTACCGAAAGAAGACAGACACTGTAAGTAGTAGGGTAAAAGCTGTATATGGACTCAAGCGTGTCTTTATTACAAGAGCAGAGATCGAGTTTTACGTATAGCGAAAGATGCACAGATAAGCCCATTTTGCATAGATATCCCTGTCATTTAATTTTTTGTATTTCATTTTATATTTTATTATATTATATCGCTGACCTTTATTGTTTTATTTGTATTATACCCTACCATTTATTTTTGTATTTGATAGTTATTTTATTATTCATTTGTATTACATCAATCCACTTTATTTTTTTATTTTTATTTTGTATTTGTATTATTTCCCTGCTTTATATTTTAGTTAATTTTTTTTATTATATCTGATCCGAATTTCTAATTAAAGATAATATAATATATTTGTGTAATGTCCGCCTGGAGAACAGATCCTTTGTTTGATATGTACAAAACAATCAAGTTTGATGAAATAAGACACACCAGACACGAGCACAATCTTGCTAAAATCCTGGCAGAATATGTCACATCCGATTCAAAGTTTTAGGTCGTGACGCTATGCTAAAGATATTGTACGCCTATCGTTTCGTTCACAACTGTTATGGCCGAGTCATACTAGAAGATCTTGTACTGTACCTGCAATGCAACACAACATATTAGAGAATATTCAGATGGTCACATAGAAGAAAAATTGCAAACAAGGACGCATTGGTGTTGATAAAAATTTTATTTAGCAATGCAATCTACTTTGAAATTAGAAAGGAAAATATTTATGATGATATGCTTGCGATGAGAGACCATTTTGATTTATCTGGCTGTCCACACAGAGAAAGCAATCCAATTAGTAGGTACTATGGAGATGGCAGCCAAAACTGTGTACAAAAATTTAAAGAAATGAAGAAAAATGATGATTTAAAAAAATGATTATTTATAAATTATTTAAATAAAAATCATAGAAGTCATCGCACTGAGGTCACAAATGTATTTACTGAAGCTGTTTTATGTTATTAAGAACATTGTAATACACGTTTATTATTCGGCAGCGCTTTCATGAGATAACCAATCAGGTCACCACGTGCTGAATATTATTGCAATGAATAAACAGAGCTGTCAGGCCATAATGACAAAAGATTTATCTTGGAGCACGCCGGAAATTAAGGGACCTGTGTTCATTTGAGAAATGAAGACGCTGATGAAGCAGAGCCAAATGTTCTTGAAGAATTGATCTTTTTCTAAGCAATATAAAGGATGTTCTTTAATATTCCTGACACAACAAACAATTATTCTGTCCAGTTTACTGTATGACCACTCGCAAAGGCTTTCTATAATTGTCTAAGTCTAACCTGCTCGCCCACATTATACTTATTCTTGATGAAATACTTGTTTGCCACGTGGTCTTGGTTATCGTTGTCGCTCACTGGCTTCTGCAGGCGTCATTCTTATGCTCCTATGTTTAGAGGGGGTGAAAGAGGGTACTGTTTCTATGCCAGGCTTATATTTGAAGCGGATAGCACATCTAACACAAATTTAATCTATGAACTCTCACAGTCCCATTGTCTTGCGGCGAGGACATAAATCATAATTTTCCCTCATTGTCTTATTTTACTGTTGACGTTTTCTATAGTAAACCTAATATCAGATCACTGTGGCAATTTTGTCAGCGTTATTTCCAGCCAGTGGCAATAAAGATCTGTCTCTAAAATAATGGTAGCACCTGGATGAACTCAGCTTTGTTAATATCGTACGTTTTGTGTAGGTTACTAAAGACATACTGAACAAACCTGAAACACAACTCTAGCAGCAGAGGGGGGGGGGAGCAGACCACTTAAGGGAAGGGTCACCCTTTGTTATACTAAAAAAATAGTGACCCTTCATAGAGGTCAAATACCATGTCTACGGTTGTTTGTCCCCAACATAATTGTAGACGAGCCTCCTCTGCTGCTCAATCATCGGAATCCTGGGAATCTTCGGAATCCTGGGAATTTGTTTTATGTTTCAAGTAATATTCAAGTTCTGATGGTGGTTTTTCTATTTTTGGATTTATGTTTTTTCTTTTTCTGTAATATATCATCAAACTTCTGTATCGATCTCCACCGCAATTTTTGCAAATCTGATATAATCCTCTAACGCCGTTGTTACATCCAACACATCTTCGTGGACCGGCATGAGGGTTTTTCTTTACAAGATAATTATGTTTTTTGCAATATTCTCCACGACATTTTTTATCATTTTTGTTAGTGGTTCCTTGACGCAGCCACGCACAATTGTTCATTATATTAATTTTATCAGTTTAATTTTATCATCACCCCTCTGCTGTTATAATAATTAAATCATTATGTTATAATAAAATGGTACATCCGGAATCTCATACTGCAAGGATAGCTCGAGAACGATTAGAAGCAATTAAAAAATTTCTTCCTGTTAGAGATTCATTTAGAAAAAATCTACAAGCGCAGCAGCAAGCACAAGTTGAGTACGAAGAAGACACTAAAAAACTGTTTAAGCCCGTCACTGCAGCTACTGAACAAGTTGCAACAGTCATCAAAGAAGATCTTCTTCCGGTATCAGAAAAAATAGCAAGAAGAACTAAACAGACAAAAAAGATTTTACGAGATCTTCCACCTGGCATAGCCAGGGAAATAGCTGCAGCTCAACCTCCATATGTCGGTGAAGAAATACTTGAAGATATTGGAAAACTTCGTACTGAAGTCGCCGACGTGAGAAAAAAACATGCATCTGAATCCAAACCAGTAGGAGAAAACTTAGAATTGATTGCAAAATTTAACGAGGGGGTTGTTGAAGATATTATAAATACTGAAAAAGAAAAATTACCTGAAATGATATTATTTGGTATATTTAATAAATCTGGTATTTTAAAAACTAGTCATGAAAAAGTAAATGATGATAATTTTATTAAATGGATATATCGCGTATATTACAACAAAAAACAAGCTAGAGGTCCAGAATACGAAAGTCTTCATGAAGAAGTAAAAAGACTTTATAAAGAGAGAGTGAAACAACTAAAACAAGAACAACTCTCTCAGTATCAACTTCCTCCACCTCTGCAACAAATAGAACAACAACAATCGTCTTCACCGCAGAAAGAGATGATGTTGAAACCATCTAGAGAGAAAAAGAAACAGAAGGAACAACAACAATTTTTCTCACCGCAGCGAAGAATGATGTCGGAAGCTGAAAAGTCTGAAGAGCTACTTAAAAAATCAGAAGAAGAATTAAAATTATTTAAGAAAAAATCTCCCTTAAGACTATTTAAGAAATCACAAGAAGAAGAAGGAGCAACGGGGAGTGGTCTGGGAGATGATTTTGTTTGTCCTGATAATATCATCAATGACGTGTCACGGTTAGAAGTTCTCATAGGAGGAAAACGAGCCGGAAATAATTCACCAGAAATAACCAATGCTGCATCTGATATTTGCCGGCGACTATTTCAAGGTGGTATCATGGATATCGGCGTTTACCGAGAACTTATTGATGAGCTCGTTGATGATTAGTCACCGCGATTAGATAGATGTTAAATAGAATAAGATGATCGTACACAATAATCATCGTAAACCCGTATCGGTCAGAGCGGTAAACTCACGATTACCAATCTATAGGGTTATTTACGGAGATGGACTTGGTGATGTCATTCGGGGATTATTCACAAGGATAGCTCCAAAAGCAGCACCTATTGTAAAACAATTAGGTATGAAGGCTATCGATATTGTTCGTGAAAAAGCTCCTGGAGCAATTGTCAATGTTGCTGGTAAGGTGTTCTCGGCGATCAAGGACAGACTATCACGATTATTGCGACGAAAACGACAACCACCAGTAAAACTGGCAAGTACTGATATTATGCCCGCAGACGTAAGTAAAATAATAAATCAAGCTGCAAATCAAAAACTAGCAGCGTTAGCAGATCAGGGACTCGGTGAATCGGGAAATAATGTCTCAAGTTTGATATCAGGAAGTGGAACTTCCCGAGGTGGAATTTTCCGAACGCGGTAATCAACGTGTTAGACGAAATAATTATAATAAAATGTTCAAGCGCGTATCCGACACAGCATTTGACATGGAAGCACCTGTCCTTAAGGATGAATCGGTACGTGATTATCAATTTTATTCTTATGAAGCACGAGTACCAGATCAACGTGGAAGAATTGAACTACAAGTTCATGACACAAGTAGATACTTTTTACCCGCTGAGGCGTTTATTGAGGTAGAAGGTACAATTATAAAAACGGATGATACTAATTACGCAGGTGCAATAAAAGTTGGTTTTGTCAACAACGGGATCATGGCATTATTTGATAGTGCCACGTATATGATTGATGGAAAAAATATTGAATCGATTGAGAAAGATGTAGACGTTGCTACAACAATAATTGGTCTAGCAAGATATTCTGATGATTATACAAGATCAGCAGGTCCCACAATGATGTTTGTGAAAGATAACTCCAATAACCCTGAAAGCGATCCGTATAATATAAGACGACCAAGAAACTTCGCCGATAACAATGATGCTGATGTGTGGCCAGTGGTTCATGGTGCAAACCCAAATTTCAACTTGGGGTTTGCAACGCGTAGAAATATGTTGTCAGGAGACAACAGAAGTTTTTCATGTACAATTCCACTATCGCACATTTTTGGATTTTGTAGGAATGTTAAAAGGGTTATTTTTGGAGCTAGACACACGGTTGCTCTTGTAAGAAAAATTAATGATGACGACGCTCTGTGGAGACCTGTTGGTGATGCTGGTAAAGTAATATTATCGAAACTTTCACTGTGGATGCCGGTAATGACTCCAACGATCGCAGAAGAACAAAAATTGATTTCTTTCATGGACACAGGTGGTAAATCCTTGTTGTCATGGTTGATAACAAGCACAGATAGTATGCAAACCAACGTTAACGGTCAGTTTACATGGCATATAGCATCACAACAAGGTGTTTCTGCACCACGGCATATTTTTATTGCGTTTCAGAACCATGATAGATTAAACTCACAAATTCACTCTCATATGATATTTAACCAACTAGGTCTCACAAATATTTCCTTACGGATAAACGGACAACAAGAACCAACAGAAAATATACAACTAAATTATGCACAAAATCATGTAGGACGTGCATATCATCGTTTGATGTCATTTATGGGACATGATCAAAATGTAGATACTGGGTTGCAAATATCACAATATGATTTTAGAACCTTGTATCCGATTTATTATTTCTCACTGGAGCATCTTGATCTATCAAAACAATCTGTCGTCGATATACATCTTAAAGCAACATTAGATACAGGTAATGTTAATTATAGAGCAATCGCGGTTATACTTAGCGATAAAGCCATGTTACTTGAAGGTGGTAGTGGTCGAATGAGAGTCGTTGATGCACCAGTGGAAAATCTTTAATCACCATTTGAAAAATGGCAAGTATTATCATAAAATGCCATATCAACACGTTAGTGTCAGTCTGACTCACGGTCAGATTAAAAACCTTCAATCAAATTCAGCAAAAAACTGCGGGATGAAAATATCACTAAAGCGAGATCAGATCACGGGTGGTCAAAATAAGCTATCATTATCAGAACGCCAGCTTAAACATTTCAACGACGCTAAACAATCAAAAACAGGCGTCAAACTCAATCTCTCTGCGGGTGCGGTTAAAGACTCAATTAAAACAGGCGGTATATTTCCACTCCTTGCGGCCATTCCGGCATTAATAGCTGCTGCCGCGCCAGCCGTAGCAAAAGCAGCCGCGTTAGGTGCTGTTGGAACAGCTGCTGGAATGGCTCTAAAGAAAGCAACAGGGCAAGGATACAAAAAAAAGGGACGCGGCTTAAGATTGCCAGGATCTCGTTGGGGGAGAGGTCTAAGGCTTCCACGTTAGACGTTCCAGCATCAAATTTTGATTTACTTGATGCCGCTAAACGATTAAAAATATCTGCCTTTAGAGGTGTTTTCATGCGAGATCAATTACCAAAACAACCAAACAAACTCGAAACAGGTATTATTAATCTCGACGAACGTTCCGGACCTGGTACTCATTGGGTATCATACGTGGTTGATCCACGTGGAATCGTTTATTTTGATTCATACGGGTTAGCTCCGCCTGTTGAATTTATCAAGTATGTTACACCACTTCACGCAACAACCAAAGTTTGGTATTCAACGCTACCCACACAAACAATGACAGATCCGCCAATATGCGGCCGTGAAGTAATTAATGTACTCGACGCTATATCAAAATCATCCAGGCCGCCACATAAAGTCGTGCATGATTATACAAGCAACCGATTCGTTTTAAACAACAGGTCTTATTATAATGGTTGATATTTACGGAAGATCTTCCTCACGCGTTAAGAAAAAACCCGGCGACGTTGATCTATCGAAGTACGCGACTAAGGATGACCTCGCTGATATTATGAACTTGGCTGGAGTTGACCCAGATGAGGTTGTTATTTTTCAGGATCGACATGGTAAACTAAAAAGCAGCAATATCAAATGGAATGATATAGTTCGACGAGTATTTGGTGCAGTTGCGGATAATATACCCGTGTTTACCGACAGCGGCAAAATCAGGGATTCAAGTATTTCGTTTACAACCATTAGAGATGAAATTGGAAGAAGCGTTGATAATCGCGTGAAAAACACCGGTGACACAATGACGGGTGAACTTAGCATGAACGGAAACAAAATAGTAGTTTTAAGAGATCCAACATCCGACGAAGATGCTGCAACAAAAAGGTATGTTGACACCGTAGATGGTAAATTATCCACGCTGAGAGCCGAGTATGATGTTCACGTAGGCGCTTTTGGAAGATTTCGAAGAAACCATCAAAAAACCACAGAAGAATTCTTCGGAACTCCGCTCATCGTCAACATAAAACTCGTTGATATCAAAACCAACATTGACACGATCAAACAAACACAGCAGGATATCAAAACTAACCTAGACACGATCAAACAAACACAGCAAGACATCGTAGCGGGAATTCCTGAAATCGTTAACAAAACAAGTCTGATTAAAATCCCGGCCGGAATAACTTCCGGACATATTACCAACATCGTATGCACGGTATCATCGGGATTTGCAACATGGTCGCAGCAAAATAATACTATCAAATATACCGCAACAGTCACTGGCGTGTACAGGTTGTCTGTGTTCAGTGCTGCAAAATTTGAAATATTTACAACGTTTCCATGGCGTCATTCCACCGACAGGTTTTCCGGGGTTGTATCTGTTATACTAAATAGCGGAACCGAAGAAATATTTATTCTGGAAGCAGCTGATAAGAAATTAACCGCAACATCCTTCTGGTGGTGTTTGGAATTTGTAGCTGGAACACCTCAATTGGTTACGGCATAAAATATAATGAGTGCTATCGACGTTCAAGGATTTAGGTACAATCAAGCGCGTGAATGGCAGGCAGCGTTGAAAGATCGAGTCGAACAATATACAATAAAAATAAAAAAGTATCAACGACGATTAGTTATCATCGACGTTGTTGTTTATTCGGTATCCGCTGTTGTTGCCGGAGGTGGAATAATATTATCCGCGGTAACAATGATGGCACCAGTAGCTGTGACTATTTGTGTTTGTGCAACTACAACAATTGCAGGTGTGCTTAATATCGTTGCAAAAAAAATATGTACTTGCACGAACGAAAAATTATCCGATTACAAGATAAAATTACACATAGCAACTGTCGCATACACAAGGTTATCCTCGTTGTTATCAGCGAGTCTCAATGATGGAATTATATCCGATTTTGAGTTTTCAATGATGATCAGCGTATACAATTGCGCCGGTATTAAAGGTACGAGTATCAATAATGACGGAATTACTACAGCAGATCGTGACAAACACAACCCCGCACAAAACCACGATGATCTCGCTAAGTTCGATTAATCCTGAATTTAACATCAATTTTCCAACAGCAATTCGCGCGAATGAAATTGCACTAGCACAATTACGAGTATATTACAGCTGGCCAAACATCAGATCGAGATCATTTAATGGTACGCCAGCAAATAATTCGCTCGTATTTGCTGATAAAAACAAACCCGATGGAACACCTGACTGGGTTGTTGTTGGAATACCAACTGGTAGTTATGAGGTCGAACAAATCAATGATGAATTTGCTCGTAGAATAAAATCAATAACAGGAAAAGAATCAAAAATATCAATTGATGTTCATGAGCCGACGCTGTCCTCGACGATTGAGATACATTCTCCTGATTATGCCGTTGATATTTATCAATCTTCAATCAGATCCGTGCTAGGATGGCCTGAAATCCCCCCGGTGTATGAAGGACCACCAGAACCAACGAGGGGTGATTTTACGTCAAAGACCAGTCTTCGTCATGATATTAAAATGAGTTCAGAATGGTTAGATTACATAGAAGTAAAACCAGGATGGAGGGGGGGGGGAGCACCTGTATATGATCCTAGAGCTCTTTTGTATAATCTTAATGAACGTGTTATTGCTTTTGATATTGATTCTGTATTTGCTTCAATAAACTTAGACCATGAAATACAGGTAAATAATTTACGTGATAGTTTTCAAGAGTATTTATTTGATTCAACATCTGCGCGCGATAATATTATTAGGTACATAGAAGTTTTAAATTATATAGTTAATTCTTCTGAAGTTATCTATAACAGAATTAGAGATATGGTTCTTAAGTCATCAGGCGATTATAAAAAATCCTTCGCAGCCAAATACAAAATATCCGAAGCTGACATTGTAACATTTAAATTTCCTGATTATAATCCGGATAAATTAAGAAAATCTGTCAATGATGTCATTGATGAGTTTTTTCCTAAAATACTCCATGCATGGACAAAAATAACACCACCAGCAACTGTTCTTAGATATGATAATGATCCACTCAGCGGCGGTAGGCACATATCTCCGGGAATCGTTAATATAACATCGACGATCGCGGTTAATCTAGTTTGTGAGGTAATTGATGGCAGTTATCAAATAGATCTTGGAAAATCAAATCAGGCTCAACAAGGATACATCCTATACACGTTCACACCACAAGTCCCCCCTGGCGATTTGATCGTGCAAGTACCAACCAATCCTGTCTATATACGCACACATAATCAGTATTTGTCACGAATAAATTTCAAACTTACGGACCACCTTAATCGCTTAATTGACCTACGTGGAGAAGAGCTTGTAATAAATCTGTATGTAAAGTCGTAAGACTTTTGTCGTAGAAAGATCCAACGTGAGGGTTTTTATACACTTGAAAACGCGCGTTTTCACAAAACATAGAACAATTTAGCCACGGAAACGAGGATTTCTTATTAACACAATGAACTCCGGCGCACTAGTCGAATAAATATATAATTCATCTTTTTTAAAATGTTTTATTTTTTTCTGAAAATTTGATCATTTTCACATAAATAAGAATCTTCGATTCTAAATCTTCGATTCTAAGTACCAACTCACCATAGAGTTATAATTCAGAATAAATAATTTGTAAAATTAAGAAATTTGTACAATTTTATGTTTTTGATGGGGTAAATGGTAGTCAAAATTAAGAAATTTGTACAATTTTGTAAATTTGATGGGGTAAATGGTACTCAAATTAAGAAATTTGTACAATTTTATGTTTTTGATGGGGTAAATGGTAGTCAAAATTAAGAAATTTGTACAATTTTGTTAAATTTCAGTAAAAAAAAAACAAATAAGAATCTTTGATTCTAAGTACCAACTAGCCAATCAGAGTTATAAATTGCATAAATCAGAATCTTTGATTCTAAATCTTTGATTCTAAGTACCAACTAACCCATCAAAGATCTCAGTCATCTTCAAAATTACTACTTTGGACGGGGTTACTCTCTAACATAATTTTTCTTAATAGTCTTATGCGAGCACTAATCGTTTTCTTTGCCTCATACTCGTGGGATAATAACGATTTAATTCTTTCTACGGCGGCAGAGAGAGGAACGAACTCCTTCACATGATCATCTTCTACGGTAGCTAGCGACTGAAACATTGCCGATTGAATCCGTTTCATGAGACTGTATTCAGATGATAGTGTGTGTGTCCCCATGGTTTTACGTTCTTGTAAAATCTCAAAGTCAGAAACTATTTTTTCAGGATTTAGTTCATCAGATATATTAATTCCATCTTTTTTCAATTTTTTAATAGCAACAATTACATCATTGATATTTTCATGGTTCATTATATAATACATAAATCTTCAAAATAAAAAAAAATATCCCTAGAACACCTATCGAGTGTTTAGCGAGTTCGTCGGGATGTTTCAAGGACAGTACAAACATATAATGAAAGACAGTACAGCCAAGAACTCATAGATTGCCATCGCATTCTATCAAGTTCACCAGGCACATGAAATATTCCTTCTACGAGAGCTTCTAACCCGTCAAACAACGGTCTAGAGGCCCAAGAAGGGGGACGGCACAAACATATATTATGAATGAACCTCTATTCGAGTCTTTTAGCAGGTTCAGTAAATATGTAATGAATGAATGAATGTAATGAGATGTAATGAATGAATGAATGTAATGAATGTAATGAGATGTAATGAATGAATGAAATATATATAATGAATGAATGGCCATTTTTCTCCGCTCAACAGAACCACCTACCCCAATAATCAACCCGTGGGTGGTACAAAACATGTATCAACCACCGGTGATACGTGGTTTGGATGGTTTTAAGAGCGGAGAGAGGCTGGCGGTGCCCCAATTAATTATAAAAATCGCTAATATGCGTAACCACCGACCAATTGTCAGTCATGGGATTCGATCCTGGACCGCGAGCGTCACAGTCCAATTCGATACGGATTGAGCTATCAAATCTTATTACAAACATATGTTTCGGAAGTTAATATATAGCTACAGCAATTCTGAATTCAAGAAATACGTTTTCACCAAACAAGTTAGATTTATAAAGCTGGACCACGCCATCTAACTGTTAATGTTTTCATTCTTACTGTTAATGTTTTTCATTCTTACTGTTAGATGTTTTCATTCTTCCTATGACTATACGAGATTTTCAATCCTCTCCATAGAAATATATATTACGGGATTTCCCACTCGTAAATCTGTATCGTGGTCAAGGGAGTATTTAGTTGTTAAAAAAAAAAGTAACCACAAATACATACGCACACATATACGTATACAAATATATTTTGCTCTGAACAAGGAAAATGCAATTGATTTTTAATTCCAAACACTATATGCATGTACTTCTGTAATTGAGTAAATACATGCAGGATCCCTGTACTGTTAACCCGCCACGATCGATACATACTAGACGCTGGATTCTACATTCAGTAAGCATGCATATAAATGTCGGTTTTCTGTAATGTATATGCTGTGTTGTTCTAAATGTTTCACGAATAGAACAGAAAAATACACGAACTGCAGTTAGAAACCGAAATAATTATGACCATAAAATTACCTCCCTTTCATGAGTCAAAAATAAGTAGTGTATGGGGGAAAATCTGTGACATAAATTAATTTAATGTGGTAATGATAATTATTGATATCGGAAGATAATTTTTTGCTTATATTTTTTCGAGAAAGCTGTTTTATGTATATTTTCTGCTACTTTTTGTACTGATTGCGGGTGAATATCAAAATATTTTGCAGCTGAATGCATTGAACGAAATATAATTTCTTCGCCAGTTTCTGTGTTTGTGGAAATTACCGCCCTCTTTCCGATTGTCTTACATCTTCCTGTATTACCGCGTGTATTATTCTCGCTGTATGTGACAACACAAAGGTTGGATAAGGAGTTGTTCTGAGGATCCCCGTCAAGATGATCAATAACAAAACCGTCATTGATCAATCCGTTATGACACTCATAGGTAAATCTATGACACAGATAATGTTTCTTTCCTCCCTTGTACGTGAACGCTAGATAACCAGAATTAATGACATGACCAACTGGTTTTTTTAACCTGCAGTGTCTGATGATACCATTAATATTTGATTCGTAGTTTGTCACGACAGGATGTGGGATAAATATATTTTGCTCCATATATGATAATATTATTTGTTTAAATTATTATTTGTCTGAAAACTTAGTTAGATAATCCTCCACGGATTTTATAGCATTTTCACTACTATTATTTTTTTTGTCATAATATCTTTTAAGTTCTCTGAACCGTTTTCCCCCGCACCTTCCACATAATTTTGTTTTTCCTCGCACTCCAGTACCACATCGCAGACATGGTATTGGTCCTAAGCTTCCACGGTTAACGCACTGCATGTGTTGTCCGCAGAACTCCCTTTTACAGGATTTATTACAACGAGTCAATGAACCCACCATGAGCCATCTGCATTGAGACATTGTATACATAATATTTTAATTTAAATACTTGTCTGAAATATAGTATGAATGAATTCGATAGATTATCCCGAATAAAGCCCTGGAGCGTGGATAAATTCAACCTTGACAGAATATCTCCAGACTTGCCAGTACGAGATCTGGTTGATCCGAAAAATAAAAGTCTGATCTCGAAAATTCACGACGCCAAGAAAGAATTTCACACAGATGGTGCATCTCATGTCTGGTCAACGTTCAAGATTATACGCAACGGCGCCATTAACGCTATGATGAACGACAAACGAGCAGCAGTTATCATTAACTACCTCTTTGATATTCATCAAAGTAATCGCAAGTATCTTTTCAAAATAAAATTCGTCGTGTTGACAGAAACAAATGATTGGATTATCCGTGACAAATATGATCCTGTCCATGGTAATAAAAAAACTGTCGTACTAAGTAAAGATTCCAAACCAGGTCTATTGACAGGTATTGACAAACCGTATTATGAACGAGCATATCCTGTGACCGCGGTTATTTATGGAATCTATGCGATAAATGAAAAACCTAGCGTTGATAAACTAGCGCCAATGAAATTTTCAAAAATAAATTGTGTAGCTGAACGAGTAACAGAACATTTTACCGTTTTGACTCGTGGAAACGGCTTAACGGATAAGAGACGTAAAATAATAAACACGTGGGGAGAAATGGTTAAAGATACTGGTGCGTCTATGAAAGATGTCGCTGAGTTAGGAAAAAGATTAAAATTTCCAATAACCGTAGCGACGATAACTGGAGAAATTTTGTATGAATCAAAATATAGATCAAAAGGAGCTTCGATCGAAATTATTGATCATAACTCACACGCGTGGACTAACGCAGTAACAATATTTCCACGAGATCGAACTGTTAAATGTTATCCTACAGATAATTCTGATGGAGGCATGTTTGATTTTATTAACGAAATAAGTAAAAACGATCCTGTGTCAGTATGGTTATTTCATTCTTGCGTGGAAGAAAATAATCAATTTGATCAGTTTGTACGACCTAATGGTGTTATTTATCGAACAAATCATCTTCACGAGAAAATGAAAAATCTTGCACTGCAATACACTGATGACACTGACGAATTATTGACCAACTGCTTTACTGTTCCGTCCGTTGCGGCCCATTTTGCTAGAAAGAAAAATTCGTGGAAACCAACTCGGTTTGATTTTCTCAATGACATAGTATCCAGTTGTGTCGAATATGGACACGGCGGACTATGGAACACTAAATACGATCATAGAGATGTTATTTCAGTTGATATGGTTGCGTGTTATCCGGGAAGTTTTCTTGGATACGGAGATTGTTCTGTGTATTTTGAGCGATTCGGTCATCCCACGCACGAAATGACGCGAGTATCGATAAATGGACCATTACCGGATTTTGATCTGACTGGATTTGCTCGTATCGAGTCATTCGAAATGTCTAAAGGACTCCATGCAATTTGTTATGTTTGGTTTGGAAAACATTTTTCGGAAAAAATGTGGACACCAATAGTACTATTACGGTATATGCTTGATTGCACGATGTTAATATCGCTGACGATCAGCGAAGCAATTATATCATATCGAAAACAAACCAAAGTTTGGTTACCACACTCAGATGAAACCGATTCGAAGGATCTTGGTAGAAAAATAATTGGCAAATTTACCCAAGGAGCAGCATATGATCACAGACAACATTGTACAAGATTGATCATGGACGACGCTGAGTTAGATTTTATAATCGCTGATACAACGAACAAGAACACGTTTGTAAGTCGAGAAACAGCTTTCTTGTCGAGTGGAAATAAACTAGGTACCATCGTGAACTACATGGACGGTGAGTCACCTCAGTATACTCATTTAAGATCATCGATGCTCGCGTATGTTTCAATAAATCTATTATCGATGATAAATAAGGTTTCTACGCATGCCGTCAGAGTTGCTACCGATTCGTTTTATATAAGCAAAAAACATTCAATGCTGTTAGAAGGATTAAACATAGGCACTTATGCATCGTGGGGTTCGTGGAGAATAAAAAATGAATATATGCTCGATTATTCCGAATCCGCTGATGTTGCGGTTAAAGATATTTACTGTAAAAAAATATCAAACGTTGACAACTTCGTTGTTACCATCGATATACGATCCAATAACTAGACACAAAACGGTTTATCTAAACGGACCTGGCGGCAGTGGTAAAACCACTCGAGCTATCGAACTATTTCAGAACTCGGATATGATCGTGCTAACACCCACACATAGACTCGCACGAGAGATGAAACAACGCGGTGTTAATTCCTGTACTTATCACAGCTTTTTTCGATGGAAGGGTGATACATGGACATCTTTAAGGATGGGTGAGAAATACATTCCAAGGATTATAATATGGGATGAAATATGCACTGTACCGCAAGAAACATTAAAAACATTTCTTGATTGGTTGTTAACAAGAAATACTGCTGTGATAATGTGCGGCGATCACGGTCAACCACCACCTGTAGCTGGACCATCTCCACATGATTGGCTAAAGAACTTTGTCGACCACGCTGAAGAAATAACTGATGATCATAGAGCACTTGATGCAGCATTGAAGGAATTTAAAAAATTAATCAGACTGCAACCGAATAAAATACAGTGTGAAATAATGCGCGAGATAATTTCAGAAACACCCATGAAAGACTTTATGCAAACGTGGCGACCAAACGATTTGATAGTTGCAAGTAGAAAGATAGTTCGTGATACACTTCAGCGGGAGTTGTTTCAGTTGCAACGAGAAAAGTTTCCAACGTTGTCAGTTCCAGTATGTTATCGACCAGCAGATACGCGACGGCAAAATATCGACGTTGATATACCAGGAGAGTCAAAGAGGAAACAGAATCTTGTATTGAATGATATTGTTGCCGTCGACGTTGATGTTGTTGAAGATGCTCTACGTGCTGATAAATCCCCGTGGACGCTCGGATACGCGATGACGATTCATTCATCTCAGGGATTAACTATTACTGATACAGTTGTTTGGATCGTTGATGATCACATCGAATGGTCGAACTTGGTTTATCTCGCAGTGTCTCGAGTTAGAAAAATATCTCAATTGAGACGAATCGTCATGGACTCGTCAGTGATCAATGATGATGTTGACGGTGATATAATAAGAAAAAAATTATCTGGTTATAAACAGTGTGATAAAAAAAGTAAACGCAATTTTGATCTTGATGTTGATTTTATTAATGCGCTAAAACAACAACCGAATAATCATTGTGCAAGTTGTAATTGTATAATGTTATGGCGGTATCTGAAAAATGATCCAAGACAATTTACCATAGATAGAAAAAATAACAATCTTGGTCATACGCGAGAAAATATCATGTTGACCTGTCTTGAATGTAATCGACGCCGGGGTGCAGGCACCCTCGGAAATGCAAAGCATTTCTGCGCCAGTGCTAGTTAAGTGATTTTGGTGGTAATTGTGTATCCGTAGGGATCACTTGTAATTGTTCACGCACAAATCCGCGTTGAGGAGCAGCCGAATCTAGTCTGTAGATTGCGGGTCTGGAAACGCCTACGTTTCTCCCGGTGGATCTTGTCACGGTGGATATCTTATGCGTGGTAACACTCCAAATAGGATCAGTCGCTCTCGCTTTACCGCCTTCAAGTTCGCCGGGCTCATATAAATATCTAACTGTAACATCACCCAATATTTTTTGTTTTTCAATATCTTTTCGTATTGGTATATTTGTTTTGGTAATTGCATTAATTGGTTTCATGTTGGTTGTTCGTGTAATCTCATTATTTAATGCAGCTATCACGCTCGGTAATCTTGCCACCCATTCACGAGATCTTTTATCCTGAATCAATTCCTTCGCGTATTGATATCCAAATAACCGCTCAGCGAGTGTTCGATTAAATCGCTCAACAATCGCCTGATCACGATGAATTGCAGCATGCCCTCGTCGTATTTTGGTATTATGTTGTTTCATCAACGATGATACTGGACCAAGAAATTCCTTGCCAGGATCAACCTGTAGTAGCTGTGGCCATCGCAGACCACTTTGTGGTCCACCAACTCGTTGATAAATTCGTTTAAATGCGTCAGCTACTTCAGCGGCTGTTTTAGTCGTTAACGGTTCTGCTTCTTTATATCTACTTGCAACGTCAATGACAGTTAACGCGTATTTGTACGTTTTTCCACGTACAGTATCATATGGTAAAATAAAATATCAGCTTGATGAACTTCATTAGGAACACTGACACTGAAATACGCGTACTGAATTTGTTTAGGACGTGGTAGATAAATTTGCCATATTGCCTGCCTGGACAACCACGCGCTAGCGGCAGAATGTTTAACCGCTGCTGCATCAGCGAGTTTACTAATTGCTGATTTACCCTTCCAGTATCCAATTGGTGAATAATAAATCGATTCCATTATATATTACCAGCCCCTAGCGCTAATTTACTTTTCATCGCGGATCTTACTAACCAATTAGCTAATGATTCTCTGATATTTTTATTTTTTATGGAATTTAATGAATGAATTAATTTCACATCTGCGATATGCCTATCTTGTAGATTTTGACTTTTATAAGCTACATCATGAGCATGACAAGCTCGATCAATGGCGTTTACTGGTTCCTCGCCTGGTTTTGGTTGATCCTGATTATCAAGCCTGATATCGAGTCGAGTACCAGGACCGCAATAATTATATCCTGGTAGATGTTTTTCTCCGCTGTATTTAGCCCATGGAGCACCTGGAAACTTTGACATCAAATTAGCAATATCACCACCGCGCCTATTAGGTAAAAACGAAAATTTCTTTCTACCGCATACAGAACATTTTCCACCGTACGCTATTTTTTTATTTTTTGTTATAACCGTAGCTAAATCAGTGGTTGGAGTTTTAACTTTACAGCGTAAACAATATAAATTCATGTTATGATATATATGGATATAATTGATTTCTCAGCAACTCGGCAGCGAGAGCCAGTTAAACACCACCCTGCGTTACCAAATTCCATCAGAATGATTATCATGGGACCATCTGGATCGGGTAAGACGCAATTATTACTCAATCTGATAATGAGATGGTTGAAGTGGGATAAATTATATTTGGTAGCACCATCCGCTGATGATCAGCGATGTTATGATGTACTTAAAGATTTCAATGAAAACGTGCAATTACTGGACGAAAATAATGATGTTATAGAGTTTATAACAGATATTGATGAAGCACCGTCCGTTGATGTTTTAAACGGATTTATTAATAATTTAGTTGTATACGACGATGTGATGCTAGATAAACAGTAAAATCCAGCTAGGATTTTTTCCCGTGGTAGACATAAAAATACCGATGTTATTTATGTTACTCAACGATACACACAAATACCAAAAGTGATCAGAGATAATTGCAACATTTTAGTTGTGTTCAATGGCGTAGACACACACACGTTGCGAAATATTCATCAAACCTGGTGCAGCGGTGACATGGATATAATTAAATTCAGAAACTTCTTTTCACGAGCGCAAACTACTCCGCACGGGTTTATAACAATAAATTTGCACGATCCTAGAACAAGATATCGTATTGGACTTGATAAAATATTTGGGTAACAGGGGTGATGATAAAATTAAACTGATAAAATTAATATAATGAACAATTGTGCGTGGCTGCGTCAAGGAACCACTAACAAATGTGATAAAAAATGTCGTGGAGAATATTGCAAAAAACATAATTATCTTGTAAAGAAAAACCCTCATGCCGGTCCACGAAGATGTGTTGGATGTAACAACGGCGTTAGAGGATTATATCAGATTTGCAAAAATTGCGGTGGAGATCGATACAGAAGTTTGATGATATATTACAGAAAAAGAAAAAACATAAATCCAAAAATAGAAAAACCACCATCAGAACTTGAATATTACTTGAAACATAAAACAAATTCCCAGGATTCCGAAGA
The DNA here is from genome assembly GCA_028554795.2 of Sinohyriopsis cumingii. NCBI lineage: Eukaryota > Metazoa > Mollusca > Bivalvia > Unionida > Unionidae > Sinohyriopsis > Sinohyriopsis cumingii. The sequence continues at coordinate 133,128,634 of CM068827.1, forward strand.
TTCCCAGGATTCCGATGATTGAGCAGCAGAGGAGGCTCGTCTACAATTATGTTGGGGACAAACAACCGTAGACATGGTATTTGACCTCTATGAAGGGTCACTATTTTTTTAGTATAACAAAGGGTGACCCTTCCCTTAAGTGGTCTGCTCCCCCCCTCTGCTGCTACTCTAGTATCGTTGTTAAAGTGTTTATCAACGATAACGGCTTTTATCCGCTTGCACTATCCACACATGGGCAACGAGGACGAACTGACTTGCTGCTGCTGAGTGAAATGAAAGAATCAAAGTCGGTATCACGCTACATATGGATAAAGAAAAAGCTTGCTCCGGTGCTTAACGGACACAGCAATCACAAGGTTGAGATATATCAACGCTGACGTTGCATGCATATATTTAATACCCAACAATTGCTCAACGACCATAACTTTACTGTCGCGGGATTAGTGAGGTACCGAAGTAGACAATAATGCTAGAACCAAGTAAAAACATCCTGAAATTCACTGCGGTGCACAGAAAGTTGAAAGTTTCCTATATCATCTACGTGTACATTTACTGTCTCAGTGTTCGAATAGAAAGCTCTGCTCCACGTCCATTGTCCATACAACAATTCAAGCTACTGACCAACAATCATGCAGATTTTTTGTTCACAAATCGGAGAATAGCTGAAAAGTGTTTCACAGCCAAAATCAAAGCCAAAACGTTCCTTCTCGAATGTGGAATAATTTTCTGGTGCTTATTTAATTTCTTAAAACAACATCACACTAGATGATTTACACCAGTTTTGTCTTCTTGATTCAATACTGCATCAATACCAACATCACATGCATCAACATACATTTAAAATGATTGACTGAAATTTGGAACTGTAAGACTGGCGCACTCTTAAGTATGGCCTTTAACTTATCAAAAGCCTCCTGACATTTTTCAGACCAATAAAATTTGGTTTTCGTACCCAAATAAATTTGTCAGGGGTTCAGTAATTACGGAAACATTGGAACAAATTTTCGGATAGTATCCAGCCATACCCAAATATTCGCATCAGTCGATTTTTACTGATAGGCACAGGGAATTCAGAGATAGACTTGACCCTAGCATCCATAGGTTTAACTTGTTGATGACCCAAAATATATCCAACAAATGCATCACAAGCACGGCAGAACTCACTTTTGGATAAATCCATTATCATATTTGCATCAGTGAGAGTGAGTCTGTCTAAGAATTTCCGAAATGTCTCTAAGTGACTTTTCCAGGTGTCATTCTAAATGATGACACCATCGAGATAGGCATCTCATTTATCTTTACTAGATGTAATCATGTTCATTAAACCTTGAAAAGTACAAGGCGAACCCTTCATTTCCAAACGGCACCATTTTATATCGATAAAATCGTTCTGGAGTAACGAATGCCGAAATTTAGTTTGCAGTTTCAATTAATGTTTTTTACCAGAATCCTTTCAGGTCAAATGTGTTGCCATACGTTGCATTTCCAATTTTATCAATGCAGTCCTCGATTCTCATCAAGGAAATGCATCTGTTTTAGTCACTCTGTATCTATATTAGTCACAATGTTAACCTTTCGATAGTCAGTGCATATGCGGAAAGTATTATCTGGAGTCGGTACAAGTATAAATGATGAACCACAGTCACTTTTACTCAGCTCTATGAAATTATTCTCCAGTAAATACTGGATTTCTTTTTTCAAAGATTCGTGTTTGATAGGGTACATCATGTATGGATGTTGTTGTGGAATCCAAAATTTTATTTGTTTGTGTATGAACATCTGGAAATAAATGATTATATTCAAGTAATAGCTTTTTTTAGTTCATTATTTTCTTGCTGCTGCAGATGTGAATGTTTCTGGGCAAGATTATTCATAATTTCTGAATTCCGAACATTGGTTACTCGAAATCACTACAGCTCGATTGCATTACCTTGCTTAAAGCTTCACTGTGTGGGACACGTACAACAAAGCAAAATTCATTGCATGATTAATCTGACTATCTCTATCAAAATACACCTTTAAAATATTTATATGGCAAAGATGTTTTTGGTTTCGCCTCCCGGGGGTATTTATGATATAATTTAAATCACATAATTTCTTTTCAACTGCGTAAGGGTCATAGAACATAGCCTGAAGAGGATTTTGTGGCATGGGCAAGAGAGTAAAAACTTTATCACCAGGCTGACAACTCCTTTCCTTTGAAGTTTTGTCATACCTAAATTTCATTTCTGACTAAATAGAGTACACATTAGTTCTTCTTCACAAGCCTGTGACAACTTATATTAAAATTGGGAACATAATCGAGAAGATTAATTTCTAAATCTTCATCTGAAAGAATTTTACCTTTCAACATCTTACATGGGCCACGCACAATATGTCCAAAACTGACTTGAAAGGAACTGAATCCTAAAGATTCTCGAACTGACTCCCTAACAGCAAACAAATGTAAACGAACACATTCGTCCCAATCATTTCCTGTATCAAAACAGTATGATCAAATCATATTTTTTTCACAGTTTGATGAAATCTTCCTAAAAACTCATTGGCTTTCAGGGTGATCGGCAGCAGACTTGAATTGCTGAATTCCTAACTTGACCCTCGATCAGACTCGACAGATTTGGACAGGCCATACTGAGTTTAAAAATATTATAAAAGCTTTTACTATTGTTTTAGTTTTAATATTCCTCAAAGGAATTGCCTCTGGGAATCTTGCAGGCACACACTTTATGATCAACACTTATATTTTGCCTGATTTGATCTTAAGTAAGAGTCCGACACAGTCTGCCATAATTCTGCTAAATGGTTCGTCAAATGCAGGAATATATTGCAGATGAGCCATTCTGAGCGGGTTTCTTATCATTTGACAAGTGCGAGAAGATCTGCAGTATTTACAAACATCACTTTTATCTTTGGCAAATTAAAGTAACTGAAGATCTTCTGATAATTCTTATAGATCCCCAAATGACAAGCCAAAGGAGTCTTGTGGGCCAAACTATGAATTTCCTCTCTGTACGACTTCGAAGCTAAAATTCAAGGAATATCCATTTTCTCATACGGACCCCAGTTTTAATAAAATAACAAACATGCACTTCTGTGGCTTCAGTTTCAGTAATGGCCATCTGAAGCAAACAGATCGCAGGATCTTTTTCTTGTTCGATAACAAATTATATTATTGTCACCCTGATTAGAATAATGAGAACGATTTGTTAAAAGAGTATCACTGTGATCAATACCCTCTGATTGATCCAAACAAGGAGTACATGTGACATCATCAAAAGCCTGACCAATACATGTGTCAGCTGAAAGAGTAATTTCCTGATCAATATCAATTTCAATATCTAGAGGTTTCCTTGCTATAGCTCTAGTAACTGCACAAGCTTGGTACAAATCAGTGATTTAAGTTTCAATAGGATCGAATTTCTGATCCAAACAAGGCTTGTCAGTTACAAGTGGATTAATCAGAACCTTATCTCCAGCTTGGTCACTGCCTATTTAAAACGAAAACCCTCGATGGGTAAAGATGGCACTGACCCAAATGTCCTGGGTCCTGTGACTAAGTTTAATGACATATTTACACAAAAGTGAGAACATTAACAAAACTGCACTCTACTTCCTGAATAAGACTTTTCTCATAAGAAGAAGAATTCTCAGAAAAAGGCAAAGTACCTGATAATAAAAGACTCTGTGAAGCTCCCGCGTCCCTTAAAATTTGAATAGGGATATGATTGACAGAATCAATAATGAAGTATATAGAACCCTTCGATCATATATCTCCATAATAAAATCAGACAGGGGTTTGTTTGACCCAACAAATGTACTGCTTTCAATACATGACCGTAACTTTAACCTCTTAGAAATAAGAGCATACAGAAAAGGTCTGTCTTGATTCTGTTCGTTATTTTTCAATTTGTAGCAATCAGAAATAAGTGCCCTTTCTTCTTGCAAAAGATACAGGTAGAAAGAGATAAAGACGTCTGAACAATCTTCTCAGAGACTTTGTTTCTAAAAAGTTGTGCCATTTCGAAATTTGGAATTGCTCGTATCAGTCTGAAACATTGTTTTACCAATACGTTGCTGATTGGAAGACTGTATGAGCTAAAGAATACTCGTTAGCTGTCAGAGCGGCATTTTCTAGTTTTTCCTTTGTGCCGATCAAGGTAAGTCTTAACGTCACTATAGACGGAATTCTTGAAATCTTCCACCAATATGTGTTGTCTGAGATTTTCGTAATCTTGACCATCTATCTTGGTTAACACTACCTATTAAAAAGCAGCTCTTTTCCTCTTGCACATTCGACATGGGTTTGTCCGGTTCCTTTTTCATAGTTCCTAAACTTTTGACAATAAGCCTCATGTACCAACTCATAACCTTTCAAGATGCATTCCTTAATCAGATCATAATCAGCACTTTGCTGTACTGACAGGGAAGTGTAGATGTCACTAGCTTTGCCAAAAAGTGCACTTTGTAATAAAAGAGTTTAATGCTCTCTTGGTCATTTCAAATTTTCAGCAATTTTTTCAAAACGAGGAAAAATGTTTCTCTCCTTTTTCTGAAATATTTTAGAGAAATTTATATCACAAAAACGAGCCCCCAAATTTCTGTTTCAAGTCAATGCTCTTAAAACAAGTAGCAACAAATAGTAAAAAGCAGAACGCTTTGTAAAATTCAACAAATAATTTATTTCCCTAGAATACAAAGTGAAAATTAAAAAATAATTAAATCCCAGTATATCTATATAATCACAGACACATGTCCTAATAGTAAACGTTCTGAATAAACTTTAGTAGAAATCCAAATTAACTCCGAAGGTACAGATGTCTGTGGCGGCATGTATCGTGTTGTTGAACAAAGTCTTTTGTTGGAATATATTGCTTTAATTCCAGCTTTGAATTCTCTACAAATCCCAGTGAATGTCTCTGTCCAAGAACATTATTTTTTATGAGCACTCTGTATTTCTAAAGAAAAAAATCACTGAATTAAATAATTTGAAGAAATAAATTCCAGCCCAAATGAACTTCTGGACACACCAATGATACAAAATTGATTCTGCGAGATCTTAAAGCACGAATAAATAATGTTTCCAGTAGCAAGATTGTATAGCCTTCTGTCACACAGCAGGTCACAATTAATATATATATATATATATATATATATATATATATATATATATATATATATATATATATATATATATATATATATATATATATATATATATATATATATATATATATATATATATATATATATAAAATGGAAAATAACCCTCTGGAAGGTTCATAATGGTTACAAAAGCTTCATAGTGTTTACAAAATAAAATCTTATTTTTAGAAGTCTATTACTAAAATTAAAATAAATTATGTGCATTAAACAACAGGCGAACTCTGGAATTCATAAGGTATATCGGAAGCTCAAGGCTCAGATTGAGATAAAACTCCAAAATCAGAAATTCAGGCCAAGTAGAAAATGAACTTCATTTTGGACATGGTTAAGTCCAACATCCAATGTCGCATTATCAGAAGCATATAATGAATTTTCGTTTAATTTAAAAAAAAAATACAAAACGATGCAAATTATGTATACACATAACATGAGCTTAATCAATCGTTGCCATGACAAAGACCTCAAGCAGATTACCATGTGAGTCCATATCTGAACTTCTTACAGTGTACCCGTAATGAAATTTTGTCATGGATGTTTTTATTTTCATGTTTTGTATCTGGGGATATGTTCGATCCCCAAAAAAGTTTTTGAGAACGTTCGTGGACAGCAATCAGAGAAATAGGGGGTCATTATGGATACCGGCAATATTAAGCTTACTTTGTATAGAACAATTGTATCCAATTTTTTAAGTGCGTGAACACCTATTTAATTTTTTTTATTTTATATTTCAACCCCTGTTTGGCTGTGACCAATTCGTGATCTGTTGCAAGAAAAGCAAAACGTAAAAAAACTATGTGTCGAACCGATTTCGAGAAATAGGGGACTGAAAATATTGGCGCTATGACAGAGACTTACTGGGATTAAATCATACATTTGTACAAGACATGGATCCTTCTTTAAGATTTTATATCCAATGATATTTTCGACTCCCACAGGAAGTCGTGACGAATTTCTTGAGGGAGAACTCATGGATATCGGCTACAAAATACTGGTACACCGTGGATCGATGCTATCAACAATTTGTAGTAACTGAACCTCTGTTTAGAGGATTTTGATTTCAGTGCCTCTTTGACAGTTTCTACGTAGGTTTAAGATGCATCAGTAAGAAAGGTTTAAGAAGCAACAGTAAGAAAGGTTTCAGGAAACTTCAACAATGTCTTTGGATACAGTCAATGTTTAAGCTATTATTTTGTAGACAGATTATATGCTAATTGTGTAGTCCATAGTTCGATAGTTATCATTTCAATCCCTGTTTGACAATTCCATGGCAGTAATCCGTTCAAATAATAGCAACCGATTTCAAGAAATTAGGGATTAAATATGTGGTGGTGGGTTGCATGGTGGTATGACACAGGCCGCAAGGAGATGACATCTTGAGTATGTTTATGAGCTCTTACATCCTCCATTGTAAACTGAACCTTTCATAAATGCGCAAATTCTATAAATAACTCTAATCCAAACACATTATCACATCAGGGAAGTCAAATTTTACACATGCATGTATTTATTTTTTGTTTGTTTCACATCTGCATGACTCATTGTTAATCTTTTAGAAGCCGAATTTTTGTACTTCACATCATGCAATACAAGATGCGACCCAAAAAATTAAAACAAACAAAGAATCCTATCTCAAATTCCCAAATACGTATACCTAAAGTAATGCAGAAAATTCTTGATGAAAGAAATTAGGAAGTGTCCATTTTACTCGGTTTCAGAAAATATCTTCGCACACAGAATGATAATCATTAAAATCTAAAACAAAACAACAATTAACAGCGAAGTAAATACAAGTAGCACATGCCTTGGATTTGTTATACTCTCTCTCTCTCTCTCTCTCTCTCTCTCTCTCTCTCTCAGATAGAGATATAGAAAGATAGATATGTGTATGTATGTATGCATGCATGCATGTAATGTATGTATGTATGTATGTATGTATGTATGTATGTATGTGTAATTCCCCTATCGACCTGTGTCATAGTCCTCTCCCCCGTCATATACTGAATTCTCCTTTTTGTCAAAATCTGTACTGGATTCATATTGACGGTACATAAGGATTGTCTTTTTTTCTCCGTCTTTATTTCATTTGTTGGTTAATGATTACTCTGTGTTTAATATATCAAAGATGATCCATGTCAATATTTCTTTTTAGGGGTGGACTGTATGGTCCATTCATGGCCTTAAAAGGCAATCCATTTGCGGCTTATTAGGTCCCTATTGTGTACCTAAACAAACAGTTGTCATCCAGCCAGTTTTGTTAGATATTCTACTTGCCTTGAACCAACGCGTCTACTGGTATAAGTGGCTAGCTCTGCTTCCTTTCCGACTATTAGTATTTCACTGGCTACGTACTGTGCAGTGACTACATGAGGTGTACATGCCTAGAATAAAAGAACAACAAAAGCCGCAAAGACCAAGTTCACAAATATATCCATATCTTTAATTATTACGCAGTAAAACTGCTCCGGTGACCTAGTAGTTAGAGCGTCCGCCTAGTATGCGGGAGGTCGTGGCTTACAAAAATGGTACTAACAGCTGCCTCGCTTGACACTCAGCATTAAGTGTTTATTGTTAGGACTGGTCGGCCTGGTGTCAGGATAATGTGACTGGGTGGGACATCATGCTACATGTCTGCGGCATGATGCCACAGTGCTAGACCACTATAAACTGACACACTGCAGACATTGTAGTGATATGACTGAAAAATTGTTAAAGCTACGTTAAAAATCCAAATCACACACACACACACACACACACACACACACACACATTACGCAATAATAGCTCAAAACGTTACACCATAGCCTTAAGTCCAGAAATTTACCAGGGGCCACAAGGGTCAATTTACAAAACTGTCCTTTGCCACCTCACGCACAGAAAATGCACACACACACACACACACTTTTAAGCAACTCATGTTCCAATTTCCCCGGATATTATTAGTATTTCATATTCGCCGGGATGTGTGAGTATACTGTATCAACATATTGACAACTTATTTTATGTATTATCTGTACACTTTTTTCACTAAGACTAACTTTGTTCCATATAAAACACAACAAAACTGGAACTGAGTGAAATATTATATGAGAAATTTTATAGAAACCATCTGATAGTTGCATCAGGAAAGCTGTTGAGATGACGAGAATGGCAAACCATCGGGACCACGATGTGTAAACGTTTCGCAATTTCGACGCTCTATCATACTAACTCCATAGAAGAAATAGGAGGGTACCTTAGAATATATAAATCATATTATCTATGCAATGCATATAATATCATATCTTGAGCTGAGACGCATCAGCTCAATTCGCAAATATCTTTCAGTTGATGCCACAAAAACACTTGTGTGTTCATTAGTACTTTCAAGACTGGACTATTGTAATTCAATTCTGTCTGGTTCATCTCAATATCTGCTCCAGAAACTTCAAAAAGTTCAAAATACAGCTGCTCGGATCATACTTAGAGTACCACGATCAGAGCACACCTCCCCGCTGCTCTGTACCCTACACTGGCTATCCATTCGATCCAGAATCAGATACAAAATTTGTTCTCTGTGCTACGTTTCACTGTCGGGTTCTTGTCCAACATACCTATCCGACCTCACCCATGTGTACACACCAGCAAGATACTTACGCTCCTCTTCTGACAATCGTATACTCATTATTCCCACTATGAAAACAAAGTCATATGGACAGCGTTCTTTTGCATACCAGGGCCCAGCAACGTGGAATGAATTGCCCACTGAACTTAGACACAAAGACACACTGATCCCATTCAAGAGTGCTCTCAAAACTCACTTATTTCCATTGCAAGAACAAACTTAAAGACCTAATAATGTTTCCTACCTTAAATATTTTCAGTATGTTTTTTTATGTTTTCTAATTTCACGGTGTTTGTTTTTGTAATTATATCATTATTTGTTTTTTTATCTTATAGGTGTTGTCTAAAGTTGTAATGCGCTTAGAGCTTCTAAAGATTAGAAGATTAGACGCTATACAAAGTCCTCATTATTATTATTATTAATATACATATATATATATATATATATATATATATATATATATATATATATATATATATATATATATATATATATATATCTGAGTTATTCTCACTTAGACACCATAGTTATTTTTTAATAGGCTAATGTCTTATATTTATTTTATTAGGGAATCTATGAAACCAGTGGATGTTCATATATCACTTGTATTAAACAATTTGTGCCTTTGGGATTTTTTTAAAAAACATTTTCTATTGATTCCGATGCATACAAAGAGAATGTTGCGATATTTAAACAAATTATGACTTTAGCTGACTTAAAATCTGTACTCATTGAAAGATATTAAAGAAATTGAATTTCTAAGTCTTTTCATTATTTTTATAATTTATGAGTTCATCAATGATGTTTGAATTGAAAGGCATAGTGGATTTTGTTTGTGGGTGGAGTGTATTGACATATCTAATATTTCCAGGTGTATATATTGATTTATTTCAGGTGATGTTTACATACTATTTTGCTTTGAAAAAGTCACTTAAGAATTCTAAATTCAACATTTTAGTCTTTGGCAGAAATTTGGCTTGGTCCAAGTGACATGATGTTTGGTCTTGCTAAAAAAATTTCGTCAGCAATTAATGGGACAAAGCTCCTGTCTTTTTTCTTCTTCAGGCACTAACGAATCCGTGTCCAGTCATTAGCGCCAAGTTTCGTATTATGTTTCCTTTTTACACCCATCCCCCAAACCCAACGATAATGGAGGCCATGACGGTAGCGCAGGTTTGGCCTTATCCTCTAACCATTGGTACACATCCTGAGACTTCGCATCAATCAAAATAGCACTTGCCCACTCACATTACTATAGTCTATACTCAGTATAGTCCAAGTTTCCTCTAACCCTTGCCACCCCAACATAAATGTCCAAATATCAAAAATGGGTGACAAGGGTTAGACGAAAGTCGGACTATAATAGTTTGTTTCGTATAACAGACATTTGTCTTGATATATCAAGAAACACTGTAGTTAAGGGAGTTAACTCCTAAATACATTATCAAAACTTTCCGGGGTTGTCTCCATTTTTAATCTCTTTTACAAGACACGTGTCTATTGTGGACACATGATACTTGATGAGATGTGATTAGTATGAACACTTTTCTATTGTATACACCCGTCGATTACGTGCACCTTGTTTTATTGAAGGATTAAGTTTTAAATATCACTCTAGTTGGCCTGCGCAAGGGATATAAATTTTTATGAAAAAAAAAATACAACCAAAGTCTGAGCAAACCGTTGAATATCGATTTTTATCTTCCTATTTTCATATCTCTGTGTAATTGTATTAATGTGTTGTGATACTGATCTTGGAAGTTTGAATTTATTAGTTTCAATTTGTCATAACCCTATAAGAAGATTACAAATTTCCCACGGCACTAGAACTCCTAATATTTTCTTCGAGCAACAGTAAGTTACCTTTACTTGAAACGAGGTTACAGTTCTTATGAAAATCTGGAATAAAGGTACAGGTATACTGAAGGGACAGATGGTACAAAACTGTGCATAATTATATAGCAAGAGCCCACAATTGATAATTATATCAATATTATTCACACGGTCACATAGAACGCACGTAGAACAACAGAAAATGTTTTTGTTAAATTGCCTTTGCAAACTAATTACATTAATTTTCTCTGTAGTAAATGTCATGGATATGTTTCCGATAAATGAGGAGATTCCACGTTTCTCCGAAGTTCATTATATCCTAGCAAACTAGTATTATTTTTTTCTTTTGTTCTGGAGAGGATGATGGGGTGGATAATTTACCACATTCGGGTTTTCTCGAAGTAGTAGTGGTACCATATCATCAAGATATGTTAGTTCCAAAAGTTGTTTCACCATTTTTTCTCCCTTTTAATTAAAAGTGACAGCCCATTCCAAAAACCAATTAGCAGCGATATATCCTTTAAATATTTATATTTTTTATTACAATGTCTAAATCATCCTCATCCTCATATATATGTAACCTTTCCAGTTTTACTCGTGTCTCAAAACAATGGTATGTTTTTTTATATGGGTTAGGGTTAATGACTTCTGTATTCTGTCTTCGAAATTAATAAATTTACACGTATCTTAGAGTTATGCTCAAGAACCTTCCAGTTGGGAGCAAGTTCATAGTACTGAGGTAATCCTTTAAACTTTCCCTGTACTTGCAAAAGGTGAACAAATGAGTTACAGAAGAAAGTGTCTTCGCTTCAATTAAAAACGTAAAACACCCATTATGCTTTATTTCTGCGTCTTTGACCCTGATTCCAAGGGTCGTGGATGTGTATCACATGATACGTTGGGTTTTTGTTTTGTTGCGTAGCCACTTATTCAAAGAAGTGTGCGTGTGCGTGTGTGTGTGTGATTTGGATTTTTAACGTAGATTTAACAATTGTTCAGTCATATCGTTACGATGTCTGCAGTGTGGCAGTTTATGGTGATGTTTAGCACTGGGACATCATACTGCAGACATGTGGCATGATGTCCCACCCAGTCAACACCAGGCCGACCAGTCCTAACACTAACCTCTTAATGCTGAGCGCCTGTCGAGGCAGCTGTTGGTACCACTTTTATAAGTCTTTGGTATGACTCTGCTGGGGTTTGAACCAGTGACCTCTCGGAGAATTAATATAATTAATTAATGGGTGTTAGAAAGAAAAGGACAAAAATAATTAATGATTACACAAATATACCATTTGGACGAATGAGTGTGTCCGTGATTTAATTTGCTTGCTTCTTAATCAGCTAATAAGGATCCAGCGCCGGATTAGGGCTTTCCAGGGCCCTTAGCACAGAAAATATTATGTTGGCCCCCACCACCAACAAAATGTGAAACTAAAAAAACAAACAATATTAAAAGCTAACAAGAAATAATCAAAATACTTGCACACGCAGATTGAAATGGTCATATATCATTTATTCAATTTTATCATCAAGAGTTAATCTGAATCTTCTGGTGCCCCTATTGGGCTGGTGACCTAAGCACGTGGTTAGTGTGCTTACTAGATAATCCGGCACTGCAAGAATCCACCATATGAAATGAGTTCAACATGCGATATCTGAAACAAAAATCAAAAGCCTTTCATCAAAATCCTAACACAAATTTGTGTGACCTTGATTGTATTCCTAAAATCAAACAAATAAAATATGTTTTTTCCATGATAATAGATTTGTCTCGAAATCGCCGTTAACCATTTAACCCTCTTTCTCGCGTTATATTGTTAATGGACAGCAAGGCTCTGTGTCCGTTCCTGGTATCTGTATACCAGAAGTGATCGTGGTTTATCATAGCTAGCAAGCTGTTAAACATCTATGATAGAACAACAATTGTTCTAAATTGATAGTAAACCTTTTACACTGAATGAATAAATAAAACTAATCAAAAAGTGTCTGAAGATAAATATTTTCAGATATCTCGATAAACAACGTGACTTATTTCATCTGCGCAATGATCGTCGTGTGCTTGACTAATTAATGATACGGAAACGTTTAAGGAAAAATAAACGGTGCTGCCGCGAGAAATTACTATTGTAATTTCAATGATTTCTTTAAGGCGGAAATCAAACGTTTATGCAGTAAAGATGACTTTTTAACCCCAAAATCATCATTAAAACGTGACTTTTCTGTGCCTATCAATATTTTGTATGGACCTGGATGTGGATTCCCCACTTTCCATTGACTGACTCTCGTACATGGTATAACAATAAACGATATATTTAGACCACAATGCAAAAAAAATCACATTGCCCTAAGTCTGTAATAATTCGCGTCTCAGTTGATGTTGTTGTTGTTGGGTTTAACGCCATTTTTCAGCACACGATAGGCTATACATGGCGGCCAGTATTAATGGTGGAGGAAGAACCCGGGAAAACCCCGGAAAGAACCACCGACCCTCGAGAAGCTACTGGCAAGCTTTCTCACATACCCACATTGGCGTCTCAGTTGAAGAGAACCCTTAGGAGAAGACAATTTTCACTGCATTGTTAAGGATTTTGACAACCCTGTTTTTCAAGATAGAGGGGATAAGTCTCATGAGCATGAGTCTTGTGTTAATAAATTTACATAAACTAATTCTCTCATTTGGTTTGCATTTACTCTGAGTTACAATTGAAAATAAACTGGCATGTTTGGTGGCTACCCAAGACAATTAGACTTGTATTTTGAGATCAAATGCATCAATTTGGCATCACGAATGAAGAACATGCGCGCAGAAACATCATATCCTGGGTTTCGACGTGAATAAAGGAGAGAATACTGCATAGGTGGTTATAGATACAATCGCCGATGCTTGACATATCCAGATTTCCGCCGTTGTACATGGATTGTCCAGGAGAATAAACATACAGCAGGACTAAATTAAGAAGCCGAACGATGAGAGACACGATCATGAACCAGAATACAGAAATGAAGAACTGGAATCCGAAAATGAAAATAACTGAGGATTTTCTGACGGGAACTTTCAGCTGCTGGATAAATTGTGCAAGCAAGGCAACATCGAGATGGCAGAATTCATGGCAGTAAGGACAAAGTGTTGTTTGAAGTCAAGACGATATGGATGATATCGTCGAAAGGAACATCTCGCAATTTCACTGAAGTGAATGTATTGACATACTTCGCTGCATTATGCAGTCAACTTTAACCACGACCGGACGTTGAATGACATACATTTATAATCGTATGCAGTAATACTGGTTACTCGACATACATTTATAATCGTATGCAGTAATACTGGTTACTCGACATACATTTATAATCGTATGCAGTAATACTGGTTACTCGACATACATTTATAATCGTATGCAGTAATACTGGTTACTCGACATACATTTATAATCGTATGCAGTAATACTGGTTACTCGACATACATTTATAATCGTATGCAGTAATACTGGTTACTCGACATAACATTTATAATCGTATGCAGTAATACTGGTTACTCGACATACATTTATAATCGTATGCAGTAATACTGGTTACTCGACATACATTTATAATCGTATGCAGTAATACTGGTTACTCGACATACATTTATAATCGTATGCAGTAATACTGGTTACTCGACATACATTTATAATCGTATGCAGTAATATTCGTTACTCGACATACATTTATAACCTTATGCAGCATTATGGGTTCAAATTTTGGAATGTGCGTTCATGTGTTAGAACTGTTCTGAAGCTTGATTTGGTTACATTATCCTTGTAGCATGCCAAGATTTCAGGTATTTTATCTAAAGGATATGTAGGATTTTTCTGTATGTATACATCTTAATGATTTTGGATGTCTATAAGCAGAACCCCTACTTTCTTCTTCTCGCCGATGACTTTTCGATACGTGTTATTGCTCAGTTAATTGATAGTAACATGTTGTTTTGATTTGTATTCAAACACTAAAGACTATGCTGACGTGAAACATAACGATTGTACATTTTCAGTAAAAACAAGCACAAATCTCTCTCTCTCTCTCTCTCTCTCTCTCTCTCTCTCTCATTGTTAATTATATGTATCGTCCCATTATCGATTCATCGATTTAAGTTTGTTGTTCGATTTCTGCCTACATATGGTATAAACAGTAAATTCTCATGCTCTTTATTCTGTTCCTTTAGTGTCATCTGATCTGTCCTTTAAATTTTCCAGTTAGGTTAATTTCACATCGACCGCGTCTAAAATAACCATGTTCTTCAAGTAACTACAGAAAGGTATATCCACTTACATAAATGGCTACAATTACTTACATACATACATGCATGCATGCATGCATATATATATATATATATATATATATATATATATATATATATATATATATATATATATTATTCTAAACAAGTAATACAAGAATGACTTAAAGTGCAAACTTACGATCCATAAATAATTAGTATTTAAAATATTACTCACTAAATGACCCATTAGTAGTAAGATTACTGACCATCATTCGGAATTCCAATGAGATTCATTTGTATTACTCAATACTTTGGAATGCTAGACCATTTAGAACTGTGTACAATTTCATTCACCATACTTACTTATTTTCACTTTTTCACTTTGTTTTTTAGGGAAATAAATTATAGTTATTTTAAATTTTATACAGTGTATTGGTTTTCGCTCTTTTTTCTTTCTTACTTACTTTGAAACCATCGTGCGAGCAAATATTACGTAACTCCCTCTCTCGATCTTATTCTTTCTCTTTCTTTTTATATCTTCCTCCTTATCTATCTTTTTTGCTTTTATTTATTTTCCCATGGCGTACAATATTTTGCTCACGATAGGGAAAGCAATAACATTTCTTTTACTATATGGAAAGTGCACACACACAAACCCGTTTATCTTAAAGTAAAACAAGATTTAAACTCTAAATACATTATAAAAATGAACTTGTTCGCTTTCTCCACATACATCTCTTGCAACCTCCATTTCGTTTTCTTCCTTTTTGTCTTTATGGAACTTTCACTCGTTCAGTGTATCGGACTGGTCGCATATTATATGCTATCTGATCCATCATCAATTCGTGTCAGTTTCCTAATGGTTACAACACATTCCGCTTGTGAGTGGATAAGACATATTAACATGCATTTGATTGTCCCTCCTATTGTAAATACGTTGTGAATAAATCAGATTAGCTTTAACGCAAAGTATGTATTTTTCCTCTGACACCTTTCAGATGCGTTTTGTAGAGCAGATTCAGCACCCAACTTCTTCCTTTTCACCATTCCCCATCTTCTGTGAACCGCTTCCTGCTCTGTTATCACTTTATCCACCCACCTTCGGTCGGCTTCCTGCTTTTGTCTCACGTTTCGTCGTGTTACATGTGTTGAACAATACTGTCAAAATATATTTAAGATATGAATATTAAGTGCAAAAGACTGAGGAGAAATATAACAATAGTTTCAAATGGATTAGTGATAGAAAGATAGATACATGTTTTCTGCAAGAAATGCTCTCTTTCAATGGTCTCTGGAAAATTGAATGGTTATCAGCTTTATGGGTCAAACTAACGCTGTTTGCGGACGATGATACCATAATACGTGGTGGTTCAGATTTGTTTTAATACAGTAGTAAATATCTTTGATGAATTCAGAAAAATTTCCTTTCATGCATAAAACTAAAAAAAATATGTATCGTATTAAGAATAGTCTCTTTAAGGAGGAATTCTTTATTTCAACTATTATTCTAGTACACCGTTTAACGGGACGTCGCAGAGTGCCATGACTTCGCAGTGCCATGACTTTAGGGATAACTTTCTTCACTAACTTTAATTTATTACTTAAACTGAATCTATGTCCAAATGCTTACACAGTCATATGCATACCTTTAGAAATGCTTACACAGTTCTATGCATACCTTTAGAAAAGGAAATGACGAAACTTCTTTATTTGTAGAATAACCGTGGTTAAACATTTTGCCCTACCTACATTGATATTACCAATAACGGTTTTGCAAAATCTCACAGCTGAGGAGCTGAAGGAAATACAATCAAATATTTTTTGTTTTATTTGAATCTCGAAAACGGATCATAAATAGCAATGGTGAGGCCTACACATGCTGGATATGGATACATTTATCTACTCACTGAAAGAGAGTTGGGTGTGTAGAATTTCAAATAAAGAGAACTGTGGAATTTAGAGAATATGTCTGCACATGAAATAATTAAAGAGATAAGCATCGATATTTGTATTGAAGGGAAACTGCCCTCCACAACGAATTCATAGCATGATTGGTTATACAAAAATGCTAGAATTAAGGAGCTCTTTTATTTCTAAGTCTACTCAGCGCAAAGTTAATCGCGCATTTAACACTAAAACTATGATATCTTTTAGCGATATTAAAGGTTGTCACTTTTCTTAGAAAAGTAGAGTACATGGAGTGATACAAATGGCTGTCGGTTGTATCCTGGTAGTATCGTGCATGGACTGTTACGAACGGCTGTCGGTTGTGTCCTGGTAGTATCCTACAAGGAGTGATACAAATGGCTGTCGGTTGTATCCTGGTAGTATCGTGCATGGACTGTTACGAACGGCTGTCGGTTGTGTCCTGGTAGTATCGTGCATGGACTGTTACGAACGGCTGTCGGTTGTGTCCTGGTAGTATCGTGCATGGAGTGATACAAATGGCTGTCGATTGTGTCCTGGTAGTATCGTGCATGGAGTGTTACGAACGGCTGTCGGTTGTGTCCTGGTAGTATCGTGCATGGACTGTTACGAACGGCTGTCGGCTGTGTCCTGGTAGTATCGTGCATGGACTGTTACGAACGGCTGTCGGTTGTGTCCTGGTAGTATCGTGCATGGAGTGATACAAATGGCTGTCGATTGTGTCCTAGTAGTATCGTGCATGGAGTGTTACGAACGGCTGTCGGTTGTGTCCTGGTAGTATCGTGCATGGACTGTTACGAACGGCTGTCGGTTGTGTCCTGGTAGTATCGTGCATGGAGTGATACAAATGGCTGTCGATTGTGTCCTAGTAGTATCGTGCATGGACTGTTACGAACGGCTGTCGGCTGTGTCCTGGTAGTATCGTGCATGGACTGTTACGAACGGCTGTCGGCTGTGTCCTGGTAGTATCGTACATGGAGTGATACAAATGGCTGTCGGTTGTGTCCTGGTAGTATCGTAAATGGAGTGATACAAATGGCTGTCGGTTGTGTCCTGGTAGTATTGTGCATGGAGTGATACAAATGGCTGTCGGTTGTGTCCTGGTAGTATCGTACATGGAGTGATACAAATGGCTGTCGGTTGTGTCCTGGTAGTATCGTACATGGAGTGATACAAATGGCTGTCGGTTGTGTCCTGGTAGTATCGTGTATGGAGTGATACAAATGGCTGTCGGTTGTGTCCTGGTAGTATCGTGCATGGAGTGATACAAATGGCTGTCGGTCGTATCCTGGTAGTATCGTGCATGGACTGTTACGAATGGCTGTCGGTTGTATCCTAAAAGTATCGTGCATGGAGTGATACAAATGGCTGCAACTTGCGTTTGCAACAATATATTACATGACTGTCACTTGTTTTATATAAGTTGGGTAGACGGCACGTAAGAAATGGCTATCACTTATAAAAGCAATAAAATAATAGACGGAAACGTTACAAATGGCCAGTACATTATTCAAACAAATTTGAACATTTACATGATGTCAACGTTTCTGCAACAACGAATCAATGTTATCTATAGTCAATAAATAATTTCATCAATGTGCTCTCTCTCTCTCTCTCTCTCTCTCTCTCTCTCTGTTGACAGAGCTGCACGTGTAAAGAAGAACGCTCGAACTGAATAAATCTATTTTTTATATTAAATGACTGGCATCACATGCATGGCATATATTAATGGAAAACAATTTTGTCTCCTCCAACTTCATATAAATTGTATGTAATCTACAGTCTTAATATACACCAACATTGCAGAAAGTTTAAAATACGTTGCTTTAAATCGAGCTTTAGTAATTTTATTGGGTTTATCCCCCACGCTTTAGAGAGTGAGAGGATTTTGTGATATTTCTTGTCTGCCTATTTCTCAGTCATTCTCTGTCTGTAGTTATATTTTCTTCTTAACCGCATGGAGGACGTTCACTAAATACATTAGCTATTTCTAATCCATGTTAAAAAATCTACAGTAGGGTTATTTATTTTGGCTTTTTCCTATTAGCATCTGTGTCGAGGTCAAAGATTTATGAAATTAAATTTGACCAAAATGATATTTTCAAGTATTTTCTGGTGAAAGTTCATACACAAAGTCATAGCAGGGTTATCATATATCTAATGGATTGTAGGTTGTAACTCCTTGATAACTATTTGGAGCTAGTGCTGATGCGAGGCTCGAGTTGCAATGGCGAGCCATGGGCATTGTACAAGATTTGTTTTTTTCGGTAGACATTTTTCAGTATTTATTTAAAAATTATATTTAACCAGTTTTTTTTATAAAAAATGGCATGTCGGGCACGGTAGTGTGGTACGGTCGGTGAATTTTCACCGGTTCTCTACTGGAACCACCTGAAACAACACCTGTCAAACCCTTAAGAGAATTATTACATATTATAATAAATATATTTTTAAAATCGAATTTTATATTTTGAATCATTCAGTTTTTATTTTTCGGTTCTTTCCGACCAGCTGCGGCTGAACATGCGCAATCATACTACAATAATAAATAATTATTTATTTTGAATTTCGTTCACTTAGGTAGTATATCCATGAGCATGTGCTCGTGCACACATACAAGTTTTAGACCACCATTTTTAATGCTACTTTTGATATTCATGAAAATATGCGCTTAATAGGCCCGTTTTTGGCCAATGAAGTTTTCTTTTTATAGCTCTGAAGCATTACACGACAGCTTTGGTCTAAACCTTCCTTTGACTTCGGTCTATTATTATGTTTTTGAAACATGTAACTTTCTGTTGCCTTGCTTTCTTTGGTGAAAGTGGTACAGGAATTAATCTTTGAATTTATTAATAATTAACAACAGGGTTCTAACTGTAAGTGTAATCAACAGGTAGCGTAGATGAAGGAACAAAATCAATAACGAGCCTAGCTTGGTCATGAGACCATCTGTTCTTTGCAGGGCGTGGTTTATAACAACATCTTTATCGATATGCTTCGCCCCGATTGTCGCCGTTTGTTGAGTATTGACTTTCTACGGTGCGGCATCTGGGGCTTTCATTAAGAAAGACCCCAGCTGAATCTAATACGAACGAGACTTAATTGGACAGATTATTTCGTAATGTCTTGTGTGATATTTACGTCCTCAATGCGAATATTGCAAATGAATACATAGAAGGAATATATACGTACTGATACATACATATTTCTCATTTTATTTAAACCTTTCAATATTCATTGAGTTTCAATCGTAAAAGAAACTTATGACTGTGGTCGTATTGGCGGTTTGAACATGGATTCTAAAAGGTAAGATACGCACGCACGTGTACATGCTTCATCTAATGTTATCACGAAATATAAGTATCATCTGAAAGAATTTCACACTATGCCAAGGCGATGTAAGATCGCCAAATGTAAGCTTAACATGGAGCAATATGAATGAGAAAGCAGAGTGGAACAATTGCTATCCAAACACATTAAGAACAATAATTAAATCTGGCTGATGTCATAACTGAAAAGTTATAACTACGAAATTAGCTTAGTGTTGCCGTGCAGCTTCTTCCAACATTTGTTTGCAGGATACAGACGGGAAGGTAAGTGATCTGATATGTACCAATATAATAATTTTAACTTCACAATGTCACAATAAAATGAAAATTTCACAATGTCGAGATATATTGTAAATTTTCACAGTGTCAAAATATACTGGAAATTTTCATAGTTCAGAGAAAGTCACAATATCTACACTCTCCTTATGAATTCCAGTGCTAGTTTGCACAGTTTAATATGCAGTTATTCACAAGGAACGTTCTCGCATCCAGTATCCACACGTTTGTGATCTTCGTTTCTAAACTTTTAACTTTGTAAATTTGTTCAGAAAAATAAACCTAAGGTCACTGGCCACATATATTGTACAAACGTATGATATTATTATAGTCATAAACAAAACGCATTGGTTATGTATGCACACCATAAAATGTTTAATTAGACTTAAAATTTCGCTTTATAAAATGAAAAAAATTATTCGGCAATCTCCGTAAACAATCGGTAGTTTCAGCGTGCCAAAACCGGATATGACGTACATTTATCCCTTCTATTCAACCTAGCCATTCAAGTGCTTAATTTCCGTACGTAAATGTCTGTGTGATATAGCGTACGATCGTGCTTTTGTACAGCAAATATGGTGCACTGTGTTGCATACGGATGTAATCAAAAGAGTGATGATGGGAAAAAAACGTTCTTTCTTTTTAAGAGAAACCATGTTTACTAGAAAAAAGTGGATTTAATCTGTGGGATCGAATAGGGGAGGGATGGGAAAGTTGTATCATTTATGCCGGATTATAGTGAATTTGGCCCAAAGACAATTAGGCCCAACTCGAAATACAATTCTGTCAAACTTAACATAGTTTGTAGGTTCTTTTTCTTCAACAAAAAAAGTAGATGCTATGTAAGATAATTTTTAGGAAGAAAAACTAAATTTAAAATAACTATTTTGATATTCTTTGAAAGAAAATAATCATACTTCGTAGCGTACATATTTATGAGAGAAAACACAAACTGACATATATTGCTTGTTCTAATTAAAATATTTATATACATTTTTTTTATGCTAACAAATATATGCATCTGCACAACGACATTCTCAATTTATGACTTCCGGTCAAATTATCAATAATCATTTATAAAACAAAAATACGTAACAGATAATATTCTGCATAACACGTATACATTTTGCTAAGGGTAGTGTACTTGAGATATTATAACAAATATACTTAATTTTAGGCTTCACGTTGTAACACAGCTGCATACAATACATGCTAGATTACACATGAGAGAGAGAGAAAGAGAGAGAGAGAACAATGTTGAGCATTTTGTCGGTATTTAGTTGCTGCAATATGAAGCTCTTACCAGTTAATTTTATTAGTTTTTTTTCTTCTTCAAGTTGTGTGTGCGCGCGTAAATTGAAAGCTTGTCATTACTGGTCAATGTCGTCAATCATATTTGCTCCATTATTCCGTACAAATTAGAAAGGAAATAATTTTATGTTTAATTTGTGACACACACACACACACACACACACACACACACACACGGTACAAAATAAATTGATAAACATACACTTGTTTGAAAATAAAATGAAAGAAATTAACCTTGCATTGTTATCATATATTCCTTCTTTTTTCATCATGCGAAAATTATCTTTAAAAAAATATATATCCACGAACTCCTTATATGTAGCGGATGCCGGCTTGCGTATGCATCCTTAGTGTAGAGTGTGTATCGATTATGTCAAAAAACAAAATCGCAAATGAGACGAAGGTATCACCCGATTTCTTGAAGGCACCAGCCATTTACACATGATAAGTTACTTATTGCAAACTGACCCAGGTTATATTGTATCCAGGTTAACTATAAGTCGGTATCTCGCAAATAAAACTTTTTTATTTTAAAATACATTCAATGTGAGTGCAAATGATAATCTTCTTGCTAGCATGGGTTACAAAAGTATTATTAAAGCAAGTTATTATTGTGTATACTATTTGCCCTGCAAACATCAATTATGATTACATATGGCAAACAAATAGAAGCCCGGGTGATAAACACAACTGGCAGGGAGCAATGAACTCATTGTGTAAACTTACCGACAGGATATCAAATAAATAGGTTACTTTATTACAATGCAAACCAACCCCGGAAACTTAACTTTGGTATCTTTTTAGTGTGCCGACTTTTTCTCCTGAAGTCGGTCGACAAAAGGAAGTGAAGTTTGGTTCCTTTGGATTCTTAAAGAGTGCCGATTTCTTTCATCTTTTTTTATTTATAAAGTCTGCCGACACAGGCAAATCAGCGTTGATTCTTTTTACCTGCATTAACGGAAATTTTCAAAATAAATTGAAACAATGGAACAGTTTTGAAAGCGACACAATCTAGTGCGTCGTGCACGCATACCGATATAAGGCTGAACAGTAAATTAGTTTTCACATGTTGCATCTAAATATTCCCTAGTCTTAGTTTATAGTGTTTTATTTTTCGACAACAAGAAGCATGTACTTCGTCTTGTAGGGATAAATGTACGTCATTTCCGGTTGGCGTCCTCTATAGGTGGTAAATTGTGACGTGATATCGACAATAAACAAATTTCCAAAGTTTGTTGTACATAGAATTTGGACATATTATATAGAAGTCACTTAATGTTTGTAAATAAATATAATGCACACTTAATTATCACCATATTTATTCTGAGAACAACGACCAAAAAACTTGTCGGTATCGCAGCAGGGTGGAGAAAACCATTTCCAAGAAGTACAGAGCACGTGTCAGCGATGGTTTTGTTGGTGTCACGTGACTACCACATTGACATGTGCTCTCTGCGTAGTGAATCTGGTTGTCATCAAATTGTTGCAACATTTACAGCTTTTCAGTCGCTGTTTTCACAATAAATATTTTGACATTTTTCATTTTTCTATAAACATTATTTGAATTTCATTTATATGTTCGATTTGTTTTTCTACAGCAACACTAGAAATGGTTTATTGTTGATATCACGTGACTATATTACCTCTGATGTCATTGACAAGTAAGTTGCGAGAGTTGTCTAGTCACGTGACTGGGAATGCAAATGGCCAGATCCAGGTCGAATTTCAGCAATGATGTACTGTCGTCTCGTCTGTCAGTGGTTTAAAGACATAACGAATGCTATGATCGCAATTTCTGAGAAAATAAATCATATTCCTATCGATTTCATGCAGGTATATATTGATAAAAGGTCGTTCAGGTTTGCTGGGCCGGCTAGTAAGCGGCTACCCCATGCCGACACCAAAATGGTGTCGGCGAATTCCAACTTTTCGATAGGGAATGGACTCTGACCCTACCCCCCAACATAAATGTCCGAATATAAAAAATTGGGGTGACAAGGGTCAGAGGAAACTCGGACTAATATTTAGCTAGGACAGCGGAGAGCTGGTTTTAATCAGATTGCTTCTGTATTATCCCACATAAATCACTTATTAGCTTTTTAGTTTGTGAGTGAAAAGGACAAACCGCGGTAGACGAACACGGCTGCACCTATTGGGTCGCGAGTCCAGCACGACCACCACTAAGCTACCTGCTTATATTTGTTGCCTCCTAAAGCATGAAAAGATCGCATCGAGCATATTCTAAAACTTCGAATCCCCGAAGATTCGGCATGGATTAATTAAAAACGATACAGTATTTAGCTGTATTTCATCCAAGGAGAGAGCTACTTGAAAGTGATCGTGACTATCCACTGCCAACAAGAACTGCGGTATTAATAGTTGCTTAGTTATTGTAGAAACCGACTTTGCCCAATACAGTTTACAATGACAATCAAATCGTGTACATTTAGATTACTTAAAAGACGAAAGTTCTGCAAGTAGATTGACAGATCTAAACAGGATACTTTGACCACATACGTTATGGTATGTAGACGCCCATATCACCGAGACACACACACACTATATATATATATATATATATATATATATATATATATATATATATATATATATATATATATATATATATATATATATATATATATATATATATATATATATATATGGTAGTACAAAAAACGATGATAGAAATAAATTATAGAAAATTATATACGCGTGCAATTAATGATACCGAGATGAAAACCCTGATATCAACATCAATCATCATTTCCATAAACCTCACTGTTTTGCATTTTCATCACTGACACCATCCAATTATAAGCGTCTAGTTAATGATGTTGAAACCAAAACGTTGGTATCAATAGATTGATGTCTTTTTTCAATCCGTCATATTTTTAGTATTATACTTCATCCTCAACCTTCACAAAGTAGGACAAAACGTGACTTATTTATGCGTAAAAGTATAATAATCAAAATGCACACAATAGCACATAACTTCAACAAGAAAATGGGTTTATAAAGACGGTTTTTTAATGAGTGTATAAAAATAAACTTCAGATAAGCATAGAGCTTGTTAACCATGGGAAAAGTTTTGTAACGGAAACTCAACTGTTCACAATCTTTTAGAGTAGATTCATGTTTGTGTGAATTAATCAAAGACACAATGCCTCTAGTATTGAAGAACAAGTATAGTGTCAACATTAATCAAAGGATCATAAAAATGATATAACGTTCAACAAGAAAAAAATGTTAACACTGCTTGCTGTGTTTCATGTTTAAATTTGTATCTCTAAAATATGATTTTGTTGTTGTTCGTCCTTGGAGTCGACGAGGACTACTCTAGTCATTCCAGGGTTGGAGGGGCTGGTTCTGTTCTGTGAGTGCGCAGGTGGCTGATGAGGCCAATCCTTGCACGGAATGTTCGTTTGCATAAAGGACAAGGGATGAGTGGGACATCTCCAGGAGGGCTGATGTCACGCGCTTTTCTGGCTTGCCTCTTCAGCTCTACAGCTGCTCTCGTGCTAGATTCGCACCACTTGGAGCCTTTGTGCACGGAGGAACGCCAAGTGACTCGATCGCTCGCTGTTTGCTCCTAGGAATCAGGGTTTATGTTGAACGCTTTTAATGCAGCTTTCAATGAAAGCGTTATAAAATATACCACACAAGTAAAATATCTCGAATCGTCTATTTTCACGAATGAAACTGCACTAGGCCGTTAGCAATGGTAGCCAAAATATTGTTTTGTGGAAATCTCGATTTGTATCAATATTTCTACAACCTGATCCAAAATTATGCGATATAGTTTTGTAATGAAGTGCTGTGTCAACAATAATGTGTGAGGGATTCTTTTGCGTCCTTTACTGTTCATGCCAGTACACCATCCCCTTTAAAGTGTTTGCAGTCTATAGCTGTCTGCATAAAAAGAGTGCATATTTTTCTGGTACACAATGTGATATTTTTAGAGTACATGGTACTGTTTTGATTGTGATAGAATATACAACAGTACCAGGCTAACATCGAGACAAGGGCTACTCACTGAGTAAAGGTGAAGGGTATGCCCATGTAGGATTCCATAATTTCACATTAACGTTTTAAGTTTAAGTGTCAGACTCAGATTTTGCTGTAATTCCCACATAACTTATTTTAGTTGGAGCTCTAGCATTACATTCTTTGTCATTCTAATCTAAACCCAGTCTTCATGTAATTTTTTAACAAAATCTTCTCATTTATCGTGCCTCACACTAAGAATGTGAACAGACGTACAGTAAGTGCCTATAGTAAGTAGATGTGCAATCAAGTATTGTACAATTTACAATAATCTTACCTCAAATTAAACAGACGTACAGGAGGTGCCCAAAGTGCATGTGCAACTAAAATGTATTTGTTTTGTATTGGCGTGTCTAAAAGCCAGAGAACGTGAGTTTATTTTAAGAATTGTCAATATTAATTTTAAAAAAATATAATATGTATATATTATCACAAGCCCATTAGCAACTTCCAAGTGAATCCTACGAATAATGCCTGGTTAAATCTGCTATTCGGGCCATCTCGGCTATTTACTAATCAGGATTAACCGAGAGGTTGCTAATGCGTAATTTTCGTCCGAAACTTCTCAGTCAATCATACACTTAATCCAGTTGTAAAAATAGCTGCGCTGGCCAACATATCTTTCAGTTTCTTCTTTTGCGAATAAATTTCTATCGCAAAAATTAATGATTTCTCTATAAATTGATGCTCATACATACATCCAGAAGCATATTTTTGTCTCATAGAAAGAACCAAAGACGTTCCGATTGATTACTCGCCAACACTCCTGACGACTCGTGCACTCTGCGCAATTTCTTCTGTATATAATCCGTGCGAGGCTGGAATAATGGAAAGTTCTTAGAAGAATCGATCAGGAAACATAATTTACCGTACAGTCATGAGAAAGGGAATGGGGGGTGGGGTGGCAATTTAAGAATAATCATTTATGAATAAATATACTATATCACAATATGATTTTATTTGTGACACTTATATTATACTGGGAAAACAGTGAGTACACATACATACATACATACATACATACATACATACATACATAGCTTTTAACGTCTTCAGTGAAGCAATCTATCTCTATAATTCTAATATGTCTTTCTTTAATTTATCCTGGTCTTATGTTATACACCGATAAAACGAGGAGGTTGTCTGTGATTTAGTGTTGTTCGTTACAGTTTTTGTCAAAATTCTGACGCTTTACAATCTCTAAAAGTCTTTGTCTAATGTGTCTTCCTCCTTTTTTTTAATGTAATCTATGATTGTCAGCATCTCGTTTTGAAGCCATACCCGGGATAATGAAGCTCAACAGATAACGGTTTTCTTTACATCGCAGTTACAGTTTAGACAAGCCGAGATCATTTAGCATTCTATCCACACATCTCTCATTATAAATGTTATAGCAATTTGTTATAAAAATTCCTATATTTCTCCATTTTCAATAGCTTCAGTGCCCTGTTTATTATACGCGTAAAATTCTAATGAACTATATTCAATCAAAGAACGAACGGCTATATATAACCTAATTAATCGAATCTGCAGTGTCTAAGATTTCTTCTTAAAGAAAACTAAATGCAAAGTAACTATTCTTTATTTGGGTCTTCGAGGAAAGAGCAATTGCTATTAGACCACTCCGGTGGCCTTAGTGATGCGAACCCGACCGAGTCATACCAAAGACATAAAAATGGTATTAGCCGCTGTCTCGCTTGCCCCTCAGCATTAAGAGGTTATTGTTAGGACTGGTCAGCTTGGTGTCAGGATGCTACATGTCTGATTCATGATGCCTCGGTACTAGAAATCACTATAAACGATCACAATGAAGACATCGTAGCGATGTGACTGAAATTTTTTAAAGCTTAGCTACGTTAAAATCAAAATCACACACACACACACACACACACACCATTTGCTATTAAAAGTTCAAAGTATAACAGTGTTGACCCGAGTCTGTTTGAAGAGAGTGCTGCGCTCTGCCCTCCTTGGGATATGCCCTGTCCTCATTGGGTTATGCTCTACCCTCCTTTTGAGGTCGTCCTTTTATTAATCTACTGAGATTTATTAAATTGCATATGGTAACATTCTACGCATGCAGTTTGGACATCAACTTGGCGTATTTTAGCCTTATTTTCAATTGCGATGCCATCTGGTGTTTTGCACTTTATCCGGGTTGGAGCAAGAACACGTGTACCCTTGAAAATGATTGTTTACAGTGCAATGGAAAATACATCACTGTTCTGTATCTACATATCTTAGAGTATGATCTGTACTCAACACTTAATGATGTCAATTCAGGTGTTGTTTGTAAGGTGTTTTAGAACGAGGTCAATCACCGATACCATCCGAGGATATGGTGTAGTCCTAACAAAGGACCTTTGTTCTTAACTCGCGTTTTTTTCGAAATATTAGATAAACCATCTGCAACTTGGAACATCCAAATGCCTTTCATTCATGATGTCGTGGTTATTAGTACAGTGCAGGGGTGCACAACCTTTTTCGGCCAAGGAACAGATTGCATTTTCTAAGACCACTCGAGGGCCGCAAACACGACGCTAAATGTTGCATACAACAGCGACTTGTTAAACGAAATTAACGTTAATGAATGTTGTAATAAACTACTACTTGACATGATGGTTTTATATAATTTTATTTTTAGTAGCCCAGTGGAGTTTTATTTCTTTAATGTAACTACTGTTCAAGGGTCAGATTTCTGTGCTGTTTTAATTTTCCCTAAGGGCCGGACAGAATACGTTCGCTGGCCGATCCGGCACGTGGGCCACGGGTTGTGCATCCCTGGTATAGTGGGACACTAGGTACAAGGGGCGATCCTATGCTAAACAGGGCAAAGCGTTTATATGGACTAGGTGAATTTTACATTAGCAAGCTATGTTGAAATGTGTATGGGGACAAAATGTATTGCTTAAAAATGTGTTTATGCGTTTTTCAGAGGATGAGTCAGTTTGTTTGGAAAACTATAACGATATTTCTATTTTGGCGGGAAATGTACGTATGTCCATACTCTGAACCCTCTAATCGAAATGATCTACACGAAATTTAAGAACGGTAATTCCAGTCTCTTGTGAAAATTCAAAAATAATAAATACTCACAGTGATCCTTTTCATTTTTTATTTTTATATTTATGGTCGTCGTTAGAGTCCTCCTCGAGTTAGTGGTCATATATTTAAATGTAATATTGATGTTCTAACTCGACGACTTGGTTACAATAAAAAAAAAAAAACGCTTTCCACAAGTAGAACAAACTGTTATGGTGCATTTCTGATGTGAAATCATGGATGACTTGTAACAAGCTGCAGATGAATGATGATAAAACTGAGGCCATTCTGATCACAACACAAAGACTTTCTCATTCACATCCTTTACCTAAAACAATAAATATTAGCAACGCCAACATTAAATTCACACAATCAGTACGAAACCTAGGTGTTACTCTGGACAATACTCTCACATTGCACCAACATGTCATGAACATATGCAAGGCTGCATATCTTGAGCTGACACACATCAGCTCAGTTCGCAAATATCTTTCAGTCGATGCCACGAAAACACTTGTGTGTTCATTAGTACTTTCAAGACTGGACTATTGTAACTCAATTCCGTCTGGTTCATCTCAATATCTACTTCAAAAAGTTCAAAACACAGCTGCTCGGATCATACTTAGAGTACCAGGATCAGAGCACACCTCCCCGCTGCTCTGTACCCTACACTGGCTATCCATTCAATCCCGAATCAAACACAAAAGTTGTTCTATGTGCTACATTTCACTGTCGGACTCTAGTCCAACATACCTATCTGACCTCACCCATGTCTACACACCAGCAAGATACTTACGCTCCTCTTCTGACAATCGTATACTCATTGTTCCCTTTATGAAAACAAAGTCATATGGACAGCGTTCTTTTGTATACCAGGGCCCAGCAACGTGTAATGAATTGCCCACTGAACTTAGACACAAAAACACAGTGATCGCATTCAAGAGGGCTCTCAAAACTCACTTATTTCGACTGCAAGAACAAACTTAAAGACCTAATAATGTTTCCTACCTGAAATATTCTCAGCATGTTTTTTTTTATAATTTTTTTTAATAATGTTTTTCTAATTTCGTGTTGTTTGTTTTTGTAATAATATTATTATGTTTCTTATCTCATAGGTGTTGTCTAAAGTTGTAAAGCGCTTAGAGCTTCCAAAGATTAGGCGCTATACAAAGTCCTCATTATTATTATTATTATTATTATTATTATTATTATTATTATTAATTCGCAAGTACGTTTCTGCCGTTGAGATGTTATGTGCGATGTCATCGTAACACGTTGAACTTCATCGTTTGCAAGTAGGGTATCGAATTCTTTATCGTTCTTCCGGAATGCAGTCACGTCATCTCTCTCCACATTAAAATGTTGCTCCAGACTGTTAAGTCCTTGGATATATTTCTCTCAATATTATATATCGTATCCGAGAAATTCTGTGATAGTTGTTATGACATTGAAGTGGTCTTGGTAATGAGAGACGTGAATTATTATCCAACTAGAAGTCCGGTCCTCGAAACATGAGATCGCCACCAACGACTACAGGGTATACGTTTAACATATAACGAGTAGCCAACACGTCTTGAAGTTTCTGTATTTCAGGAATGCCTCACATAGCCTCTTTGGAAATACCAGCTTGCTGCAAAAGAGTTCCTGCTTGTCTCCGTTGTATAGCTCTGTCCGATTTTCTAATGCTCCCCATGATCGTTTCCATTTTGCTGTATTGTTCTTCTCAGAATAAGCTCTAGCCAATGCGATGGCATGGCTAAACACATTTGGTCTTGATAGTATGGATAATGTTATGTTTGGTACCGAGAAGTTCATCCTCCAGTAAAATTCTTCTTGTGTTTTCCGTTGCCTCTTGGAGGTGGAACGTGAGTCGTGTGATAGTAGCTTTTCCATAGGCGATGTAAAACGCATCGTTCAATTGTTGAAAGTGTTGAACTTTGTCGATAATATTGGAAGGTGTTAATGCTGCATGTGTGCTAAACTGAATCCAGATAGAAAACTTCACAACGGTCGTAAATAATGGACGAAATCTTCGTCTTAGCCTGGTACTCTTGTTTCAATGTCTTCATTTTAGCCTGGTACTCTCGTTTCAATGTCTTCATTTTAGCCTGGTACTCTCGTTTCAATGTCTCGAATTATTATTCCACGAAGCCAGTTGCTTTCTTTGTGGAATTTTGGGACTTAAACTCTTTCATGCTTTGCTGGGTATGTGTTTGCCCTCGTTAAAATTTTTCTGGAAGTAAATTTTGTGGTAGCTCTTGGCTATCTCTGTTCCGTGGAGGTACATGATATTGTATAGGGGTCTTCTACAAAAGCACTAATCTGAATGTGTGCTAATTATTTTCTTTGTTGTATGAGGCGCCACTGAAAACCTTGTAGCATCTGTATTCTCGTTGGAATTTTCTGATCATTTCACGATGATTTTTAGTGTAAGCCGCGACAGACACAAAAAGCACGGCATACACGAGTATTTTACTCTTACTAATACTCATTCTACTATTGATTTAAGACAATATTCTTTTCTAATTGACACATTGGTCTTTTGGGACCTAGTCAAGGAGTGTACGTTCTCCATTTTGTTCTACAGCCATAGGGGTAAGTGTTACAGTTTTATTTTATTTTATTTTTCAGTTTTTAATGTCGTAGCGTGAAATGTTGCCTTTACCACTAGGCGGGTTTGAAACGTTGTGAACTTTTGAATTGTTACAAGTTGCTATTAAGAGTTTAATTTAGTAGCATGTGTCTATAGATTTTAATTTCCTACCGGTTATTATGACCAGTTTGGTTTCATTGTAGCTGTCTGTGCGTATGTGTCTGCGGTTATATCAGGCTGTCGGTCTGTCCGTCTGTATGTCAATATGGGGATGGAAGCAGGTGTGACCATCAAGGCCATACAAGGATGGAACTGCTGATTTGTAAATTTGTGCGCATGGTGGATCCATGAAGGATGTGTGTAGCCAATATAAATGTGGGCCAACACAAGAATTCAGGAGAACTGTGTGGTTTGACAATGGACACGTGAACCGGGTCAAAATGTTTCGCTTGCAAATTTTTGCAAGTATTTATGGGTCATACGTGGTTGTGAATCGTACGGACTGTACATAGGACGGAGTCACGAGTCATATGTTTGGTACAATTGCTATGTTGATTACAATTAAACATATTTGTTTCAATTGATGATGTTGTTTCAATTGAGTACAACTGAGGTTACTTTCATTACATGAGATTATTTGAATCTTACTTTCATTACACGAGATTCTCTCTCTCTCTCTCTCTCTCTCTCTCTCTCTCTCTCTCTCTCTCTCTCTCGGTGACAGCTCTCTCAGAAATATTACCATTGCTAGACTCAATGAACGCTGCGGCCTGGTTGTCTACAAAGATTTTATACGATTCTCACAAAACTGCGATGAACAAATAAGAAATCAAGATTCGTATTCCCCACTTATTTCCCATAATTATGGAGCCTAAAATACCCCTCTCACTAAATATTTTTATTCTATGGATTATCACACACACACGCACTTTTGCACTTTGTAAACGTTAGTCATTGGTAGGGCGGGCAGTGAGCGTTATAACAATCTACTTGTCGACACACAGTAAGTCGTAATCCAAGATTAACAATCAATGATATGCTGATAGCAATGTAAGTTTTGGCACTCGCCAAATTGTACTGTGTTCATTCAATAATTTATCAAAATAACCCTGGTCTTCAGACACTGATCAATGAAATATTTGTCCTCTCTCTCTCTCTCTCTCTCTCTCTCTCTCTCTCTCTCTCTCTCTCACACACACACACACACACACACACACACACACACACACACACACACACGTAAACACACAATAATAATAATAATAATGACGTAATTTGGAGCATGCGAATTTGTTTATAGCGCTTCGTTTTAAGGAATTCTTAGATGTTTGTGATTACTTGTTTGATTATGAGAAGTCGGTGCTGTGAATATATTTATCAGTCCGAAAAAAAAAAGTGCCAGTTACTAGTAGCGAACGTCACGGAGTGAAGTGTTAGTGAGTTTCCATTATGCCATGGTTGACTTTTATGAATTCCGGTCATAACCGCATGAGTGTCCATGTCGTTCAATGGTCCCTATTAAAATTTAGTTGTGTGACTCCAGGTACAGTATTTATAATTGGAGACTGGTAAATTACACATTGGAATAAACGAGAAGGGATTGTTCCATCGTCGGCAGGTACCGTTAATGTTGCTATGGTGGCAAATGTGATGCAAAGTTATAGGGAAAATGTGGCTAAAAACCATGATTTGACTGGCCTAAGGCCACCTTAGTAAAATTAGTTCCCTGTATTAGTTGGTAGAGTAGTATAGTTTTACGGCGTGAAATTCTGACTGTACGTTACGGAAAGTTCAAGAGAAACCATGCAGGTGTGCGGTTGATGGACAATTGGAAAGTTGTGAGATCTTTGGTCTTGTATTAATTAGAGTAAAATTATTTATCGAGTGTACACGTTGGGCTTTCTAGTTTACAACTTTAGTTGTATGGAAGTCTTTGGAATTAGGGGAAACTTATGACTTCTAGCGGAATCGCGCAAGGGTTTGACACTGCTCGATCAAGTAAAACCCTTGGATTATTACTATAATAATAATAATAATAATAATAATAATAATACATTTTATGGTCTGCAGCATGCTGAGTAAATCCAAAAGTTAGAATTGTTGCCAAGGGGAATTGTTACATACAGCCTACGCAAAACATGGTAGAATGATTTAGATTTAAAGCATAATTATAACTGTCTCACTTTAAGATAGCATTTTTCATCCTGACATTTAAGTGCTTCACCAGTCACCAGGTTCAACCGATGAATATTTTAAACATAGGATTCCCCATCTTGATAGGATTTCCTCTCCCCCCCCCCCCTTGTTTCTCAGTAGGGTACATTCAAACAGAAAAATGCAACAATCTATCTTTAGCATGGCAAAAATAAATCTATCCAATGTGTCACGACAAACTGAACTGAAATTTGTTCTATTGTTTTCGAAAAAGGTCTCAGGAAAATTTGATAGTACACGAAATCTTATTTTCTTTCCAAATTCTGTTAAATAATTTAGCAAAAAGTAATGCTGCTCTAAAAATCTAGATCATAGTAATATTTTGTGCCGAGTATCTTCAATGGAGGGCAAATCACAATAGTTAGGGGAAAAGTTTGTCATTATATACGCGCCAAATGGGTCAACAGGTGCTTTTAGAACCTCCTCCTCCTCCTCAGAGAGAGAGAGAGAGAGAGTCGTGAAAAATGTATGTGCTTCGGATCTGTGAATTTCATTGGATGCGACGGCAAGCCACTACGTCCAATCAAAATAGTTATTCAATTTTGATCACTGTTCCTACATGATCGAGACAAAAGGAGCACAAAACTTGAACGGACTGGTCAATAAGCAATTTTCTAGTGCCGGTCCGTGTTTGCACAAATACCTTACACTCAAATGCACCTGTAATGCCTCTCCTCATACCTTCGAAGTTAAAATTTCAAATTTACAGTCAATGGTAAGGTTTGTAACAATGTAATTTTTCACACGAGCCAAATCTTCAGGAAAGATGAAAGTCAGTTGTAGGATGGCAGAATTTAGCAGTGTAATTTCTTGGCATGCACCAAAATCGTACTACATTCATTCCACAATGTAACAAAATAAATAAAAAAATCTTCAGAATCCACTAATAGAAAAATTTCCCAGCCCTTATGCACAATTACAACTCGTTGCCAGTGATAATTGCAAAAATTGACAAGTGAATACATTTCTGAAAGTAAATCTCCCCTCTTCAGCTTCACATAGGATTTATGCAAGACAAACTTATAAATATTTGCAGCATATGATTGAACCATTTCCTATAAACTGACAAACTTGGCAACCTAATGTTTATTTCCCAGAGATACATATTTATAAAAAAAAATGGCGTTCTACTTTTCACTCTTCATTCACTCCATTGAAAAATAAATAAAGGAGATTATTAGAATAGTAAAGGGGTGGTAGTTTTGGGGTTTTTTTTAAAAAAAGGGAGAGTAGGGAAGTGTGGGACATTATAAAGGACGTAACACTAAGTTGTTAAGGGCAGACAAATTCCGTCGTATTACTTTTGCTGCCAAAAAGATCTAACATGCTAAGTTAATTTCCCCTTTTATTCCAAATTTCTCAACCAAAAAACAGAAGAAAATAAATGGCATCCTACTTTTATCTCTTCTTTTACTCCAGTTGTAAAAATATAGCGATTATATGAATGGAGGATAGTAGATTTGCTTTTAAAAGGAGGGTAGAGGACGGTACGGACATAATAGATCTTAATTTTTTCATGATGGATAGTAGGGGGCCGAGAACGTTATTTTCATTTAAAAGGGATTTTAATTCTATATTTCTCTCTCACATTCTACCCTCTGTTGGCAGTGCGTGAGTGAATGTTGGTCATTCCAAAAGGCGTTTTAAATAATAGGTGGAATTTTATCATTGCATTTCTTGGTTTGTGTCAGAGAACCAAACACATGATAACCCATGGCTTGGTATTCATTTCAGTTAGAGGGCAGAGAGACTGCAATGATCACATTTCCGCCAAACAAACTCACTGGTCTATGTTTGTCTGATTCAAGGCTATGGTGGAGTTATCCTTTTTTGTAATTTGGTTGATTCCACTTGATGTCTTGATGTTCCACAAAAACTTTGCTACCCGTTCTGAAGGGTTGCTATGAATGTTGTTTGCCATCATAATAGGATTCATCTTCTTGGTAACATGGAGTACCTGGAAAGGTGTAATTATATGATAATAACAGCACACGTGGATTAAAATATGTTCTACATACTAGGCCAAAGTTCATGTTAAAAATGTTCTTTCATTTAATTTGTTCTGTCAGTTTCTAACAGAGCCTAAAATGTATATGTTAGAGCTTGTCTGAATTAAAGCTTGCTAGCGGAGTGATATATTGAAGTCAACAAATTATATAGTTGACAGAATAAATTTGAAAGAAAGAAAGAATTTTACGCCATGGCAAAACCTTTTCAAGAGTTATGAGGCCGAGTAATGTACCTTCGAACTGCCCTAGACAATTTCAGTTTTTTGCATTAAGTTAAATATATCAAATGAACTAATTACTGGGTTCTTCATGTCAGCTGGACTTTTTATTTTGGATTATCTGTATATCAGTATTTTTGTTAAGATCATTCTTGTTATCAATCGCCATCTGAAGACATTACCTTAATTCAAGTGACATGAACTCTCATATTTTACAGACATGAATATAACTAATTATTGTCTATTTGCCAAGAACAAAAACAAAACTTCTGGTATTTTCATTCATATTGTATAACTATATTCTCGGCATGGGACAGAAAACAAATTTACTGCGTAGTCAAATTTCAACAGGTGCTGGGCTGCAGAGCAAATCATTTCTCCACAGTCTTTTGTTTGTATCATGGGTCGTGAGCACAGAAGGTTGTCAATAAATTATTCAGCATGCCTGGCACGCTATGTAAACAAATTTATTTTAGCTTTCCAGAATGAGTTTATTGTAAGGTTCTGCGTCCGGCAGAGAGTAAGGTTTTGCAAAAATGATGTCGATCCATCAATCCGAAATCTCTCAACAGAATGTGATCGAATTCGGCACAAAGTTTTCTCGTACGAAGAGTCTTTCATTGTTACGTAAATGATGTCGATTTGCCATAAAACATATTCGTTTTTACTAAAATAAACAAACACACAAACAACTACTTTTCAAAACAATCCAAAGAATTTTGACTAAATTTAGCCGCCGTTACTAAAAATAAAAAAATATAATTTGAACTTCTCAAAAAACTGTTTAGCGGAATTTTAGCAAATTTGGTCAAAATCAAAACGGCCTGACGGGTATGCAGATTAATGCAGATGTTGCTGATTAAATATGGCCACCACTACAAAAGTAAGACAAACCTTTAAACGATTTTATTCAAATACCGCTAAAAGGAATCGTTGGAAATTGAAAAAATTCATACTGTTATGAAGTGTTATTAATCATATTAAAATAATGTTAATCCGCCATTTTATATGATGGTCATTACTAAAACCGAAAAGTCTTTAAACGACTTCGAAAAAGTCTCTTAACAGAATCCTACAAAGTTGAATGGAAAAATATTCTTGCATAAACGGGTTTTAAGTCTGTGCAAATGATTTCGATTCGACATGAAATATGGTTGCATATGCTAAAATAAAAACCTTTTCTTTTCGTACTTACATTTTCAGGCTCTCATTAACAGCAACAAAGAAAAAGTGAAAACAACAAGCTTTGAAAAATTCAACAAATAATGTATTTCCCTGGAAAATACGGTAAACGTGGGAAAAAAGAACTTACGATTTTAAGAATCAAATCCAAAAATATTCCAAGAATAATCCACGAATTCAATTTTAGAAATCCTGGTAATGAAATGTTATAATGAATTTGAGTTCGAGTCGAGTCGATGACGTATACAACAGCCAGTATAGTGCTGTAGTGTCTACAGTTCTTTGTTGTTCCACAGACAATAATATTCCTGTGCTTGAGTTTCCGAATAAAATTTCAAGAAATATCTTTGTCCAAGAATTATGTATGAGCACTCAAATATTTCCAGGAAAAAGAATTATTAATTCAAAAAAATTAAATTTAGACTTATCTGGTCACAAGGAAACACTTTTCATTGTCCAAGGTAAAAAGCCCATACGACAAACATACAACTAAATTAAATCAAATATACATAATACGTTATGCTTCACAATAACCTCTCTTCATAAATTTACCAGATTTGATAGTAAACACGTTGTCATGCTTGGCTTTCGGCTTTTTACAACCGAAGGTGGCCGCCATTGAAAAAAATGAAAACTAATTGTTAAAATACGGAACAGGTGATAATAGTTTGA
Source organism: Sinohyriopsis cumingii (assembly GCA_028554795.2). Classification (NCBI taxonomy): domain Eukaryota; kingdom Metazoa; phylum Mollusca; class Bivalvia; order Unionida; family Unionidae; genus Sinohyriopsis; species Sinohyriopsis cumingii. The sequence continues at coordinate 133,166,311 of CM068827.1, forward strand.
CAGAATGTTCTTAATATAACAGTAAACATATTGCCTTGAAGCTAAATGGCTGTGTTTCTAAAGATAAAATAATATATAAACAACTTCGTTTCAAAAGACTGGTCAAAAACTTTAAGACGAAGATTGACAGAAAACATCATGTCATAAGCGCCTTTAAATGTACCATCAAATTATGGCTGAAAATAAAAAAGAAATAGCGAAACCTTAAAGCAACTGTTTGTATAACATATTCAATCAACATTATTGGAAGGAATTTATCAAGAAAGATTGCTACTAGCCCAGATCTATTGGCCATCTGCTCAAGAAATTGCACGTCATTCAGGTCAGCAGTCTCAAGCATAAATGGACAATATGTTTGTATTTTTGTTGTGTTTTTTTTTTTGGGGGGGGGTGAGTTGGTGGGCGAGTTGTCTTCTTTTTATTTTCTTGCATTTATTTATTTATTTATTTATTTATTTATTTATTTATTTATTTATTAGGAATGTGCATTCATTCTTTCCTTTTTTACCCACTTTATTGTTTCATACTGTTTGGCTACTGTTGTCATATTCATTGAGACTGGTAATGCTGCATAATACTAGGCATAGTTTGTTTAATTCTATAGGCAACTACATAAAAAAAGATTCCCATACATAATTGAAAAGGCAGGTAACTCTAATTATCTGCAGATAGAGAAGAACTTCTTCTGCATAATGAGATCAATCGCCTTTAATTATTGATGGAGTCTGGCATAATTTTCCATAGATTCCACATGCCGGTGTGTATGTTTGAAAAGTAATAGATAAAACGTAAAATAAATAAATAAATAAATAAATAAATAAATAAATGGAGTGTTCAACTGTAATTGCAAAACACGTATCTCCCTATATATTGTAGTAAATTTAGAGTATGTGCACGTGGTTGTAGTGCCCCGTTTTAAGCAATTCTTTGATTTGTGTGATTACTTGTTTGATTATTGGAATTTGGCGCCATGGAAATATTCCTGGCCCGAACTAATGAGCTAATCAATAGAAGCAAACGTCACGGAAGGAAGTGTTAGTGTGTTGCCATGATGTCCTGGTTCACTAGTAGTGAATTCCGACCAGAACCGAATGACTGTCCCTGTCGTAAAATAGTACATATTAAAATCTAGTGGTATACATTGGTAGCGTGACTGCAAGGACAGCACTTACGGTATTAAACCGGTAAATTACACAAGGGCATAAATAAAAAGGGACTTGGCAGAGACCGTTTATGTCGCCATGCGGGCGAATATGGTGCAGTTATATCGGCGAAATGTGCCTGGAAAGCATACATTGACTGGCCTAAGGTGGCGGAGTTAAAATAGTTCCCATTGTTAGGGAGTACTCGTATATGTTCTAAGGCGTGAACGGTTGGTGGTACGGAAACATAATGAAGCCAAAACACGCAGATGTACGGTTGATGGATAGTTGACAGTTTGGTTTATCTGTGGTATTGCATTAATTAGAGGAAAATTTAGGTATAGAATGGACACGTCGGGCTTTCTGATTTACAACTGAGGTTGTATGGAAGTCTTTGGAAAGTCGGGGAAACTTATGACTTCTAGCGAGAATCGCGCCAGGGTTTGACAACCGCTCGGTCAAGTAAATACCCGTGTGCGTGTAACAATATCTATTTCAACCCCATACTCCGCTTCAGCTTCAAATATGTTCACTATTTCACAGTCTCTGTAATTAGGATAGATCTAAGGGATGCGCCCTGGGGTTCAGTTCTCTGGGAGTTGGAATAAACCTATCGACATGAGTCTGGCTGCATATCTGAAATCATCTTTTCATGCTCAAGAAGGGAATATAAATGGGGGAGTGGGGGAGAATCTCAATAGTCTCCAACATTTGTCCCAGGAAGACATCTGTCTGACCCAGGGATCTCAGTGAAAACAACATCTAATGCAGAGTATGTATTATGTATTTAAATGTATGGTTAAACGGCACATCAGCTTAATCTTATTTATATAGTACCAAGCAAAGGTTATGAAGCAATAACAGCGAAGGGAAAAAAAAAAAACTTGCCAAAATTACCAGGAAGACAAACCCATCCAATCAAGCGTAATTATATATATCATGAGACAAATGGCTGATGTCTAGAAACATTCAAAACTGACATACATAACAAAGATAGAGACAAACGATATAAATGTTCAAAAATATCCAAAACAGACATATACAACACAGATAAAGACAAAAATATGTAGAATCCTTAATATATGGAATGCAACTTATGGCAAACAAGATGGGCAGAATTGACAAAAAGAGTGTATAATTCAGGTACTTAAAATTACGAAGTACTGAGATCATAGTATCTAATTTAGATTACGTAGGTAGAAGTTATTGCTGTATTTAAGGCGTGGTTGTCAATGACTCAATGAACATAGTGGCTCAACACAGTTTAGTCACAAATTTGGAGAGCCCCATTAAGCAGCAGATGTGAAACATTATTCAACCGAAGTCATCGGTGTACATGTGTCACCATGCAAATCAATAGCATAATAACGAAGAGTCTCACTCATATAGAATTAGAAATAATGAAAAGTAGAATACCTGAAACACATGTATTTAAAGTTTATATCAATGCACAATTGGTTTTAACATCCTAAAATGGCTGTTGAATAGGGAATTTACGTCGTAGTTTTCATAATACACACCTTTGTTACGGATGAATGGTGTGATAATGATTATTCACTCCTTTCTGAAAAATTCAACATCCTAACTTTAGCTTTTGTGTTTTAAAATTACAAACATTAAATAGATTTCAGATGTTTCCTAGCTTTTGTAAAGTGGCATATCATTGGATGAACATTCCGTCAAAATAAGTCCACCCTGTAAAGGTAACAGCTGTCTATTCTACTCATCGTCTACATGTCTGAGTCAAAGCATGCTGCATTTCGGATTTCATATCATGAAATTTAATCATATATCAATATTAAACAATTAACATTGGTCAATATTTTTTTAGAAATTATATCTATCTTAGACTGGGTTATGACAGTGCTTGTCTTTCGGGAGTTGGAGGTTAGGTCCTTATTCTGAGATAATGAAAGGAGAAACCTAACTTAGAAATTCCTGCAGTTGAAACATTGCAGTTTGTTTTTATTTTATTAACATTCCCTTCACTAATATTGGACATTAATGGATAGAAACCTTTCAAGACCAAAACATTATATTTTTGGGAGAGGTAATTTGCTTATTTAAATTTTTCGGTCGATACCGTTTTATTAATATCACACCACCATATGGAAAGTAGATTACTGTGACTTGCTTGTTCTACGCAGTAACTGTGTCCTTGGAATCCATTTTAGACATTTTCTTTTAGAATGTAGGTCCTACACTCACCAAACTCAGTGCTGAGATACAAGAATATCGATAAAAGCTAATCACCAAGATGAAGGGCTTAAGTCACTGTAAACACTTTCTTGTGCTCTTGCTTAATTTGTCTTAAATATATACCTCAGTCCATATCTTTAATACTTTGAGCCACTCGTGTATACTGTGTCAAACATTAAATATATTTTCAAACAAATTATCAGCTCTTTCTGGCACTGTTGCTACCATTAACTTTTAATTCTTCTTTTTACAGGAAACTGAAAGGAATGTTCGTGGGTGTAGTGTTTTTCTTGGTGTACTGTGGAATGGGCGAGGGACAGGTTACTGTGCAATTTGTACAGACCAAAGTGTTTGTGGCGGAGGGAGATCAGCTGCAGCTACAAATCAAAAGAAATGGCCAAATCAGTGAAATACTTAATGTCATAGTTAGAGTGAGTATAGTTAGTCTTTATGTCAAAGAGTGAGTATAGTTAGTCTGTATGTCATAGAGTGAGTATAGTTAGTCTGTATGTCATAGAGTGAGTATAGTTAGTCTGTATGTCATAGTTAGTATTTATGTCAAAGAGTGAGTATAGTTTTTATGTCAAAGAGTGAGTATAGTTAGTCTGTATGTCATAATTAGAGTAAATATAGTTTGTATGTCATAGAGTGAGTATAGTTATTCTGTATGTCATAGTTAAAGTGAGTATAGTTAGTCTGTATGTCACAGAGTGAGTACAGTTAATCTGTATGCAATGTTGATTTTGTTAAACGATTACAAACAAATGACAGTCACATAAAAAAAATTCTGGAAAAATGAAAAAGGAAAAGATTTTGCACTTTCCCTCCAATAACTGTTTCTTTTCTTAAAAATATTAGTATTGTCTTTATTAAATACACCACAGTTTTAATTTTCTGCTATAAACTGTGTTGAATTCTTATTAACTTTGTTTAAGCTCATCCTAATTGTAATGTGTGTACTTCTAAGAAAATAATGTGACCATTCATGTGCCTCCGTGCTTTTATGCATGCATCCATCCGTCAATCAGTTCCTGTTATGCGGATTATTTCCACACTGACTGAGGTATGGTGATTTTATTTAATATGACATTTCAGAAGTTTGAGAAGGGAGTCTTTAGATCACGTATGTAGTGGTTAGAAGGGGTGGGGTAAAATTGGAAAAGTGTGGATAATCGACACGACTGCAATCTCTAGTTTTCATTATTTTTCAAAAATAATTCTTTTTGAAAAGAAACAAGAAAATATGTATAACAGCATTCCCTCACCAAAAGGTCCTCCCTTATAACACGGTTCCTGTTATAATCGCGGATAGTCATTGGTCTGAATTTCATTACGTTGTCGTATAAGTAGCGTTACAATGTATGACTCCTATTCATAGTGTTACAATGATGGGGTACGGTATAGGGAGAGTTTTGGTTTAGTTAGTCTACTACTCGATGTTATTTTCACACTAATTAAAAAAATACACATTGGAACCTAAATGATTATAAATCATTTACTAAATAAATAGCTTAAACGTTGATTTAAAGTTACTTATTAAGAAATACCATCGATATACAGAGCAAACATGGAAAAGGTCACATTCATTCAGGGGTCGTCTAAAGGGGTAAGTGGGGCGAATAAGTTGCTTTAAAGTGCATGCAAAACTTAAGACTGGGTTAGCTAGAAGGCGACATTCATGATGGTCTGTATAAACGGATATGGCTTTGAAAGTGTTTGAGAATGTACTCAACTGTCAAATAGTTCAGGAAGTCAATCTTTGTTTTTGCAACCTAAGTAAGCTGTAGTTAGAACAAATGTCCAGTCAGACACTGCTTATCATAACTGGACATTAGTAATTATCTAATTAAGGTCTTAAACGGCCACAAATAATGGACAGAAATGAATAGTTTGACGCTAGGTTAGTATTTCAGCAATGTTGTGGCAAGGTTGCGGCACTCAGAGCAGTTGCCACTTCTGGCCCACCAATGATTACGAAAAAATCGGCAGAGAAAGAAACCTCGGTTGCGTATCTGTGTGAAAAAAAAAACAAATTTCGCTCAGATTGGGCTGATCGCACATTATATGAGAAAGGTTAGAATTGGTCGGCGTCATAGTTGTATGAAACATCATCAGTCGAACCGTAAATAGGTATGGAAAGGTTGTTACTAATAACGTAGCAATTTCGGTAGACATGAATTTTAAACTGAAATTAATTATATCTTGTCTTTAGCATAGTTCAGCGCAACGAAAATAACCTCTTTTCATTGTTTTAACAAATGTTTTTATAAAATAATATTGACATACTTCGGTTTTAAAGAAATAGTATGTTTCTCTTTCGTAACAACAGTTTTCAGGGGAAGTGAATCTTGCTAGAATACATTTAAACGGAATTTCTTATAAAACTCCATTAGTCAGCAATGCCGACGGTCTAGGTGGATGTATGTATCAGGAGTCAAAAAAAATGTAAGGAATAACAATTTAATAACAGATCTAAATATTCAAACAGCACAAAAAAATTTCCATAATTTCTCCACTCGGTTGACCTATTTAATCTGCCAATTTCATCATCTGATGTGCAACGTGAGTGTTTCCGCCTGTCCCTGCTACTTTACTCATCTGTATTATTTCATTTTCCTTGACTGGTACTCCAGTAACCCTTCCGTCCCTCGACTACGTCCTCCCACAGGAGTCTGACGTTTTATCAATAAAGTAAGGCGAAATCTCTGACAGCATGAAATCACCTTATCGGTAATATAAGTGTTCATTTATATTACTTATAAGGTGATTTCATGTTGTCAGAGACTTCGCCATAATTTATTGATAAAACGTCAGACTCCTGTGGTCCTTCTTCCTTCCATTTCCGTTCTCCTGTCTGCCTTCAAACTTCTGCCTCCGTTATTCTATCCGGTCCCGTTGCCTCTGTAACCACTTATCTCTACTTCGTCACCTTTGGGTGGCACTCGGTCCAACCCGAACAACTCCAAACAGCACCAAAAGCTTCTATGTAAATAATAAGGGACGTATAGTCTAGTCTTCCTTTCGACCCAGACAATCTCACACCCTCACACAACCTTTCAACAGCAAAAAGGTGATTAAAATCATTAGGTCACACATACACTTGCATCAGAATATTCCATACACGCTTGCACGATAAAATAACTGTAATACTACAACAATGGTATTAACGACTCCTGATGCATACATCAACAACTTCCGTGACATGAATACACATTTTTTATTCTTGATATAGTAACTACCATGACATCGCAGCCAGGTCAGCTGCATTTCACTGACTCGCTGTAATCCCATCTTTCCAGTTTGGACAAACTCATTAACAATGTAGCGGCAGGAAGCAACGATCGTTTTACGATTAGCCGTCAATATGGTGTCGCTCAGCTTACAAGGCCTAAATTGAATACTCACAAAATAATCTACCCATAGGAGTATATGCACGACTGGGAAAAGTTTTCTAAAGCTCAGCTGCATAAGACTGAGACCTTCCTTTTCCTCTGATGACTGCATGTATAAGAATAATATAGTTGTCCTCCTTCGTGTCAAAATCTCGGTGACTACCATGATCTGAACCTGTACACCTACGTGCTACAGCTTGTTGATGTATTACAAGCTTTTTGATTTGTGACTGCAGACCAGCAACATGTCCTCGAACTTGTAGATCGGTTGAAAACACTCATGGAGTCAGTTCACCATAAATAAAGTCATCAATGAAACCACATCGATTTGTCAGCGATTGCTCACCGAGGAAGTCATTTACTCAAAGATGTTTCACTCGGTAATATGCATGCTCACTGAAGACATCAATGATGCATACAACACTGATTTACGAGTTCTGATGTGCTTCCCATTATGACGCTTCAAGTTCCCATACAAAATCAATGCTACGATGCAGCATGTGGCTGCACATGCAAACCCGAGCGCCACCTTAATGCTTATAATCTCGTCAATAAAACCAGGGTATATTCTGCACATACTAGATCTGTGATGCACATTTTATTTGTATTGTGTACTTGATCATTATCCGTAAATGAGGGCAATGGTTTGGCTTACTAGATTATTCTCATGCTTTTTGTCATGTTTATAGGCTATAAATAAGTTGCTGACTTATATTTAAGTTCAAGGACTAACATTATTGACAAACTTATATAAGGTTTTGGTAAATATAATTCCTCATTCATATCTTAATATCGTTGTGTGAAAATAATTTTCAGTTAGGTTTAGATATAATTTGATAGGAATCGTTTATTTTAAAATTATTCATCGGAATTACAAAATGTTCATACCTTTAAGGACTAAACACTGTTTTGGGATCAGTGTGATTTTATTCAAAGACATTTTGGATTATATCATTGTGATACATCAAGACTGTTGGTACATTAACCTATTCAAGACTATTGGTACATCACTACATTCAATATTGGTATTCATTTGGAACACTCAATACTTTTAGACTATGAATTTTTGGGGTTTAAGTCACACATGTTCGCTTCACCTGCATCATAATAGAATGTTAAGAGTTCCAGTGGAAAAACCTATTCTAAATGTAAACAAGACTGACCTTAAACTATTGCTACGTAAACATTCTCCGGTTTTGTATTTGTGCTCAGAATCATCTTGATATATTCTCTTGTGCATGGCCTTTCTGGAAACTGATTGAAAAATTGTATGTGGCGATAACAGTAATCGTTTCCTAGAGAATATCAAGGTTATATTTGTCAATAATGGCATCATGTTCAACAGCGCACAACAACCCATCAATGGAAAGGAAATCAAACAATTCTCTGACTCACCAGATATGTGGACGATTATGCAACAATAATGTAGTAATTTCATGGGGAAATATCGACCAGCAAAGAAGAGAAAAAGCTTGATGTCTTATTAAAATGTTCGACTTACTTATAGTATTATAGACGGTGATTACTTATATGTGTTTATGGAGGAGAGTGGAGTACAATAATAATTTTGGTTAATGAACGCATGGTTATTGATTCATCTCTAAGAGGAGGCCGGTTTCGAGAATTTTTCTCCTATGCAGTACCAAAAACAGCCACGTGATTGCTATGTCGCAGAATTTTCAAATGAGGTGTTTGATTGGCTGACAAAGGATACCGACATCGATGGCGATTTTGTGCTTCTTGTTGACCAATATTTGCTTGACAATGGTGTTACCAGTCTATCATACACACTCAAAAATAGTCTTACCAGGGGCCAAATAGAGATCAACAGTTGGAACCACCCATGTGTTTTAATACTAACTCGAAACCAACTTGTAATCGTTGTATTAGCACTCAAATTCACTGACAAACCCACCATGGTTACATTCCCCTTCATTATCTCTAACCAACATTGACATGATCAATCAAAGAAAGACCTCGACCGATATTCGTCAAAAACGCTCATTTCTGTGGTATAGTTCTTATGAGAAAATGACACCCATTAAAGACAAAGAGCAAAGGAGTAATTCGTGTATATTTGGGTGAATTTGGTGGTTATCCCGAGGAACATAAATCTCCCAATATATTTGCTACAATTGCATGGCAGTTGAATCAGGAAACAAAATCCTTGGTTGCAGGTACGTGTGCCTGTTGTACCTGAAAAAGGTCAGCCTGTCAAGCAATTATATCCCGCAGTGACAATATTAATACTAGAACAGTGATGGGAACCTCAAAGTTATTGATGTGAAAAAAAATATATTTAGGGGAATAACAGGTGCAAAAATGAAACCGAAATGAAAACCATTTAATACGCAAAACACATACGCTTATGTTATCGTAGATGCTGTTTGTGGACAACTGTTGGTCTTGGTGTGGCAAAAATTTCAACAACGGCAACTGTCATAGGTACACCTATCGGAATCATTGTTGGAGCTATATCAGTATCAACAGGTGTGGTTGGTGGCAGTAGAAAAATAATTTCATTAGGGCTGCACAAATGAATACGTGTCTTTTAGGAAATTATCGCAGCAGCGCAAAGTAGTCTCAACAGGTTTAGTAAACCCTACCTACTCTGTATCTATGGAAGATAAATGGAAACGTTCAAGATAGTCTTGATTGAAATGAAAAAGTTTTCCATTGACGATTCTGAGCACGAATATGAAACCGGAGTGCTAGTGTCCCAAAACATATAACTGATTTACTGGCAGTGAAAAACGAATGAAAGGTTGCCAGCATGTATTGTTCTATATGCGAGTTCACAGCCTTAATTATCCAGCGTTCCAGCTAAAAACGGTGTACTGAAACTAGACACAAATGCAGGGCCGCAGATAGGATTTGTGGGCCCTAGGAAAACGTCTCCAGGAGGCCCCAATAAATTACAAATCGTGACAGAGGTGGGCCCTCTGACCATAGTGGGCACCCAGAATTGTGTCCTAATTGTCCTACCTCTATTCGCAGCCATAATCTGATGCAACACTTCTCATGCTGGGGGAAGCCTTTATCGCGCATCCACACTTGGGTTACTGTCACAGATGCACACATGTGCAAAAATATGAGCAGTGAGAAAATGTCAGTATCCCTCGCTCAAGATTATGTAACAAATTAAATATGTGTACTAAGAAGAGGATATGACCATATCGAGTAACAAATTGTACTTTGGTCAATTATACATGAATAAAATTTAAAGAGTTTTACATCTTTCCTAGTAAACCAACACACATATATTTCACGCTACACCAGTAACTGCAGCAGAAACTGTAGCACTTTAACAGTATATACTACTATAATTACTATGACTACTACTTCTTATAATAATAACGATACTGTTGCTGCTATTTTGAAAGGTATCGGAATCATGTAAGATGCTTCATCCATAACCACATCTCTCCTTAAACTTCTGGGTGGAAATTCACAAAATTTTGGAGTTATTGTTGTTTTTGGAGTTGTTGTTGTGGGGTTTAACGCCATTTTTCAGCACACGACAGGCTATACATGGCGGCCAGTATTATTGGTGGAGGAAGAACCCAGGAAGACCTGAAAAGAACCACCGACCCACGAGAAGCTACTGGCAAGCTTTCTCACACACCCACATTGGCTGAATCCGAGACTCGAACCGGCGCAGACAGAGGTGAGATGGCAGTGATCCGTAACGGAGAGCGCTTTAGACCACTCGGCCACTCGGGGCACCTGTTTTTGGAGTAAATATCTGCTAGAGTGATGTCGTGCTAGGTGGTCACAGTCTTGGAATCCCTACGAAGGTGTCAAACGTCAGATATTAACAATTGAGACTGATTTTTCAAATATTTTCTAACCAAGTTCATATAGATGCCATGAGGCCAATTCACATATGCACTGATTAAGATTTTGCATTTTAATAGGCGCCACGCTAGACTCAACATTTCTAGTGGAGTGATTTGTTCCTCCTGTTTCTAAATGATAACTGTTGGATCTTTCAAAGTTTCATTCCTTCAAAAGTTGATAAGTCTGAACAATTTTTGTACAAGAGCTCTATTTTCCAAATATTTAAGCCCATAGTTCCATTGTTTCGATGATCCGCAAGTTCGAAGAATAAGCAGTCAATATTCAAAATGTCCAACAACAATTTTAGGCAAAATGAGGACAATCCCCCCCCCCCCCAATCTTAGTTACAATAGGAATTCTGTGAAATATTCATAGAAAAATACAGGTTTGTTTCATTTTCGAAAGAATCATCTCTATTTTAAACATAAACAGGGAAAATTTAAATGTAAAAGGCAGATTTAGTAAGAATAAATGTAAAAACAAAATTGTCCCCCCCCCCCAGTACTTATCACCTCATGTTTTTGAGATGTGTTCAGAGAAACGGGGGATATTGCAGGTCAATGCAAGCATCATTTTGCAGCTATTTACTGCAGCAAATATGATGCTGACTTACCATTGGAAACAGGAGTGCAGATCGTTGGAAGCCCGATCTTGATTATGAAAATAGAATCACACTAATGGGGATTTTTGATGTTCTGTGCATTTGCTATTGTTGCCATTTACAATATGTTGCTTTAGTATTACAATTAAAATTGATGAAGTCTCTCTAATTGCTTCAAATGTTCAATATTTTCTGTACTTATTTCGTTCCAGACAGCAACTGTAACTCAGTAAATTTTCAGGTCTGCGTCATTAAATGTAGCTAAAAGTACTTAATTCATTTTACACAAAGTGTTTAAAAAACGATTAGGTACTTTAGGTACATTTAACGATTCTGACCTGAACATTTACTGAGCTATAGATAGATAAACTTCAAGATGCAGTGTGCAATGAACTATACACTATAATTAATGGTTGATATGGTAACAAAACAGTAATACATCTGAATTCTCCAAAACTGGTACCAATGTAACCTGGCTTATGCTGGAAACTGACCATATGGTTTAGTCCCATCAAAGTCATTGCAGTATTGATGAAAACCTGAACAGTCCAGTTTTATTAGACAGCCCAAGTTTTGGTTCCAGCAGTGTCTGATTTAACAAAGCTTTGCCTTATCTGAAACATTATATGGTCTTTGTTTCATTAGGGTTTTGTTGACTGAGCAATATAATAATCATGCATGTCTGACCATCTGACTGTCTTTATGTAATTAGCTTGGTTTCGACATGATAAATTTAGTGAGCATTATTAGATTTTACCAATAGTTTTGATTAACTTTGATTTGCCCATTCTTTTTACAGGTAGATAATCAAAACCAGGACTTTGTCGGTAGCAGCCAGGTGGCAACCTTCATACCAGGAGGTCCTGATGTGGTGTCAGTAACCTTCACTGTAACAGATGACAATGTTCCTGAGATTGAGGAAACATACATTTTTGAGTTATCTGTTATAGGAAATTCAGCAATTCTAGCAGCACCTACAGTTGCCACGGTTACAATATATGCCAATGATGATGCATATGGAGTATTCAGCTTTATTGATGTAAGAAAAGTGATCATTTATATATTATTGATAAACTTGACTTTGTGTCCCCTATATCAGTGAAGACAAACATTCTCAAATTTGTACAATCTTTAAATATTTCTTTGAAAATTACATATTTTGTATTGTTGAAATTCTGTGAAATCATAATTGTCTGATGGAATTTTCAATAGGAGACTTTAATCTGGACAAGGGGAAATCAAATGTCCTCTTGCACTAGGATAAACTGCTTCTACATAACAGTACATGCACAGGGCACAAACTAGCACAGTGCCATTTGGAAGCTTCTATAGTCATGACACAGCATTCAACATTAATTGCTTTTATTCCATGCACTAATTAGGGAAAAGTTATGCAATAGTTGTATTATCTAAATGAACAGATCTTTTGATCTAGCAATTTCATGACATATTTTTAAACTGCTTCATGAGACCAGACTGTTGTATTCAAACATCTCTCATGAGACAGTTGTATTTAAATATCCCTAGACCAGACTGTTGTATTCAAACATCCATCACCAGACTGTTGCATTTAAATATCCCTAGACCAGACTGTTATATTCAACCATCCCTCACCAGACTGTTGCATTTAAACATCCCTAGACCAGACTGTTGTATTCAAACATCTCCCATGAGACTGTTGTATTTAACTATCCCTAAACTAGACTGTTATATTTAAATATCCCACACCAGACTGTTGTATTTAAATATACCAAACCAGACTGTTGTATTTAAATATCCCTCACCAGACCGTTGTCAGACCGTTGTTTATATATATATATATATATATATATATATATATATATATATATATATATATATATATATATATATATATATATATATATATATATATATTTATACCAAATTAGACTGCTATATTTAAATATCCCTCAATAAACTGTTGTATTTAAATATCCCTCACCAGACTGTTGTATTTAAATATCCCTCACCAGACTCCTATATTTAAATATCCCTCACCACACTGTTGTATTTAAATATCCCTCACCAGACTGTTGTATTTAAATATCCCTCAATAGACTGTTGTATTTAAAAATCCCTTACCAGACTGTTATATTTAAAAATCCCTCACCAGACTGTTGTATTTAAATATCCCTCACCGACTGTTGTATATATATATATATATCCCAGACTAGACTGCTGTATTTAAGTTTCCCGCAAAAGACTGTTGTATTTAAATATCCTTAGACCAGACCGTTTTATTTAAATATCCCTCACCAGACTGTTGTATTTAAATATCCCTTACCAGACTGTTGTATTTAAATATCCCTCACCAGACTGTTGTATATATATATATCCCAGACTAGACTGCTGTATTTAAATATCCCTCAATAGACTGTTTTATTTAAATATCCCTAGACGAGACTGTTATATTTTAATATACTTGGACCAGATGACTGTTTTACTTAAATATCCCTCACCAGACTGTTGTATTGAAATATCCTTGGACTAGACTGTTGTATTTCAATATCCCTCAATAGATGTTTGTATTTAAATATCATTTGACTAGACCCTTGTATTTAAATATCCTAGACTAGACTGTTGTACTTAACTATCCCTCAATAGACTGTTGTATTTAAATATCCTTAGACTAGACTGTTGTACTTAACTATCCCTCAATAGACTGTTGTATTTAAATATCCCTAGACCAGACTGTTGTACTTAACTATCCCTCAATAGACTGTTGTATTTAAATATATCCTTAGACTAGACTGTTGTACTTAACTATCCCTCAATAGACTGTTGTATTTAATTATCCCTCAGTAGACTACTGTATTTAAATATCCCTGTACCAGACTGTTGTATTTAAATATCCCTCACCAGACTGTTGTATTTAAATATCCCTCACCACACTGTTGTATTTAAATATCCCTCACCAGACTGTTGTATTTAAATATCCCTAGACCAGACTGTTGTATTTAAATATCCCTTAACTAGACTGTTGTATTTAAATATATCCCTCACCAGACTGTTGTTTTTATTTATATCCCTCACCAGACTGTTGTATTTAAATATCCCTTAACTAGACTGTTGTTTTTACATATATCCCTCACCAGACTGTTCTATTTAAATATCCCTCACCAGACTGTTGTATTTAAATATCCCTCACCAGACTGTTGTATTTAAATATCCCTTAACCAGACTGTTGTATTTAAATATCCCTAGACCAGACTGTTGTATTTAAATATCCCTAGACCAGACTGTTGTATTTAAATATCCCTTAACCAGACTGTTGTATTTAAATATCCCTTAACTGGACTGTTGTTTATATATATATATCCCTCACCAGACTGTTGTATATGCTGAATCATGTGAAGAGGATTATAACAACAAATCTCATCAGCTTAAGAAGTCACTAGATTTGGTGTGACCTTATCAGTTGCAACAAATGACATTTTTTTACTTATGAAATATCGATCTTATCGTAATACAGAAGCAAGTCAAATCAAAAGACTTGACATCAATACTTTAGGCATAACGTCAAACAAACAGTGGTTAGGCAAATATTCTTGACAAATAAAAAGTATTCATGCCCAAGGGAGAAATGAAGTTTCAATTTATTTGTCTAGGTCACACAACTCAATCATCCCATGGCACGAAGGGAAATCATAATAATCCATATTGCACTCTAAAGTATGTAATAAATGGTTAAACAAAGATAAAGAACACAATATTCCATGTTTTATGTTATCTCTCCAAATACAGTGTAATACATACTTTTTTACTAATATTACATCTCTTGTAGTAATCCTGTCTGAAATGTTTTAGATCTTTCTTGTTTCAGTCTTCACCATTGAAAGTAAGGGAGGATCCAACCTTCACTCAAATCATTAACATTGGAATTGGTAGAAGTAAGGGCATCTTTGGACAGGTGACTGTGACATATCTGGTAAGCAGTTAGCAAATTTCAGATCTGCTTTCTTAATCTTTGTAATACAGTGCTTGAATTAGCATTTTATTTTACTGATCATAGCATAGCGATCCTGCTTAATTTTCCACTTATCCACACACTTTCATATTTTTCCAAATACTTAATGGAGAAAGTTCACAACATGAAATCCTTTTCTAAGTAATATTTCAGGTATTTGTATTTGTTTTCCTATTCTAAGTCATATTTCAGGTATTTGTATTTGTTTTCTGATGATCTCTGTTACTTTCTCACTTTTCTATATCATATTTGTATTGTCATTATTCAATTTCTGGCATTTTGGTGACAGCTGCATCACCTGCAAGAACTTTCATATCTTTCTTATTCTCACATTAGCAAACAAGGATGACATAATAAACCCTATTTTAACCCATTGTGACTGATCAAGCTTTAATAATAGCCTGATTCCCTAAATCACATTTTGTTGTCATTATTGAAATAAGTGCATTCATTATCTCTCATCAAGTGCAGGGTTTAGGATGGTGCTCAGTTAACACAACAGACAGATCAATTAGTCATCCACAACTTTTTCTTGCTAGTCCAGTCTTCAATGGGCCACTTCAGTTTTCACTCAAGAAACTTTACTCAGGGGTCAATCTATAACTTTCAGTTAGGGAGTTATACCTTTGCAATGTCAAGGAGTTTTACTTTTGTACAAGTGGAGACCATTAATTGGTAACAGCTGAATCACCAATTGACAGAATGATCAGGATCAACTAGTAGACAGTGCCCTTCGACAAAACATGCATGATTTATAAACAAAACAATTAACTGGAT
Organism: Sinohyriopsis cumingii; assembly: GCA_028554795.2. Taxonomy (NCBI): domain Eukaryota; kingdom Metazoa; phylum Mollusca; class Bivalvia; order Unionida; family Unionidae; genus Sinohyriopsis; species Sinohyriopsis cumingii. The sequence goes on from CM068827.1 coordinate 133,182,250, forward strand.
ATGGCATTTGTTGTGTATAAACTTTTGCATATGAGATTGCTTTAGTGCAGTTTATGCACTACAATAGATGACCCACTCCCTACCATTCCCATGTAATAATTAATATGTATCAGTTTGTATTAATATATCAATTGTCAACCAGTCAAAGCATTTCTTGCTGACATATGCACGTCTGTTGCATTATCCATTCTTCACTTGGGTTAGTGAGAACAACATCACATTATATTTCTATTGAGTGATGCCATCCATGACACAATGAACTTGGGGGTGTAATTCCTGCTATATGTTGCTTTCTCAAATAAGTGCATTCACTTCATTCCATTTTATTCACCCAAGAACATTATGTGAGCATTATGTTGTGCATTCAAATTAAATCCATTGAATGAAGTTCACACAGTTGCAATTGTTTTCCCAAACTTTCATTGACCAGCCAAGTCTTTGCTGGACTCCTTAAATTTCTGCTGAAGAAACTTTACATGGGTTATCCACTACATGCTATCAGGGAGATTCAGAGCCTTGCTGTGACCATTTCACAATACTATTATAACTTTACCTGGGTTATCCACTACATGCCATCAGGGAGATTCAGAGCCTTGCTGTGACCATTTTATAATACTGTTATGCCCAATCAGTAACTGCTGAATCATTCACTGACAGAATGAACTGAAATTCGTCAGTAGTAGGAGAAACTGTATGGTGTTTTAGTGTATAAATAAACCATGAAAAGGGCATGTCATGCATAAATTGACCATGAAAAGGGCATGTCATGCATAAATTGACCATGAAAAAGCATGTTATATATAAATTAACCATAAAAAGGGCATGTCATATATAAATTAACCATAAAAAGGGCATGTCATGTATAAATTAACCATAAAAAGGGCATGTCATGTATAGATTAACCATAAAATGGGCATGTCATGTATAAATTAACCATAAAAAGGGCATGTTATATATAAATTAACCATAAAAAGGGCATGTCATGTATAAATTTACCATGAAAAAGCATGTCATGTATAAATTAACCATAAAAAGGGCATGTCATGTATAAATCGACCATGAAAAAGCATGTCATGTATAAATTAACCATTAAAAGGGCATGTCATGTATAAATTGACCATGAAAAAGCATGTCGTGTAAATTAACCATAAAATGGCATTTTATGTATAAAATAACCATGAAAGGGCATGTCATGTGTAAATTAAAAATGAAAGGACATGTCATGTGTAAATTAACCATGAAAGGGCATGTTATGTGTATATTAACTATGAAAGGACATGTCATGTGTATACTAACCATGAAAGGGCATGTCATTTGTATATTAACCATGAAAGGGCATGTCATGTCTAAATTAACAATGAAAGGGCATGTCATGTATAAATTGACCATGAAAGTGCATTCATGTATAAATTAGGCATAAAAGGGCATGTCATGTATAAATTAAGCATAAAAGGGCATGTTATGTTTTTTTAGAATTACAATCAATACATGTCCACTTGTTAAATTATTAAAGTAACTTGTAGTTTTAGTAATTCATTGGTAAAAGTTTGGATTAGTGTTAATTTTAATCCCTTGCAATTGGTTCTGTTATAAAACAAGTATATAATGGATCCCATTTGATTGTTAAGTAGTAGAATTATCGGCACAGTGTAAATACCTGCTTAATTACATGATGTGAAATCAATTAAAATCACATATGATTCACATCCAACAATTATTGTTAATTGTCATGTTTAAATAATTTGAATAATTTAAATAATTATTAATTTTATTATGCATGCTGGATTAGACCATGAAAATGATTTAAACAGATGTGAAGCTAGTGTGGTATTAATGGATTAGTCAGGCCTTTACTGAGGATATCTTATCTTGGTTTCTCACAAACTGGTTAATACAGCAAATTCACTATTTTTTTGTGAGACATCTTTTGGGTTTTGTTCTTACAAATCTTGAAATAAAAGATGGTAACAAGGAAATATCCTTCTGTGGGTACAACAGGACCCCATTTCATTCCATGAATTTATTAGTCCAGTAATTAGATTACTTAGGTATAAATCAAAGTAAAATATAGCTTGAATGTAATGAGAAGGAAGATGGATCATCTGCAACGCACCAGAATTTGTGTAACTAACAAAAGTATATTTAAATCTGAATGGAGAGTTCAGCACCAACACCCAGTCCTATGAAGCACAGTTGGTAAAAATATATTATGATTCCATGTTTCAGAACAAATTGACTGAAATGAAGTAAAATGATGATGTGTAGATTATATGTAAAACACAAACAATTGAAGACCATTTACAGGACTAGTATAACTAGGAGACATGTTAATAGTCAGAATGATAATAAGGCCGGTCTGGAAGGCATGTTAATAGTCAGGATGGTATCAAGGTCATCTGAATGACATGTTAATAGTCAGAATGGTATCAAGGTCATTTGAATGACATGTTAATAGTCAGAATGGTATCAAGGTCATTTGAATGACATGTTAATAGTCAGAATGGTATCAAGGTCATCTGAATGACATGTTAATAGTCAGTATGGTATCAAGGCCCATCTTGAAGATATGAAATGAGAATTACACCAGGTAAGTTTATTTTCATAGTCACAAGTATTCCCGTTATTATACCTATAAAATTTAACTCAAAGCAATTACTGAATGAAATAATAGCTTTGAAAAGTTAGGCCCACATTTTTGTCTGATTGGCCCATTTGTGAAAATACATTGAGGGCTTTGGATCCATTTTCCATCAACTTTCTGGAAGCAACACTGCAGGTTAATTTCTCCTTCATTCAGGTTTGAAGACCTTGAGAATGTAACTATCTTCAAGACATGAGATGAGGCTCCGAGTGGCTGAGTGGTCTAAAGCGCTCTCTGTTATGGATCACTGCCATCTCACCTCTGTCTGTGTAGGTTCGAGTCTCGGATTCGGCTAATGTGGATATGTGAGAAAGCTTGCCAGTAGCTTCTCGAGGGTCAGTGGTTCTTTCTGGGGTTTTCCCGGGTTCTTCCTCCACCATTAATACTGGCCACCATGTATAGCCTATCATGTGCTGAAAAATGGCGTTAAACCCTACAACAACAACAACAAAGACATGAAATTACATAATAGAGAACTAGGACATTTTGGGAAAGTTTGACCGTATTTATTTATGATTGTCCTTGTTCCAGATAAATAGTTCAAATTCGGATGCCCGGCCAGGAGATGACATCGCTCCTGCTACAGGAAGTGTTCTTTTCCAGCCAATGGAGACACAGAATTTCCTGCAGCTTCAGATTCGAGATGATCAGGTAAAATTAGTGAGCTAAACCTCTCAGTAGTTTAGATTAAAAATCTGAGTCAACTAGAGTTTATAGTAAGCATTTGTGTTAACTGAAGTTTAGAGTAAACATTTGCGTCAACTGGCAAACCAGTCCTGTTATTCTTAAAATTCTTCAAGTACACAATTTGTGTGAAGTGAGCATATCTTGACAGTTTGTAACTTCATTCAAAATTAAGATAGAATTGTAAAATATTAAAGAACTTCCTTTTTTACATAAATTTTCTACAAGAGATTCACTCTAAGTTTTGTATTTAATATATGGTTTGAGCATGGGTTTTCTATAAAAAAACATTTGCCATTTGTTTTGTGGTTTGAACCTTGGTTTTAACTTTGTGCCACTGTGTTTTGAGGTCATTGAACCAGATTATTTTGCACTCAGACGTAGAATGATCACGATAAGACTTTGTTTTAATTAGTTATCATTTAATTAGTCATCATTTAATTAGTTATCATTTAATTAGTCATCATATTAGAGATGAGTATTTACTATCTTAGCAATACAAGTGTTTAGTCGGTCTTACATAATCTAACTAATGCTGACAAAATTCTTTTATGGGATAAAATTTTGAATAGGAGTTTTCTCTGTTTAGCACCAATTTCATTGAACGCTACATAGAATATAGTTCCTCAATAAAATGGCAAAATGTACACAACAAAACAAACTGGTTGATAAGACTGTAAATAGTTTAAATATTGCAAAGATGAAGAGAAGAGAAAGAGGCAGATAATGTGTGAGAAACACTGTGTATGTTTGTTCTTGTGGCTAGAAACATTGAAGGAATTCCAGGTTCTGGAATTGGAGGAATGGATTAATCTTTTATTCTCATGGACTATAATTATTGCTGACTGTGCCTTTTTGCTGTTTTCATGAAAATAGCAAAAGATGCAGGATGCTTAGCTGCTTGAGATGGGCAGGGTACCAGTCAAAAGAGATAGGGTGCTCTATGTTAGATTGAGACACCAAATTTCATTCCCCCTGTATCCAGCAGAACAACTCGATAACTGCCTGTGTTCATTGCTTGACAAACATGCCCCAGCTACCAAGTGCAGTGTACCAATTCAAAAGTGTCCTTCATGATATAGCAGTGTTAGGGACCAGCTTCGCACTGCTTAAAGAGACCGTCGTAAAGCTGAGAGGCTTTGGCTTTCCACCAGACTTACTATTCATAAGCAAGTCTATGAAGCCGCTAAGAAGAGATATAGTCCATGCAGTGAAATCAGCCCACTACACTACTAAGATCATGAACAGTTCCAGCTGCAAAGAGCTCTTCGAGATTACTAACAAGCTAATGTCAAGGAACAAATCTACACCACTTCCAACTACCTTTTCTCCAGTCAACATTCCGGACATGTTTGCAAATTTCTTCCATGACAAAGTACAAACCGTTAGAAATAAGCTTGACACCACGATTTCAAATGACTCGTCATCACCATACAGTTGGGATACAGAATTTGAGCGGCAACCGTTAGCAGCATTTGAACCTGTCTCTATGGATTTTGTACGTACAATCCTGATGAAGAGTGCACCAAAGTCATGTGAACTTGATCCAATTCCAGCATCACTGCTGCTTGAGTGCTTAGCTCCAGTATTGCCTTCACTAACTGATGTTATTAATACCTCTCTCTCATCCAGGGAATTCCCATCATTTTTCAAAACTGCCATTGTAAAGCCTTTGCTGAAGAAATCAACACTAGACCATAATTTAAAGAACTACCGCCCAGTTCCTAATCCCATTCATATAAAAAATCTTAGAAAAGGTTGTTCTATCCCAGCTTGTATCTCATCTGAATTCAAACAATCGTTTGGGCAATGTACAATCTGCATATCGCCCTTGCCACAGTACTGAAACTACTCTTCTAAAAGTAGTTAATGACATTCTCTCTGCTTTGGATAGTGGAAAGATTACAGTCCTCACCCTCCTTGATTTGTCTGCAGCATTTGACTCAATAGACCATTATATATTACTTTACCGTCTCCAGCTTGTATTTGGCATTCATGATACAGCCTTACTGTGGTTCAAGTCCTACTTGGTCAACAGGACACAAATTGTGTGCAAATGGAATACACTCCAGCCCAGTTGATCTGTATTGTGGTGTTCCACAGGCGTCTGTTCTTGGATCTGTTGTCTTCATTATATACACTGAGCCGCTCTCAAGTGTCATAGATCATCATCCAGTGTCTCACCAATTGTACGCTGATGACACCCAAATATACAAATCTAGCCACCCAACTGAAGTTGATGCTACCATCCAAGGTGTAGAGATGTGCATTTCTGATGTGAAATCATGGATGACATGTAACAAGCTGCAGATGAATGATGATAAAACTGAGGCCATTCTGATCACAACACAAAGACCTTCTCATTCACATACTTTACCTCAAACAATAAATATCAGCAACACCAACATTAAATTCACACAATCAGTACAAAACCTAGGTTTTACCAGGGATGGTCCTGGCTTTTAAAAAGCTGTCGCCAAAAACATCGCCAACCTCAATATTTTGTCGCCAATTTTCAAAAAGTGTCGCCAAAACAAGTAATGTACATTTTTCCAAGTGTTAATTTAGTCTTTTAATGTAACAGGCAGTGAAAATTACAAAAGATGGGTTAGTTAATACTTTAATTACAACAAGCATTAACAAAATGTTACAAAGTGTTACATGAAGATTCGTCGCGATTTTAGGGCTGCCCACTTGTTGAATGCAGTTTCAACGTCTAATTTTTCACATCTGTACATGCTGATTCTCATTAAATTCTCAAGAGATGAGATGCAGAGTTTATTTGTTTATTTCTGATGTCAGTTTTTATGAGGTTCATCTTACTGAATCCACGTTCACAGTCTACAGTGCTGACAGGTGACACCAGTAGTCTCTCAGCAGCCCCCCCCCCCCCCCCCCCCCCCCCGGCTAGCTTCACAAAGCTTGTAGTGACTTGCTTCCTAAATCCCAAGAATGATCACTGAATGCTGTATAAATTTTCTTGACAAGCAAAATAGGATCTCCATTCCCACGAATGAAACTTACACGAGTCAACACCTGGCAATACTGGACCGTATATATAAGCATAAATTCACACCCAATTTAGGGATTCTTTCACTCCTGTATTTTGAGAAATAAATAATTATTATTAATTATGCAAAACTGTTTGTTTTTTTTTTTTTTTTGCTATTTCTTGTTGCGGAGTTAAAGTCTCTGCAGCCGTAACACGGAATGATGGCAAAAGGAAAAGATCAATGAGTAAAATGCTGCACTGGTGACAGATATAATTGTGATTGAGATTTTTTCCATTTGCTTTGTATTTATACACAGTAGTCAGTACTCTGTTTTCTATGAAGGTTTAGCAAAACTATTGTATTGGTATATGTAAAAAAAAAACAAAAACAAAAACAACGGAAGGATTAGCCATTCAATTAATTGTATCTGTTCTATTCGCATCTTAAGAAGCGGTCAGTTGTAGGTATAGATCGGTAGCATGATTGGCTGTATCACAGCATACAGTACTCAGCCCAGATGTCAGCATAAGCAGATTATGATGTAACAATGCACTGTAAAGATGGGGTTGTCAATACAAACAAAGGATCGCTTGTGTAACAGATTGATTCCAATGCATTGCTTAGTCAAGTTTGTGGCTTCCATTCGTTCTCCCTTTTAATTTATCCAGTCCAAATCCATGATTGTATGTACAAATTAAATAACCAAAAAGTCTGTCGCCAAAAAAATCACCAGATAGGATATTTTTGTCGCCAATAAGGAAAAAAATCGCAATTTGCGACATTGGCGAAGCCCAGGACGATCCCTGGTTTTACTCTGGACAGTACTCTCACATTGCACCAACATGTCATGAACATATGCAAGGCTGCATATCTTGAGCTGAGATGCATCAGCTCCATTCGCAAATATCTTTCAGTTGATGCCACTAAAACACTTGTGTGTACTTAGTACTTTCAAGACTGGACTATTGTAATTCAGTTCTGTCTGGTTCATCTCAATATCTACTCCAGAAACTTCAGAAAGTTCAAAACACAGCTGCTCGGATTATACTTAGAGTACCACGAACAGAGTACACCTCCCCGCTGCTCTGTACCCTATACTAGTTATCCGTTTGATCCAGAATCAACACAAAATTTGTTCTCTGTGCTACATTTCACTGACTGACTCAAGTTCAACATACCTATCTGACCTCACCCATGTGTACACACCAGCAAGATACTTGCACTCCTCTTCTGACAATCGTATACTCATTGTTCCCACTGTGAAAACGAAGTCATATGGACAGCGTTTTTTTTGCATACCAGGGCCCGGCAATGTGGAATGAATTGCCCACTGAACTTAGACACACGGACACAGTGATCCCATTCAGGAGTACTCTCAAAACTCACTTATTCCGACTGCAAGAACGACTAAGAGACTTAATAATGTTTCCTACCTTAAATATTCTCAGCATGTTTTTTATGTTTTCTAATTTCATGGTGTTTGTTTTTGTAATCGTATCATTATATGTTTTTTATGTTATAGGTGTTGTCTAATGTTGTAAAGCGCTTAGAGATTCTAAAGATTTGGCGCTATACAAAGTCCTCTTATTATTATTATTATTATTATTATTATTATCATTACTCTTATTATTATTATTATTATTCTTATTATTATACAACTTATCAACAAAAATGAAAACCAAAGTATTATTCAATGCTTCTTTTGATAAAGAAAGAGAGACACAAGAATGTCATAAAGTTTAATAAAGAAATCATATCTATTATTAAGAGAGGAATAAAGATTGTGATTATGCAGTGTGAAATACAAAGTTTGTATGAAATACAATTCCAACAATGAGGATGGTTTTGTTTGTATTCTGAATGAGACACTTGTGATTCTCAGACAAAACAGCCATACATACAGCACATTAAATATTATTACACACTGACAGCACATTAAATATTATTGCACACTGATAGCACACTAAACCATATTACACACAGTACATTAAATATTATTACACACAGACATCACATTAAACATTATTACACACAGTACATTAAATATTATTACACACATCACATTAAATATTAGTACATTCATCACATTAAATATTAGTGCATACATCACATTAAATATTACAAGATATCTCTGAACATTTTAAAAAACCATACACTTAATTTCAAGTAAACAGTTTATTGGTAATTTGTATTATTTACCAAGTTATGAATGGTTAAATAAGGGACTTCTTACTATTTTGGGAATATTCAAGTAATAACTTTTTATTCTTGGCATGTTCAATTCAGAAGAACAGGACTAACAACCTAGTGACAAACAAATCAAGAAAAGATTAATTATCAACTGAAAATTGACTACAATGGAAACCTTAAACGGAAACTTTTTAGAAGCAAAAATAGACAACACTTTTCATCAATATTTACTCTGTATGGTAATAAGTTGAAGTTGTCAGATTCCACAGAACACAATATTTTTCTGATAAAGGTAGGTATTTTTAAAGTGCACAACCTATCATAACATCACTTACCAAATGATTGAGACTGTTTTCAATGATCGTGAATTTAAATAATTGCACAAAGGTGAGTCAACCCATTTTCCTTCATTATTTCATTTTAAGGGTGAAAGGGTGTAGGCTGATTGTAATTGTCAAACATAACAAACCATGAATGTTGCAAATGATATCACTTGCTTTGTTAAATCTCACAAATCAGTCCAGTCCATCTTTAACTGTTTTTGTGTCATAAATAAATTGAAACTGTTCTTCACTTCTAGACACTGATCAGATTACATAGATTTTAGCCAGTCATTGTACACTGTTGGTCCTGCCTCAGCCAATCAAAAGTTGAGCTTATTCAGACAATATAATTCAAGTAGCTTGGTATATAAGGAAGTTGAGCTTATTCAGACAATATAATTCAAGTAGCTTGGTATATAAGGAAGTTGAGCTTATTCAGACAATATAATTCAAATAGCTTGGTATATAAGGAAGTTGAGCTTATTCAGACAATATAATTCAAGTAGCTTGGTATATAAGGAAGTTGAGCTTATTCAGACAATATAATTCAAATAGCTTGGTATATAAGGAAGTTGAGCTTATTCAGACAATATAATTCAAATAGCTTGGTATATAAGGAAACTGAGCTTATTCAGACAATATAATTCAAGTAGCTTGGTATATAAGGAAGTTGAGCTTATTCAGACAATATAATTCAAATAGCTTGGTATAAAAGGAAACTGAGCTTATTCAGACAATATAATTCAAGTAGCTTGGTATATAAGGAAACTGAGCTTATTCAGACAATATAATTCAAGCAGCTTGGTATATAAGGAAACTGAGCTTATTCAGACAATATAATTCAAATAGCTTGGTATATAAGGAAGCTGAGCTTATTCAGACAATATAATTCAAATAGCTTGGTATTAAAGCAAATTGAGCTTATTCAGACAATATAATTCAAGTAGCTTGGTATATAAGGAAGCTGAGCTTATTCAGACAATATAATTCAAGTAGCTTGGTATATAAGGAAGTTGAGTTTATTCAGACAATATAATTCAAATAGCTTGGTATAAAAGGAAACTGAGCTTATTCAGACAATATAATTCAAGTAGCTTGGTATATAAGGAAGTTGAGCTTATTCAGACAATATAATTCAAGTAGCTTGGTATATAAGGAAGTTGAGCTTATTCAGACAATATAATTCAAATAGCTTGGTATATAAGGAAACTGAGCTTATTCAGACAATATAATTCAAGTAGCTTGGTATATAAGGAAGTTGAGCTTATTCAGACAATATAATTCAAGTAGCTTGGTATATAAGGAAACTGAGCTTATTCAGACAATATAATTCAAGTAGCTTGGTATATAAGGAAGTTGAGCTTATTCAGACAATATAATTCAAATAGCTTGGTATAAAAGGAAACTGAGCTTATTCAGACAATATAATTCAAGTAGCTTGGTATGTATGGAAGTTGAGCTTATTCAGACAATATAATTCAAATAGCTTGGTATATAAGGAAGCTGAGCTTATTCAGACAATATAATTCAAATAGCTTGGTATAAAAGGAAGTTGAGCTTATTCAGACAATATAATTCAAATAGCTTGGTATATAAGGAAACTGAGCTTATTCAGACAATATAATTCAAGCAGCTTGGTATATAAGGAAACTGAGCTTATTCAGACAATATAATTCAAGTAGCTTGGTATATAAGGAAACTGAGCTTATTCAGACAATATAATTCAAGTAGCTTGGTATATAAGGAAGCTGAGCTTATTCAGACAATATAATTCAAATAGCTTGGTATTAAAGCAAATTGAGCTTATTCAGACAATATAATTCAAGTAGCTTGGTATATAAGGAAGCTGAGCTTATTCAGACAATATAATTCAAGTAGCTTGGTATATAAGGAAGTTGAGTTTATTCAGACAATATAATTCAAATAGCTTGGTATAAAAGGAAACTGAGCTTATTCAGACAATATAATTCAAATAGCTTGGTATATAAGGAAGTTGAGCTTATTCAGACAATATAATTCAAATAGCTTGGTATAAAAGGAAACTGAGCTTATTCAGACAATACAATTCAAATAGCTTGGTATATAAGGAAGTTGAGCTTATTCAGACAATATAATTCAAATAGCTTGGTATATAAGGAAACTGAGCTTATTCAGACAATATAATTCAAGTAGCTTGGTATATAAGGAAACTGAGCTTATTCAGACAATATAATTCAAGCAGCTTGGTATATAAGGAAGTTGAGCTTATTCAGACAATATAATTCAAATAGCTTGGTATTAAAGCAAGTTGAGCTTATTCAGACAATATAATTCAAGTAGCTTGGTATAAAAGGAAGCTGAGCTTATTCAGACAATATAATTCAAGTAGCTTGGTATAAAAGGAAACTGAGCTTATTCAGACAATATAATTCAAATAGCTTGGTATATAAGGAAGCTGAGCTTATTCAGACAATATAATTCAAATAGCTTGGTATAAAAGGAAACTGAGCTTATTCAGACAATATAATTCAAATAGCTTGGTATATAAGGAAGTTGAGCTTATTCAGACAATATGATTCAAATAGCTTGGTATAAAAGGAAACTGAGCTTATTCAGACAATATAATTCAAGTAGCTTGGTATATAAGGAAGTTGAGCTTATTCAGACAATATGATTCAAATAGCTTGGTATATAAGGAAGTTGAGCTTATTCAGACAATATGATTCAAATAGCTTGGTATATAAGGAAGTTGAGCTTATTCAGACAATATAATTCAAATAGCTTGGTATATAAGGAAGCTGAGCTTATTCAGACAATATAATTCAAATAGCTTGGTATAAAAGGAAACTGAGCTTATTCAGACAATATAATTCAAATAGCTTGGTATATAAGGAAGCTGAGCTTATTCAGACAATATAATTCAAATAGCTTGGTATATAAGGAAGTTGAGCTTATTCAGACAATATAATTCAAATAGCTTGGTATATAAGGAAGCTGAGCTTATTCAGACAATATAATTCAAATAGCTTGGTATAAAAGGAAACTGAGCTTATTCAGACAATATAATTCAAGTAGCTTGGTATATAAGGAAACTGAGCTTATTCAGACAATATAATTCAAATAGCTTGGTATAAAAGGAAACTGAGCTTATTCAGACAATATAATTCAAATAGCTTGGTATATAAGGAAGCTGAGCTTATTCAGACAATATAATTCAAATAGCTTGGTATATAAGGAAGTTGAGCTTATTCAGACAATATAATTCAAATAGCTTGGTATATAAGGAAGCTGAGCTTATTCAGACAATATAATTCAAATAGCTTGGTATAAAAGGAAACTGAGCTTATTCAGACAATATAATTCAAGTAGCTTGGTATATAAGGAAACTGAGCTTATTCAGACAATATAATTCAAATAGCTTGGTATAAAAGGAAACTGAGCTTATTCAGACAATATAATTCAAATAGCTTGGTATTAAAGCAAGTTGAGCTTATTCAGACAATATAATTCAAGTAGCTTGGTGTATAAGGAAGCTGAGCTTATTCAGACAATATAATTCAAGTAGCTTGGTATATAAGGAAGCTGAGCTTATTCAGACAATATAATTCAAATAGCTTGGTATAAAAGGAAACTGAGCTTATTCAGACAATATAATTCAAATAGCTTGGTATTAAAGCAAGTTGAGCTTATTCAGACAATATAATTCAAGTAGCTTGGTGTATAAGGAGGCTGAGCTTATTCAGACAATATAATTCAAGTAGCTTGGTATATAAGGAAGTTTAGCTTATTCAGACAATATAATTCAAATAGCTTGGTATAAAAGGAAACTGAGCTTATTCAGACAATATAATTCAAATAGCTTGGTATATAAGGAAGTTGAGCTTATTCAGACAATATAATTCAAATAGCTTGGTATATAAGGAAGCTGAGCTTATTCAGACAATATAATTCAAATAGCTTGGTATAAAAGGAAACTGAGCTTATTCAGACAATATAATTCAAATAGCTTGGTATATAAGGAAGTTGAGCTTATTCAGACAATATGATTCAAATAGCTTGGTATATAAGGAAGCTGAGCTTATTCAGACAATATAATTCAAATAGCTTGGTATATAAGGAAGTTGAGCTTATTCAGACAATATAATTCAAATAGCTTGGTATATAAGGAAGCTGAGCTTATTCAGACAATATAATTCAAATAGCTTGGTATATAAGGAAGTTGAGCTTATTCAGACAATATAATTCAAATAGCTTGGTATATAAGGAAGCTGAGCTTATTCAGACAATATAATTCAAATAGCTTGGTATATAAGGAAGTTGAGCTTATTCAGACAATATAATTCAAATAGCTTGGTATAAAAGGAAACTGAGCTTATTCAGACAATATAATTCAAGTAGCTTGGTATATAAGGAAACTGAGCTTATTCAGACAATATAATTCAAATAGCTTGGTATAAAAGGAAACTGAGCTTATTCAGACAATATAATTCAAATAGCTTGGTATAAAAGGAAGTTGAGCTTATTCAGACAATATAATTCAAATAGCTTGGTATATAAAGAAGTTGAGCTTATTCAGACAATATAATTCAAGTAGCTTGGTATGTATGGAAGTGGTTAGATCATATTATTCTTTCAAAAATTGGTTGTAGAGTGGGACACTTGACATGAGAAGTCAAACTAAGGATGGCTTGGCATAAAATACTGGAAGGTTGCCTGAACAAGACTGACACTAGAAGATATTGTCTAAATAAGACTGACACTAGAAGATAGTGTCTGAATAAGACTGACACTAGGAGATAGTGATTAAGACTAATACCAGAAGATAGTGTCAGAATAAGACTGACACTAGATTATAGTGCCTGAATAAGACTGACACAAGAAGATAGTGTCTAAATAAGACTGACACTAGAAGATATTGCCTGAAAAAGACTCACACTAGAAGATAGTGATTGAGTAACACTAACATCAGAAGATGGTGCCACAATAAGACTGATACTAGATTATAGTGCCTGAATAAGACTGACACTAGAAAATAGTGTCAGAATAAGACTGACACTAGAAGATAGTGACTGATTAAGACTAACACCAGAAGATATTGCTGGAATATGACTGACACTAGGCAATAGTGACTGAGTAAGGATAACACCAGAAGATAGTGCCAAAATAAGACTGACACTAGAAGGTAGTGACTAAGACTAACACCAATAGATAAGTGCCAGACTAAGACTGACACTATAAGATAGTGACTGAGTAAGGCTAATACCAGAAGATAAGTGCCAAAATAAGGCTGACACTAGAAGATAGTGACTGAGTATTGATATCACCAGAGGATAGTGCCAAAATAAGACTGACACTAGAAGATAGTGCTGGAATAAGACTGACACCCAAAGATAATGACTGAGTAAGACTAACACCAGAAGATAGTTCCAAAATAAGACTGACACCAGAAGATAGTGACTGAGTAAGATTAACACCAGAGGATAGTGCCAAAATAAGACTGACACTAGAAGATAGCAACTGAGTAAGACTGACACCAGAAGATAGTTCCAAAATAAGACTGACACCAGAAGATAGTGACTGAGTAAGACTGACACCCGAAGATAGTGACTGAGTAAGACTGACACCAGAAGATAGTGCCAAAATAAGACTGACACTAGAAGATAGTGACTGAGTAAGACTAACACCAGAGGATAGTGCCAAAATAAGACTGACACTAGAAGATAGCGACTGAGTAAGACTAACACCAGAGGATAGTGCCAAAATAAGACTGACACTAGAAGATAGCGACTGAGTAAGACTGACACCAGAAGATAGTTTCAAAATAAGACTGACACCAGAAGATAGTGACTGAGTAAGAATGACACCATAAGATAGTGACTAAGACTAACACCAGAGGATAGTGAATATTGTCATTCTGTGTTCACATTTAGTTGCATTACAGAGTTGTGGTTACCTGCATATTGCATGAATTATGGCAGCTCCAGAGGGTTGTAATTATCAGTTTGCAGCTCTTGCCTGAACCAGATATAAACCACTATAGGTGTATATGTATGTGTACATGTATGTGTTAACAAAGTGCATCAGATGGGGATCAGACTAAATTACTGTAGCTTCACATTGATAAGGCCAATGATAACAATGTTAAATTCTAGTGCATCAATTATTGATACAAACCATGCTTGTTATACAGTATATACAGTGGTACTAATAAATAAATACCTTGTTAATAATTTATACAGTGGTAATAAATGTGAGGTACTGTGACATATAAATTATCAGGCAAGAATTTCAAACATTAGGATTATTTTAATTCCATGGAATTAATGAATTAATACATCATTGTGTATAATTGAAAACCATTGTATATATGATTCACTACCAAGGTATAAATTAATTGATACCACAGTATATATACTTAAATACCATGGTATATATGATTTGGTACCTTGGTATATATTATTTAATATCATGGTGTGTTCTCACCATATACATAATTAAATACAACACTATATATGATTAAATACCATGGTATATATTATTTAATATCATGGTGTGGTCTTACGGTATGTATAATTAAATTAAATATGATTAAATACCATAGTATATACTATTTGAGATAATCATATATATATTCATTAATTTCAATTAATGCATTGATATTAGATATAAAAGTGATACTGATACATACAACCTTATGTACCATAAAGGTCATGATATCTGTACTAAGGTATGAATTGATACATACCATGGTACAAATAATGTATTACTACAGTCTTAAATAATATATGTCATGGTGTATAGTGCCCAATACTAACAAGGATACAGACTGGTAATATACTGTCTTAAATATATCTATCATGGTGTATAGTGCCTAATGCTAACAAACATTGATACAGACTGAAAATATACTGTCTTGCCAAATAGTGTCTATCATGGTGTTTAGTGCCCAGTTCTAATATGGATACAGACTGATAATATACTATCTTGATTGGTATTCAACCTGTATCACAAAGAACAAATGTTTTTCTAGTGTAACTTTTTATTATTCCATAGATTCCGGAGAATGATGAAGAGTTCAGCATTATCTTGACAGGAGCTACACAGGGAGCAAGGGTGGAGAACGGAGTTGTCAGAGTCATAATTCTTGCAAATGACGCACCTATTAGATTTCAACAGGTGATGCTTCAGTCATGGTATTTTTAAAATAACTTCCAGTAGTATAGTGGACTACAGAATTATAGCCAGCATTACCTGCTTGTGTGATTGACCGAGTTTCTACTAAATTTATGTCAAAATTTACTTTTAATGATGTGTCTGTATGTAACGACTTGTCTCTGTGTAAATGACTTGTCTTTGTAAATGACTTGTCTCTCTGAAAACGAATTGTCTATGCAAATTAATCGTCTCTGAGAAAATGACTTGTCTCTGAGTTGTTTTTGTGAAAATGACTTGTCTCTTTATAAATAAATTGTCTATGTAAATGAATTGTCTCTGTGAAAATGACTTGTCTCTATTTGAGTTGTTTTTGTGAAAATGACTTGTCTCTTAATAAATGACTTGTCTCTATGTAAATCAATAGTCTGTGTAAATGACTTTTGTCTCTTTAAATGACTATGTAAATGACTTGTGTAAGTGAAAATGACTTGTCTCTGTGGAAATGATTTGTCTCTATGTAAATGACTTGTTTCTGAAAATGACTTGTCTATGTAAATGACTTGCCTCTACATACATGAGTTCTCTGAAAATGACTTGTCTCTATGTAAATGACTTATCCTTGTCAAAATGACTCATCTCTATGTAAATTACTTGTCTCTGTAAATGATTTGTCTCCATGTAAATTACTTGTCTCTATGCAAATGACTTGTCTTTATGTAAATGGCATGTCTCTGTATAAATGACTTGTCTATTTCAATGACTTGTCTCTTTGAAAATAAGAATCCTCTCTGTGAATGACTTGTCTCTATGTAGATGACTTTTCTCTGTGAAATGCCCTGTTTCTATTTAAATGACTTGTTTGATTCATGAAATTCTGTTCAGTAGCTGAAGTTTGATTTGGATTTTTGAAAGATATTTTTGTTTCTTTTTTTGTTATAGCTTAAAATTATTATGTTCTCTTTTAAATCTTGTAACAGGCAGAGTACCGATTTGATGAGGGATCAGGGACAAAAACAGTGAGTATCAATGTCTATAGAGGTCTTGCATTGGATGGAAGTACAAGAATTGGTGGCATCGATTCCACAGCATCCGTGAACTTTTTCTTTCTATCCAACACAGCTGTCAGTGGTCAGGACTTCCAGAGCCAGTATGGGCAGGACAATGGACGTGTAGCTTTTGCTCCTGGTCAGACAGTAGCCAGTATCAGCTTTGACATTATTGATGATTCAGAACCTGAAATGGCAGAATCATTCCAGGTAATGTAGTGTCATTGTTTTGCAGTCTGTTGGTTTTAAATGGCTACCAAACAATGAATTTGATGTCCTGTTTAATATAAAGTTCTACATAGTATATGTTAACTCTGGTCCCACAGACTAAGTTGCTTACCAAAAAGTCTTTCTTTATTAATTTTTCATGTTAAATGTATTGTTATTGTTGTTATTATTATCATTAATATAGGTGGTAAAAGCAATGACAGTGATGAAAATATGATTTTAATAAGTATTAATGTGAAAATTTGTTGATCATTATTTTGAAATCCTCTTGGTTAAAAACATGTTATCAACATTTTTTGCAAGTCATAACCAGGTTGAATGTACTCATGCCACAATTATGTTTCCACAGGTGTTATTATCCAGTCCCAAAGGGGATGTAGTCCTGTTGTCTCCTAGTCAAGCAACAATTGTCATCAATGCCAATGATGAACCAAATGGTGTCCTTAGTTTCCGCTCTCCCAATTTCATCTCTTCCCCAATCAAATTAGTAAATGAGGACAGTCCACAAAGCATAATCTTTGATATTGTCAGGACTGGAGGATCATTTGGAATCATCACAGTAGAGTGGGAAATTTTGCATAATGATACTGCGGTTGGAAATGTTTCATTGGATCTGACACCAGTCCGAGGGACACTTACTTTTCAGACAGGACAAAGAGAGACACAGTTGATTATTAATGTGGTGTCGGACACAATACCTGAGCCCACAGAGCAGTTTTTAGTGAGATTGATTCCAGAGACTGTCCAAGGTGGTGCCAAAGTGGAGGGTATTATCTGGGGAATTATAGTAGTGGAGGACAGTGATAATTTTTATGGAATTGTGGAATTTGCCAATCAAAGTGAGCAGAAAATACTAACGGTAAGTACCTCAACACTGATATGATTACAGCATTATTAGGATATCATAGTGCAATGTCCTAATAATTGGAAATAGAACAGCTCAGTATACCATGTGGTAAGGGAACTAAACTGTTTTCCAATCACTGTATCTTTTCAGTATAATGTAAATTGGTACATCCAATGAGTGATTGATTATTGGTACATCCAGTATAAGTGATTGATTATTGGTACATCCAGTATCAGCGATTGATAATTGGTACATCCATATCAGTGATTGATTATTGGTACATCCAATATCAGTGATTGATTATTGGTACATCCAGTGAGTGATTGATTATTGGTACATCCAGTATCAGTGATTGATTATTGGTACATCCAGTATCAGTGATTGATTATTGGTACATCCAGTATCAGTGATTGATAATTGGTACATCCAATATCAGTGACTGATTATTGGTACATCCATTATCAGTGATTAATTATTGGTACATCCAGTATCAGTCATTGATTAATAGTACATCCAGTATCAGTAATTGATTATTGGTACATCCAGTATCAGTGATTGATTATTGGTGCATCCAATATCAGTGATTAATTATTGGTACATCCAGTATCAGTGATTGATTAATAGTACATCCAGTATCAGTGATTGATTATTGGTACATCCAGTGTCAGTGATTGATTATTGGTACATCCAGTGTCAGTGATTGATTATTGGTACATCCAGTGTCAGTGATTGATTATTGGTACATCCAGTATCAGTGATTGATTATTGGTACATCCAGTATCAGTGATTGATTATTGGCACATCCAGTATCAGTGATTGATTATTGGTACATCCAGTATCAGTGATTGATTATTGGTACATCCAGTGTCAGTGATTGATTATTGGTACATCCAGTATCAGTGATTGATTATTGGTACATCCAGTGTCCTTTTTACTAAAGACTGAAATGACACATCCAAAAACATGATGTCATAGCTGTTCATTTCATGTAATGCTCTTTCCTATGAATGTGTATTGCAACAAAAAGCTGTTTGTTTTAATATGAATTTCTTGGAATGTTTTAAGCATTTATTCATTACCATTACTTGAAATCTATTGCAGCAATAGTAACATTCTTTGAAAAGTTACTACTAGGACCTGATAAGTTACTACTGGAACCTGATAAGTCCTGGTTTGGGGCTGACAAGCAGGCAACAATGTCAAATGCTGGCCGATAAACTTCACTAAGAAAGTAT
The DNA here is from genome assembly GCA_028554795.2 of Sinohyriopsis cumingii. Classification (NCBI taxonomy): domain Eukaryota; kingdom Metazoa; phylum Mollusca; class Bivalvia; order Unionida; family Unionidae; genus Sinohyriopsis; species Sinohyriopsis cumingii. Next base: position 133,201,571 of record CM068827.1, read on the forward strand.
TGACTGTGTTTGTGATATCCCAGTCTGTCAGGTTTTTATTTTGACCAGTTCATGCTTTCTTCTTTACCAAAAATTTCACTGAACCTAGGGGCTTTAATAAGGGATGAAAAGGTCAATATTTAAATCCCCTTGTCAACAGAGTTATGAGTATAAAACACATGGCCCATTCATTAATTTCTTCACTGGTATGTTTGTTCATTTGACACTGATGTCACTTTCTATATCTTGGATCCTATTTCACTTGTGCTTATCACATTTGTTATGTGAATGTATCTTAGGAAGAGTACCTCAGTCATACCAAAAGCAGATCACTGTGACCTTTTAATGCTTGCGTATTTTACAAATTTGTTCATATCACCATCCCACATCTTTGATCCCATTTGACTAAATCCATTATTATTTGATAATTTGATGCATCTCAGGAAGAGCAATTCACCCAAAGTACATTGTTGGGACTTTTGTAAGTTTTCTTTAACCTTCAGTTCTTGATGTACTATAAAACACTGATCCAATCCAATGAGTTTGTGTTTCGGAACTTGATAACATGCTGCATATCTCAGGCCCCATTTCACCCACATTTGCCAAGAGTACACATCGGAATGTGTGTTAAGAAAAGTAACTCAGCTGTGTTACAAATATGTCACTATGATTTACATTTCATGATTTATTAAGATCTTAGACCTCTTTTGCTTACAGATATAAAAATTCATATGTTTAGAAGTCTTTAGAACAGTAATTCATTGACACCAAACATAGCTCTCTGTAGCCTATTTCTTTTCTTTACCAGTTTTCTCACCAAAAGACATTTACCCATGCCTTGACATTAAAAGCCCAACATCTATCAAACTGGGAATATGGGTTCAACTTGACAATAAGTACATTCTTTTGCAAAAAGCAGGTGACTGTTACCATCTCACTTTAGTGAATACATGTACCTCTCTAAAAATCTATTTTTAAACTTAACCCAGTACACCTCTAACAAAAGTGTCTTCACCTTCAATCAAACTTTACAACTTCAGATGCATCTTCTGTTTGTAACAGCGCTATGTTTCCAAGATTAGGTCATCATGACCCATTTTTATTTTTTGCTTAACATCATCCCTGAACTGGATTTTGCATGATATCTTTTAACAGTGTCAGCTTTACTTTCATGAAACTTGATGTCATGATACATGTTCACTGAGTTATAATTTGGTGTACTTAAGTGAGTAAGTGTGAACAAAGTTAAGTCAGTGTAATCCGTTTTATATGTTTGACATGCATGTACATTTCAAGTAATATACATTTTTACCAATATATTCTACACCATAAGCCTTTCTTCACTATCCAAAGTTACAGAATCACATCATATAATCTTGTTGGTATGTACAGGATGAAGTACAGTGAAATTAATCATTGGTTAGCAGATGCATGTTTTATAGAAACACCTTGTTGACATTTAAATTACATTCATGTTTTATAGAAACACCTTGTTGACATTTAAATTACATTCATGTTTTATAGAAACACCTTGTTGACATTTAAATTACATTCATGTTTTATAGAAACACCTTGTTCACATTTAAATTACATTCATGTTTTTAATATTTAGAGCAATATTTTATTGGAAAATTAAAAAAAGAGATACACAAACTAAAGGCCTAAAATATATGTACCTTATAAGTCAGCTCCAAATGCATACAGCATAGACCCTGATCTGATATCAGATCATATGTTAGCAGATCAGGGTCTGTATTGTTTGTTTTAATTACTACTCCTAACAAACTGCCCCCAGATCTGCTGGTGAATAATATTGGACAACATATATGAATCTAGTATGCAGCTGGATCAGACTTTTGTTAAGTGAGCATATAAAGTATATGACAGGATTTCATACTGTTACCCATAGGTCAAGGTCACAGGGGACTTAATAAATGTAATTTTTTTATATATAGATCTACTATTTTTGTATCTGAAATGAGGTTGTTATAGAAAGACCTTATCTGAAATGAGGTTGTTATAGAAAGACCTTATCTGAAATGAGGTTGTTATAGAAAGACCTTATCTGAAATGAGGTTGTTATAGAAAGACCTTATTTACCTGAATGTAATTGGAAGCATGAGGATTTGTTTTATTGAAGCTGTTGAAAGTTCTTTTGATAACAATACACATGTAAATCTTTTTCATTTTGTTCATTGATGATTCTATTTTAAATTCCTCTTGCACTATTAATTTACATGTTTTTCAGACATCTTTTCCTCGGATTTTGCAACTGACAGTCATTAGGACAGGGGGTACTGCAGGAAGACTTTCTGTTAACATTTCAGTCACTTATCAACAGTCAGGAGTGGTAGTCTCTGGTAAATATAATGGGTTTCAGTGGTCTTAGAAGGTACAACCTTGATGTCAATTTTTTTGTTCAAGGTTTGACTTTGTAAAAAATATCTTATGTGGGAGACTCTTGTAATTATATGCACATCATAGGGTGGAGCATATGATGATGTCTGTCCATGCATCCATCCTTCCTGTTGTAATTATACACCCAGCATGGGGTGGAGAATATAGTGATGTCTGTCCATGCATCCATCCTTCCTGTTGTAATTATACACCCAGCATGGGGTGGAACATATAGTGATGTCTGTTTATACATCCATCCTGTTCCCTAATTAATTTCTCCATACTCACTTGAGTTCTCCACCATCTTTATTAGCAAGCTCTGTAAACACCTTGCATTCGTTATAAAGGAAGGAGACTTAAATATTTCTGGGTCAGAATATCAAAGATCAGGAAGGGTATTGATGTAATGTTGATAAAGATCAGGAAGGGCATTGATGTAATGTTGATAAAGATCAGGAAGGGCATTGATGTAATGTTGATAAAGATCAGGAAGGGCATTGATGTAATGTTGATAAAGATCAGGAAGGGCATTGATGTAATGTTGATAAAGATCAGGAAGGGCATTGATGTAATGTTGATAAAGATCAGGAAGGGCATTGATGTAATGTTGATAAAGATCAGGAAGGGCATTGATGTAATGTTGATAAAGATCAGGAAGGGCATTGATGTAATGTTGATAAAGATCAGGAAGGGTATTGATGTAATGTTGATAGAGTGGCAGGGCATTGATATAGTGTTGATAAAGTGGCAGGGCATTGATATAGTGTTGATAAAGTGGCAGGGAATTGATACAGCATTGATAAAGTGGCAGGGGATTCATTTAGTGTTGATAAAGATCAGGCAGGGCATTCATATGGTGTTGATAAAGATGGGACATGGCATTGATATTGTGTTGATAAAGTGGCATGGCATTGATATAGTGTTGATAAAGTGGCCAGGATTTGATATAGTGTTGATGAAGTGGTGGGACATTGATATAGTGTTGATAAAGTGGCAGGGCATTGATATAGTGTTGATAAAGTGTCAGGGCATTGATATAGTGTTGATAAAGTGTCAGGGCATTGATATAGTGTTGATAAAGTGGCGGGGCATTGATATGGTGTTGATAAAATGGCAGGGCATTGATATAGTGTTGATAAAGTGGCAGGGCATTGATATAGTGTTGATAAAGTGGCAGGGCATTGATATAGTGTTGATAAAGTGGTGGGGCATTGATGTAATGTTGATAAAGATCAGGAAGGGTATTGATATAGTGTTGATTAAGATCAGTCAGGGCATTGATATAGTGTCGATAAAGTGGCTGGTCCAGGATAGCCAGGTACATCTTGCATATAAACAGGTCTGAGTTACTGAACTGTTGTGAGGAACATCAGATTCAATACAAAAGCATAGTTACCTGTATGAGCTTTAGTAAATGAATAAAGTATTTATATTTTAAACAATGCAATTGCATTTGTGTGCTTATCTGAATAAAATAGCAAGTAGTCTGAAATGTTCTTTGTTTTCAATGTCACATGACTCTAGGTAAATCATACTGAAGCCAATTCAAAATGCACATCACAATATAAACTGAAACACATTTACACATTGTATGCTACAATATCAAAGTCTGGCCATTCATAATCACATTCCAGACTCTACCAATCTGTCCACATCAGTGATCTAATTCAGCCATGGTCCAAGTATCTTGCTATCTGTGAGGAAAGCAACCATTTTATTACTGCCATATCTGCATGAAAGTCTCCAATATCTGGTCCGGCTGACTTTCTCAGTAGTTGCTGATACAAATTGACTTGCTGCAGACTTGTTTTCAGACTGGTTTTAATAAAGTTAGCAGTTGAAAATCCCATCTCACATGTACTGCTGGGGGGTGAAATGGTGAACAAATACTCCCTAAACATGTCTCCATTAAGGAGAAGACTGTACACTGCCAGGAGCTGACTGTCAGTGGTCTTACATACATTTTCAGTTGATGTCCAAGGTTGTGTCTTTTTTGTCCTGTGTCCAGTGTGTGAAACATTCATTGACTTAACAGTTCCAGACTACCAGTACATGGATTTCATCTCCTTATTCCTGAAACTAAATCTCCTCCATGTCAATTGGCCATGCATGGAAATTGAAAAACTGCAACACTTTCATGGGGGACATGCTGAGATTTCTGAACCTCTCCTGGATGTTCTTGATGGAATTGTCAATCATCAGGCAACAGTCCCTAAAATCCACTTCAGATGTAGAACCAGTGACATCTGTATCATTAAAATGTAGGGTCAAAGTACTCAATGGAAATTTTCATGTATTTCCTGGCAGGGTTTTTGATACTACCATTAGAATAAGACAAAATTCTGTCTGTTTTTGCAACTCAGTAACAAGCTTATCCTCAAACTAAAATCACCCTGATAGCTTTTCTACTATGGGCATATAGTCTAAATGGAAATACAGACATGAAAGAAAGAACCTTGACAGAAGTCAGAATTTTGTGGAAGTCACTTCCTCTATTAGCTTCATCAGCTCTGTTCCCTGTATCTATGCAGCAGATGAACATTCACAGATTTTTTCAACAGCTTTCCGACCTTGTTCCTTGACATTAAGAAGTATTTCATTGAAGAGAAGTGTGCAAGTTCAAATACATGCACAATTTCACTCAGCTCACTCCTTGTCTTTGAAGAGATATGTTAAAGTCAAACACCCTTTTTTATTGTATCTTTAATGTTGGTAATGTATGACACTGATTTGTTTGCATTAAAAATAGCTAGTTCAAGCAACACAGTGCATTCCTACTGCAGAAGCAATAACATAATTTTACACTTTGTTTAAGAAAATAGTTTCATTTCTGCAGTTTTGGAAACCTAAGAGGTCCAAGAGGCTACTGACAAGTTATCTCTTGGGTCTGGTGGGGAAGGTCCCAGGAGGCTTCTGACAAGTTTATCTCTTGGGTCTGGCGGGGAAGGTCCCAGACCTAAGACCACTGCTCTTTTCATGCCCTCTCAGGTCACTGCAACTGAAGGTAGAAAAATGGTTTCCACACAGTTATATTAGTTCTGCTTCACAGACCAGGACTAAAATTTGTGGATAACTTGCACCGGGAGTAAGAAGTAGCCCATTGATTTTAGGGTCAAAAAGCCATTGTCACTGTGACTCAAGGAGGAAAATGGTTTCTGCACAATAAGTTTAGTTTCAGAATAAACACTTTAACCATAGGTACAGCTCATCAAGATCAATGATGCCTGATGCGTGCCTTCATAGAGAATGTATAATGTACCCTTTATGGTATTCTTGTTATAGGAAAAATGCATTTTTGGCCACATGAATTGTTTATACACAGTGAAATGTTTGTGAAGGTAAAGTGATCTGCCCCAATTCATGTATCATTTGTTTGTATGGACACATCCAAATCCATAGCTATGAGAAGATTTGCAGGCCCAAAAGCCTTAAATGTGTGCTGTCACCCCATAATTAGAATGGTCATATTTTCAAAAATGAAATAAAATTTGGAAAAAATAACTTGTTTGGTGTTTATTTTAATTTTTTGAAGGAATGTACTGGTTTAGTTTCACATTGCCAGGTTTTCATTATTTCCATTGTTGAGGCCTAAAGCATATTTAAATGAGGCTTTTACTTTCCTCCTCATCCATTACACATATTGGCTGGTTTCCCTCCTCATCCATTATGCCCCTTGGTTGGTTTCCCTCCTCATTCATTATACTCATTGGCTGGTTCCCATCTTCACCAATTGCACCCTTTCCTTTCCTCAGGTGCCAATTATTATGCCCCTTGGCTGGTTTCCCTCCTCATTCATTATGCTCATTGGCTGGTTTCCATCTTTACTCATTATGCCCCTTGGCTGGTTTCCCTCCTCAGGCATTACACCCTTTGGCTGGTTTCCCTCCTTAGTCATTATACCCCTGCATAGACCCAAATATTGTGTTGCTTCCCCTCTATATAAAGTGTACAGTTAATTGATCAGATATATTTAGCTTCTCCATATTGAAGTTAACTGTAGTTATGAGGTAACACCGGTTACTCTAACTGTTTGTATATATTCTCAATCTACTTCATTGATTTTTATATTTGCACATATTCTGTGTGATATTTACTAATAAATTTGGTAAATTTACCTTTTGTGCATTTTTTTCTGTAGTATATTACTACACTTTGACCATTTCTTTTAGATTGGGATGGTAATTCAGGAAGGCTACCTAACCAATTACCAATTATGATTTTTTTTGTGGAATGATTTAACTTTGATCCCAAAGCTTTGTCAGAACTGCTGAAGAGAAATTATGTATGTTTGAAAGAGTTCCACCTCTAATGAAATTTGCACAGTATTCTATATATTGTATTTTTTTATCACTTTTTTGTCATTAGGAACTTAAATACTGTATTATTCTTGTAATATTACCATTTTCATTAATTTTCTTCATTGTGTCTCCATCAATATGACACATAGTGAACTCTCTTATCTATCAGATCTTTCAATGCAAAATTGATTTGCTTTAACACCATTAATTTGCACCTGAAAACTATTTTTATTTGTCATTTTTGCATGTATCTTTTGTGGTCATTCTTTGCTTGTAAGAACCACTGTGCTGATCAGTGTAGTTCATTATCAGACGTGACCACTGTCACTGAACATTAAATATGTCAAGACTAATTTTTTTTAAAAATATCTTAATTTATACTTTTGTTTGATCCTTTCTTCTGCTGAACAATTGATGTAATCATACTCTTTCAGAATGTGAAAATATAGAATATAGAAGAAATCTTTATTGAGCGAAAGTCAGTTTTACAAAACCTTGTCACAGTATTACCTGATTTTTTTTTGTCTGTCATTAGCATCAGCTTGCTTAGTTCTCATTGATGTATGGTATTTAATGTCACATTGATTTGCCTTGAAAAATAATTTAATTATCAAATTAGTTTTGCAAGAAAACTAATTTGGTTGAGAACAGTCATAAAGGCTCTCAAATCATATTGCATGTGTAAGTACAGGGAAAATATCAAACCAAGATCAAATGTTGACATTTTTACAGAATTCCATATTCTCCAGTCTTGAAACTCCATTTGAAAGTCAGAAAGAGAGGTCCCTTAAAAAATTTTCAAATTTTTTTGTTTGTTTTATATTATCAGGTGTTTTGGAGCAGACAGAACTGGTGGTAATGATGTATAATGCCCTGAATCTAGCCACAGTACAGGTTCAGCTACTGGCGTCTGCTTTCCTCCAAGTTGGAGGAAGATTTGTTGCCACCCTCACTGGTGTCTATCTTGTACAAGGTGAGGTTATATCCTCCATTTTAGTGATCTTATAAAAAAAAATAGCTTTTGAAAATTTAAGCATTGGTGAAATTTTGTATTATTTTGTTCAGTTTTTCTCCATTGTTACAAATTTTATAAGCAGCTTGGGGAAAAAAATCTATTCAAGAAAAGTATATACAGAAATATTGACCTTTGTTCAGTTTAGATTTTGTAATAAAAATGCATAATTTTAAATGTAGTGGTTAGTTTTTAGTACATTTACTGCATGAATAATGACTGGTAATTGAATTAATTTAAAATTCTTTGTTAGAAATATTTGAGAAGTGAAGTGAAATGATCCAGTCAAGATAGCAGTTGTACAGTGAAACCCCTCAAAATCTGACCCCTGATATTCCCAAATCCTCTTCAGATAAAAAGTTTATCTTGTTCCTGAATTTTTACTTCATCATTATAATCGTTTTTAACCAGTGAACCCCAGCCCCATCTGCTCTGAAAACCGAAAAAATTTTAGGTAACAAATTTTGATTATAAAGTTTACAATATCTCATAAAAGTCACTTGAAACTTGGAATGTACTTCAGCAGCTAAATTCCATATAACATTGACACTGAGTGTCCATAAATATTCTGTGGTTAAACATTAGGTGAAACATACACCTAACACATGCTGGGTCAGATCATTTATGGTTAGCAAATATATTGTAGGTTTATCTGTGAGTCATTGACCCAGTCAAATGAAGTAAAAGCAAGGCAATACTTGAAACGTGTCGATACAGATTAGAGCCCACAATTAATAGGCTAATTCACAATCTTTTCACATTAAAGAGGGTACAGCTTTTGAGACAAATTGTTACTAATTAAATACTTGTAGATATGCCAATTAAGAAGGATTACATTAACCAGTTTATTGTCTAATGACGATTAATGCTATTTCTTTGTATAAATGTGGCCTCACTTTTCGTACTTTGCCAACGGAGACTGACAGAACAGTATTTGGAAGAAATGTATGTTTTTCAACTAATTTTTAATTGCATGTTTAAAAATTAAACAGCTTTCTTAATTATTTGCACTATGACTCACACAGACACAGAAACATTCACTATTTCACATGCACACATGCACATAATTAGACCCTCTCTCAAATCATGTGAAAAAATTAATGTTTTTTTTTTTAACTTTAAAATTTATGCAATTTTGATATTAAAAATTAAGGCTGATACTAAAACCTGTAAAAACTGAAGATTTAATTTGATTCCAATGGCTTTAAGTTTGTACGGGTTTCACTGAATTTCATATTCCTTTTATAAGGAATTTATTTAAAATGAGATCAAAATTAAAATATAAAGCAAATATATTTGTTGGTGAATTTCAGAAGCAGCATCTTGAGTTGTCAATTCACAGGTTCCAAGAAAAGCTCGATCTTTTGATGTAATGATTCAGAATATTTTGGTTGGTAAATAAAATCTGATTTGCCAAATCTTAATCCAAAATATCTTGTTCAAGGAAGATTTTTACTTTGGACAATTTCACCTCAAGAATTAGATCAAGAGAGAGTTACAGCCATACCTGTGCTGGAAAAACACCTCTTGCAAGAGACAACATGTCTTACAAGACCAGAAGTGTAATTCTGTATATGATATTTTAGATGTTCAGAAAAGCGTATTAAGGAGCACCTTTCTTCAGATACTGTTCTGTTTTGGTTCTCATAGATTGTCTTTTAACACAGCTTCCACTGTAATTGTCAAGATGCAGGTTTCATGGAATGAATTTTTAAAATCTGATATCATATTTCTCACACAGACATCCCAAATGTAACATACAACAGCCCCAATCTTGGTACTATGATCGTGGTGACAGTGCCAGTAACAACAGCAGATGCAAATGGAGAGATTGGATTTCAAGATACCAATGATGTGGTGGTCGATGAACCAGACCAAGCACCTAAGAGGGTAAATTGTTAACTGATTTTGTTTCACCTGTGTTGAATGATGCTTAGAGAAAAGTATGCATTAGGGGTTGATGACAGTTTCCAGGTTTTAAAAAAATGCCATTGAACTCTTTTATCAAGGACTCATGTCAGATTGATTTGAATCTTTAAGACAAAACACCAAAGTTTCTCAGAACAGATTGCTAAAAAAAACAAAAAAAACTAATTTTGTTCTGGAAATTGTGTAGACCTTTTAGAGTAGAAATAACTAAAGGAGTTGACACAAGACTACATCAGATTTTATTGCTTCCATATAAAGATGAAAATGTATGTTTATCCCTCCTTAATGCATTCATTTGACTACAGTGTTGAAGGGTAACATACAAGCTTATTCCAGTTGTCATATCTAGTCAAATCCCTCCTTGTTGCATTCATTTGACTACAGTGTTGAAGGATAACATGGAAGCTTATTCCAGTTGTCATATCTAGTCAAATCCCTCCTTATTTCATTCATTTCACTAGTGTTGAAGGGTAACATACAAGCTTATTCCAGCTGTCATATCTAGTCAAATCCCTCCTTAATGCATTCATTTGACTAGTGTTGAAGGGTAACATATGTACAAGCTTATTCCAGCTGTCATATCTAGTCAAATCCCTCCTTAATGCATTCATTTGACTAGTGTTGAAGGGTAACATATGTACAAGCTTATTCCAGTTGTCATATCCAGTCCAATCCCTCCTTATTGCATTCATTTGACTAGTGTTGAAGGGTAACATGCAAGCTTATTCCAGTTGTCATATCTAGTCAAATCCCTCCTTATTTCATTCATTTGACTAGTGTTGAAGGGTAACATACAAGCTTATTCCAGCTGTCATATCTAGTCAAATCCCTCCTTACTGCATTCATTTGACTAGTGTTGAAGGGTAACATATGTACAAGCTTATTCCAGTTGTCATATCCAGTCCAATCCCACCTTATTTCATTCATTTGACTACAGTGTTGAAGGGTAACATACAAGCTTATTGCAGTTGTCATATCTAGTCCAATCCCTCCTTATTGCATTCATTTGACTAGTGTTGAAGGATAGCATACAAGCTTATTCCAGCTGTTATATCTAGTCAAATCCCTCCTTAATGCATTCATTTGACTAGTGTTGAAGGGTAACATATGTACAAGCTTATTGCAGTTGTCATATCTAGTCAAATCCCTCCTTAATGCATTCATTTGACTAGTGTTGAAGGGTAACATATGTACAAGCTTATTGTAGTTGTCATATCTAGTCAAATCCCTCCTTATTGCATTCATTTGACTACAGTGTTGAAGGGTAACATACAAGCTTATTGCAGTTGTCATATCTAGTCAAATCCCTCCTTACTGCATTCATTTGACTACAGTGTTGAAGGGTAACATACAAGCTTATTCCAGTTGTCATATCCAGTCCAATCCCTCCTTACTGCATTCATTTGACTACAGTGTTGAAGGGTAACATACAAGCTTATTCCAGTTGTCATATCTAGTCAAATCCCTCCTTATTGCATTCATTTGACTACAGTGTTGAAGGGTAGCATACAAGCTTATTGCAGTTGTCATATCTAGTCAAATCCCTCCTTATTGCATTCATTTGACTACAGTGTTGAAGGGTAGCATACAAGCTTATTGCAGTTGTCATATCTAGTCCAATCCCTCCTTATTGCATTCATTTGACTAGTGTTGAAGGGTAACATATGTACAAGCTTATTCTAGTTGTCATATCTAGTCCAATCCCTCCTTATTGCATTCATTTGACTAGTGTTGAAGGGTAACATATGTACAAGCTTATTCTAGTTGTCATATCTAGTCAAATCCCTCCTTATTGCATTCATTTGACTACAGTGTTGAAGGGTAACTTACAAGCTTATTCCAGTTGTCATATCTAGTCAAATCCCTCCTTATTGCATTCATTTGACTACAGTGTAACATGCAAGCTTATTCCAGTTGTCATATCTAGTCAAATCCCTCCTTATTGCATTCATTTGACTAGTGTTGAAGGGTAATGTACAAGCTTATTCCAGTTGTCATATCTAGTCAAATCCCTCCTTATTGCATTCATTTGACTACAGTGTTGAAGGGTAATGTACAAGCTTATTGCAGTTGTCATACCTAGTCAAATCCCTCCTTATTGCATTCATTTGACTACAGTGTTGAAGGGTAACATGCAAGCTTATTCCAGTTGTCATATCTAGTTAAATCCCTCCTTACTGCATTCATTTGACTACAGTGTTGAAGGGTAACATATGTACAAGCTTATTGCAGTTGTCATATCCAGTCCAATCCCTCCTTATTGCATTCATTTGACTAGTGTTGAAGGATAACATATGTACAAGCTTATTCCAGTTGTCATATCTAGTCAAATCCCTCCTTAATGCATTCATTTGACTACAGTGTTGAAGGGTAACATATGTACAAGCTTATTCCAGTTGTCATATCCAGTCCAATCCCTCCTTATTGCATTCATTTGACTAGTGTTGAAGGGTAACATGCAAGCTTATTCCAGTTGTCATATCCAGTCCAATCCCTCCTTATTGCATTCATTTGACTACAGTGTTGAAGGGTAACATGCAAGCTTATTCCAGTTGTCATATCTAGTCAAATCCCTCCTTACTGCATTCATTTGACTACAGTGTTGAAGGGTAACATATGTACAAGCTTATTGCAGTTGTCATATCCAGTCCAATCCCTCCTTATTGCATTCATTTGACTACAGTGTTGAAGGGTAACATGCAAGCTTATTCCAGTTGTCATATCTAGTCAAATCCCTCTTATTGCATTCATTTGACTAGTGTTGAAGGGTAACATATGTACAAGCTTATTGCAGTTGTCATATCCAGTCCAATCCCTCCTTATTGCATTCATTTGACTACAGTGTTGAAGGGTAGCATACAAGCTTATTGCAGTTGTCATATTTAGTCAAATCCCTCCTTATTGCATTCATTTGACTACAGTGTTGAAAGGTAACATGCAAGCTTATTCCAGTTGTCATATCTAGTCAAATCCCTCCTTACTGCATTCATTTGACTACAGTGTTGAAGGATAACATACAAGCTTATTCCAGTTGTCATATCGAGTCAAATCCCTCCTTATTGCATTCATTTGACTACAGTGTTGAAGGGTAACATATGTACAAGCTTATTGCAGTTGTCATATCCAGTCCAATCCCTCCTTATTGCATTCATTTGACTACAGTGTTAAAGGGTAACTTACAAGCTTATTCCAGTTGTCATATTTAGTCAAATCCCTCCTTATTGCCTTCATTTGACTACAGTGTTGAAGGGTAACATATGTATAAGCTTATTGCAGTTGTCATATCCAGTCCAATCCCTCCTTACTGCACTCATTTGACTACAGTTTTGAAGGGTAACATGCAAGCTTATTCCAGTTGTCATATCTAGTCAAATCCCTCTTATTGCATTCATTTGACTAGTGTTGAAGGGTAACATATGTACAAGCTTATTGCAGTTGTCATATTTAGTCAAATCCCTCCTTATTGCATTCATTTGACTACAGTGTTGAAGGGTAACATACAAGCTTATTCCAGTTGTCATATCAAGTCAAATCCCTCCTTATTGCCTTCATTTGACTACAGTGTTGAAGGGTAACATATGTACAAGCTTATTGCAGTTGTCATATCCAGTCCAATCCCTCCTTATTGCATTCATTTGACTACAGTGTTGAAGGGTAACATATGTACAAGCTTATTGCAGTTGTCATATCCAGTCCAATCCCTCCTTATTGCATTCATTTGACTACAGTGTTGAAGGGTAACATGCAAGCTTATTCCAGTTGTCATATCTAGTTAAATCCTTCCTTACTGCATTCATTTGACTACAGTGTTGAAGGGTAACATGCAAGCTTATTCTAGTTGTCATATCTAGTCAAATCCCTCCTTATTGCATTCATTTGACTACAGTGTTGAAGGATAACATGCAAGCTTATTCCAGTTGTCATATCTAGTCAAATCCCTCCTTACTGCATTCATTTGACTAGTGTTGAAGGGTAACATGCAAGCCTATTCCAGTTGTCATATCTAGTCAAATCCCTCCTTATTGCATTCATTTGACTACAGTGTTGAAGGGTAGCATACAAGCTTATTGCAGTTGTCATATTTAGTCAAATCCCTCCTTATTGCATTCATTTGACTACAGTGTTGAAGGGTAACATATGTACAAGCTTAGTGCAGTTGTCATATCCAGTCCAATCCCTCCTTATTGCATTCATTTGACTAGTGTTGAAGGGTAACATATGTACAAGCTTATTGTAGTTGTCATATCTAGTCAAATCCCTCCTTTCTGCATTCATTTGACTACAGTGTTGAAGGGTAACATGCAAGCTTATTCTAGTTGTCATATCTAGTCAAATCCCTCCTTACTGCATTCATTTGACTACAGTGTTGAAGGGTAACATGCAAGCTTATTCTAGTTGTCATATCTAGTCAAATCCCTCCTTATTGCATTCATTTGACTACAGTGTTGAAGGATAACATATGTACAAGCTTATTCCAGTTGTCATATCTAGTCAAATCCCTCCTTACTGCATTCATTTGACTACAGTGTTGAAGGATAACATATGTACAAGCTTATTGCAGTTGTCATATCCAGTCCAATCCCTCCTTATTGCATTCATTTGACTACAGTGTTGAAGGGTAACTTACAATCTTATTCCAGTTGTCATATCTAGTCAAATCCCTCCTTATTGCCTTCATTTGACTACAGTGTTGAAGGGTAACATATGTACAAGCTTATTGCAGTTGTCATATCCAGTCCAATCCCTCCTTATTGCATTCATTTGACTACAGTGTTGAAGGGTAACTTACAATCTTATTCCAGTTGTCATATCTAGTCAAATCCCTCATTAATGCATTCATGGACTATTCATGACACAGGCATATGTGATAAAATGTAATGACATTATACATGGTAAGTTATACAAATTACATTATCAGTACAATAATTGCAAATCAATAATCAGGTTCAGAAGTAAACCTAACAGTGACCAAGAAGAATCCTACAGTACTAAACATTTCTAAAAAATGCAGTTTTATATTACTAATATAAATCCAATGCTAAGTCACAAACAAGAATAGAAAATATTTGCATTATACTACGTAAATCGAAGCTACATAGCAAACATACAAAAACAAACGTGGTAGTACAATAGTTATAACTTATACGCAAGAGATTAATAATTTACATACCACTACTGCTGAAGATGTGCAAGTCCTTAAAGTAGACTGCTCACTGACAAGACATTCCGTAATGTGAAGATTTAGTCTTATGGTGAGGCATTTATACACAGACGAAGTCGTCTTGCATTGTCTGTGCGCTGGAATCATTCAGTTTTTCCCATTGAAAGTACTTCGCACATGTGGCATAGGATGAAACGAACTCACTATTTTGAAATATTCTACAATTTACATAAATCACCCTCGGGTATCGTTGTACCACAAAAAACAAAACCTGAGTACATGTATTTAATAAATAAAAGGATTTTTACAATTCCATGACAAGTCACCATAAGAAAAATTAGTCCTGATCATTTGAAATAGCTCTAATCTTATCATTTGTTAATTACAAAATGTTCTAAACTGTAATATATCATGAATGTACAGCCAGTTTATAATTTCACAATTGTGTGGTACACACTTGGTTTCAAGGTTATTTTTTATTTTATTTTTGTCATCAAGAGTACAATTTTGAGGTATTTATTGGGGGTGGGGGAACTGGGCTAAATTACAACTTCGTACTACCTATGTTGATTTTAACATAGGATTCCTCTTATATTCAAGATTTTAGAAGTATGTAGTGGCTCAATTTCATGCCAAGACTTGTTTTATTTAATTTAAAAATGTTGAATTTCAAAGCTTCAGAACTTATGTTCTGAAAATTATCTCAGAATTATTAAAAAATATGATTCTAAGAAGTTAACTATTTGACATATTTTAATTAAACAACACTAAATGATTGTTTTAAAAATAAATAAAATTTAGAAAAAAGAAAGAAGAAAGAAACAAACAAATATCTTTTATATGCTATGCATGTTTTGCCCAAAAGAATGCTACTGAATTATAGTGTAAAGGTACGCTCCTCACTTGCAAGGGGTGTGGGTTGATTGGCAAATTATACCTTCTTTCAAGGTGTCCACTTTTTTTGGTTCTCATTATCTAGGAGATGATCACCCTTGGTGCTATTGCCCAGTTCGAGTAAACTTATAGGTGGAATAAATAGAGATCTGAGCAGATATATAGAACAGAATGACATGAGCCCCCGTACGAAAAGAATAAAAATTTAATCAATTAAATAAATACTGGAGATAATACAGTACATTAGGAAGATGCACTTCTTTGGAATAAATTTTTCACCAAATTTCAAAACACAAATATATTTATATAAATAGCCGATCTGTTTTACTGATAGAATTAGTCATCTTACGATCAAGTGAACAATCAAAGTCGTTGCCTTGTACAATTGCATAACCTGCTTAGCTCTGGTTCCCTACAATTTCACTGTAGTGTTCTCTGTTCTTTTGCCCATTCTTTTCTTCCTTTTTCTTTCCTCTCTCCAACTTCCTACTGCTTCACCTCCCTTTGGTCCTTTTTCTTTGTGTGGATAGGTGGTTATGTAAGCATGTAGATACACAGCCAATTGATTGCGTCAGTGCGTAGGTACATCTGATGATATGTCAGAAGAGCTATTTTCTCCTTTTAAAATAAACAAAAAGCAACCTAAATTTTCCATTGGTTATCCTACTGGGAATAGATCATTCCTCCCCCTCTCATTATCAGATCTTACTATCAGCACTCAAACAGACACCAAAGGCTATTTAGTCCGGTCAAGCATGGCAGACCAAAACAATCCTAGTTTCATAAAATTAATGTATTTCCTAATGGCTATAATGGTTCCACTTTTGTCTCAATTACACAAATGAATGAAAGAAATTCATTACAGGTTGTAATTTTTCTATTTCAGCAAATACACACATTCAAGTCTTTAACATACGTGAACTCATTTAAGATTGGTGAATTCAAACATATTCCTGTAACTTATATCAACTAAAGTAATACATGAAATCTTAGAATGCCCAATTCCTATACAAACAAGACGACAAATTCAAACAATTTGTCAATCTTATATAAAGAAGATTATTGTATGAATTCCTATATATATAAACTCAACAGTTATACTCTTATTAAGAGAATTGATTATGAATTTAAACAAACTAAATTCATGCACATATTATCAAATAATTCAAGCAAAACATTATATTGGCATAAACAAATTTCAGGAAATTTTGATGCAGATACTATGTGTTTTCTTTCTCTAACAGCCAAATTGTGACCGTTGAACTTTCAGTCCTCTGGTCCCTTCGACAAGTGTTTTACGAGAGAGAATATCTTTCAAATTCCTCTTGGATCCATGTACATTTTCTCTTGCAGCAAAGCTTAGACTAATTGATTTTTTTCGATGTGGCGATATTTAAACTAGGAAATTTAGTGTAGAAAACATGCCCCTTATTTAGCATAACCAATCAGGATTAAATATATTTACTGCCTTTTATAACTAGGTGCCAAATTGGGGTCAATTTGACCTTCTGTGTTGCAACTAACAATTTATGGAAATCTTCAATTTTTGACAGTTCCACCATGAAATCGAAGTTTAACTGTGTCCCTAATAGTTCGTCTGACTGCTATATAAACAACACTAACATCCCCGACCAGATATTTAGAAATTCTTGCAGTATAGCTGTTTAACAAGCACCTGTCTCCATATATCTAATTAATTGTTCTCTGGTCTCAAACTAATGTGTTCTTCATAAATCGATAGAAATTTGCCCCCTCACATATAGGTTTTGCCTTTAAATCAATAGAAATCATAGAAATACAATTTTTAAAAAGATATAGGATGTGCAATTGAAATTGTGTAAAATCCAAGATTTTGTTTGCAATATATGGAATATTAATAAATAATCAAGTACACAGGTACATAAGATTTACATAAAACACCGTCAAAAGGGAAATACCTAACCTGGAATAAAGTTGCCTGTACGACAGCTGATATAATCTGGCTTGGAATATAGCTGCCTGCATGACAGCTGTATAACATAGCTTGGAATATAGCTGTCCACATGACAGCTGATATAACCTGGTTTGGAATATAGCTGCTCTCATGACAGCCAAAATAACCCAGCATTTAGCAGATGCAGCTTTAATCAGAAATTCATATATATATATATATATATATATATATATATATATATATATATATATATATATATATATATATATATGTAAGTATATATGTATATATGTGTGTGTGTGTGTGTGTGCGTGCGCAAACTATTAGAGATAAGCTTGACACCACAATTTCAACTGACTCGTCGTCACCATACAGTTGGGATACAGAATTGATGAAGAGTGCACCAAAGTCATGCGAGCTTGATCCAATCACAACATCACTGCTGCTTGAGTGCTTATATCCAGTATTGCCTTCACTAACCGATGCTATTAATACCTCTCTCTCATCCGGGGAATTCCCATCATTTTTCAAAACTGCCATTGTAAAGCCTCTGCTTAGGAAACCAACACTAGACCATAACGATTTAAAGAACTACCACCCAGTTTCTAATCTCCCATTCATATCATAAATCTTAGAAAAGGTTGTTCTATCCCAGCTTGTGTCTCATCTGAATTCAAACAGTCTTTTGAGCAATGTA